>CM070734.1:14820054-15324994 GCA_036346275.1 Otatea glauca | reverse complement strand
TCATGATGGTCATGCGGGAAGATCCAATCCTCTAGAGACAAGCCGCAAAGGTCAACTCGAATTCATCGAGTGCCAACATTGAAAAGCGACAAACCGATCCTAGATGAGATTAGTAAAGATCAACATGACCAACATACTTTCACGCAACTCTTGCCGTGAGTGGGTACCTCGAGGAAAAGCGAGGTCCACTACTTATGCACAATGAAGATGATGCCTCGGGACAACTCATGGACTAAGAATCGAACTAAGAAAGGACAAGTCCACAAGATGACCCAAATCCACTCCACTAGGCGGTGATCACATCCTCAAGTCGGCCTCAGCGACTCATGCCATGAGAAAGGCAAAAGGCACTTAAAAGCATCATCGCATAGACATGACACAAGGAGTTGACACAAGAGGAAAGATGACTCGATCTTGGGATAGAGTGAAGACTTAGGAACCCAATCTTGAACCATCGACACCTTAGAGTACCAAACCACCAGAAGAAGAGGCGACTCGAGTGTCTCTCGATGCTCAACTCTAACAAGATCGAGTAACTCTAGTAGATGATCTAGAGTGGAAGGTTAGCACGCAGTGGTGCAAAAGCGGACCATCCCGAGAAGGCTGCTGGATCTCCTACCGAGAAAACACCTCACGCCACGATATCTACCTCGATGGGAAAACGAGGAATATCAAGAGGGGCGGAAAGAGGCGACTACTGAACGCTCGGGGCTAAAAATCAAAGAACTAGTATGAAAACCGAGTCCTAGGCATTTGCCCAAACACAGGTGACTCTCTAACCTGTCTAGAAGCGGTGTGTGTCTTAGGAGCACTCAAAGTGCAGGGACCCTAAGGCGACAACACGCTCACTTGAGAGTGATCTTGGTGCGCTGAAGCGTAAATCTACTAGTTGACCATCCTTCTTCGGAAGGTGCATGTGTACTCGCCTTGCTAGAGGCGAAGCAATAGGAGTAACACCCTTCTCGGTGGAAGTCCTATGGACAACCCATGAGACCTAAACTTGGTGGTGCTCACTCAGGGAGCTACCACAATCTCACCACTTTGGAGCCGCGCACAATGGTGGGAGGATGCGCAGCGTGCTCCAGGGATCAAATCCTAGACCTTGATTGAATCTACTAATCTTGGATTGGTCTAGAATAAGATTGAGCTTCTTCTTGCCTCCAACAAACTTCTCGAGAGTGCTCATAAGATACGGCAATCTTGGAAGAAAGAAGCACAAGAAGAACAGGGGAAGGAGAGGAAGAAGAAGAACCGTAAAGAGAAGATCTCTCGGCCACGTGCTTTTTGTTCCCTTAGCAGCTGCCTCAATCTTGAGGGCCTCACAAGAAAGCATAAGAGCATCTCTAATCCTAAGGGTTTGGTCTTTTAACTTCTTCTTAAGCTCGACATGGATTTGATCCACATCATCCTTAACCCCAACACCACGACAAGCAACCAGTTTGTGACTTAACTAGTAAATCCTTAGCAAGTTGATCACACTTGACATTCAAAGCATCATTGTCAAGTTTTAGTTGCTTCTGACCCTCACATGAGTGTGGGTCCTTAGAAGCATGCAATTCAAGTTCATCATTTCTAGCAGAAAGCTTTCTAAGGTGTTCGCTCATGGCATCAATTTTGGCAAGCAATTTAGGGCAATTAGCACATGATGGAGTGGAGTGAGCATGAAGAAAACTAGCCTCAACAGGAATAGCATCAATAGAACTAGTGCTAGCATTCTTCAACCTAAGACCATCAAGTTCAGCAAGCACACTATCATGTATGGTCCTTAGGTTCTCCAACTCCACAAGAATAGCATCACACAAAGAGCAATCATCAGTGACTCGGGAGGGAGAAGATCTAAGTGAAGCTAACTCCCGAGTCAAGGTACCTACTTCCTTCTCAAGCTCCGTACACCTAGCTCTAGCTCTAGCATGAAATTTTCCTAATTTGCAGAAAGCTTCGTTGAGCTGGTCATAGGAGGGTACCTCATCCGAGTCGCTGTAGAGCTCGGAGTCGCTGATGTCGTTGGTGTCGGCCATGAAGCACATGCCGGAGAAGTCATCACCACCCTTCTTCTCTTGCGGATCATCCTCGCCCTCGTCGCTCCATGTCTCCGTGTCGGAGAGGTTGATGTCGTCAAGCGCGGCGAGGACGCGGTGGAAGAGCTTCTTGTTCTTAGAGAAGTTGCGGTACTTCTTCTCGTCTTGGCGGTTCCTGAACTGGAGGCTTCTTGTTGCGGTTCTTGTCGGTGTAGTCGTTCTTGCCCGAACCGCCAACATCGTTCTTGCCCTTCTCCAGCTTGGGACAGTTCGCCCGAATGTGGTTGGGGCCACCACACTCGAAGCAGGTGATCATGCCACCTCTCTTCCTCTCTCTCACCCTCTTGTATGCATGAGAAAACTTGCGGCGAGAAGAGCAAGCTCATTTTCTGAAATTTTTCCAGTTGGTCATCGCTTAGCTCGCAAAGGCGGAAGAGAGAAACCAATAGAAGGATCGGAAGAAGAAGATCCAATGGGATCGGTGACCAAAGCCATCGGTGAGATTTCGTCTTAGAGGCGACATCGATCTCATGAGTCTTGAGGCGGGAATAAAGCCCGTCAAGAGTCGAGTCGATAAGTCGGTGGTGTCCTTGATGGTGGTCACCTTCATCTCCCAAACCCGAAGGTCAGTGCGGTCAAGAAATGCAGAGCATTGTCCGAGTTAGGGTATATGCAACCAAGCGCTCGGAGTCGCTCAAAATCTTTGTAAACCGACCAAAACACTCGTCGAGACTCTCACCGGTAGCGTTGATCAAACTTGTTGTACTCACGCTTGAATGGTCTGCCTCACAGTCTTGATTTGAGTAGAGCCCTCATGGTAAGCATCGAGGTTACCCAAATCTCGTGGCGAGCGAAGGTGAGAAATCTATCGTACTCACCGCGGCTAAGACCACAGTATGAGAATGTTCCTTGCGTTATCAAATCTCGTGGCGGAGCGAAGGTGAAAATCTATCATACTCACCTTGGCTAAGACCTGTATGAGAATGTTCCTTGCCTTAGCATTACGCCTCAACGTCAACCATATTGATGGCGTGACATTTTCATCGCGGGAACCTCATCACGGAGTTTCACCTTCGCCATATCAGTAGCCAGGCGTGATGTATGACTCCATCAGGGACTTCAAAAGGAAAATCAACTCCATTAAAGATGGGAGGCTTGGTGGAATATTTGTCCGTCGCCATGGCTCTTGAGACCGGTCAAGATCTAGAAAGAGCAGAACCGGCTCTGATACCAATTGAAGGACCGAGATGGTGAACAGAGGGGGGGTGAATGACCGCAAATAAAAATTCCCCCAAAATACACCAACAAAAACCTCGACAAGATCGCTCAAAGGAAATTGTGAAAAACCCGAAAAACTAGACAACTATGTGTACCCCAAGCTTGCATGGATAAGTACCATAAAATATGTGGGGATTTTTGAGTCACAATCCTGGTTGTCTAGTGTCCAAGATAAAGAGGAATCAATTCAAACTCTTGCTTTTAGAAAGGACATCAATTCAAATCACAAAAGTCACTTTCGGAAAAGCAAAAGCAGAATTTCCAGAACTTGTCCTCAATTTGCACAGGAGGTTGGTGGGTTTCTGCAGCTCACAAAATTATGAGAGTTTTTCTCCCTATGAGCATAAGAGTCGTGAAGAACTCCAACAAATTTCTCCTCAAAAATCCTTACAGAAAAAATAGGAAAAATCTAAGAACACAGTATTCTGAAGAACTTCGAGCAGAAAGTTTGGGGCTTGGTTTTCACCTCATGGCGCCCAAACGGTGCAACAAGTGAACTCAAAATTTTTCTGCAGGTGTATATCAGAGTCCCGAACCTCCTCCAATAAGAATCACTCAAAAGGATTTTCTATATTTTTACAAAAATCAAACACTGACTGCTGCTTGCGAAGAACAAGTTCTAAACAAAGTTGGAACTTGAAAGAAAAGATATTCTCTACTAAATCCAAGAGTGCAAAGAGATGTAAAACCATATGAACACACTCAAAACATCCAAGATCAGCAGCATTTAGAAGGAGGGAGGCAAATCCAAATTACTTGAAAGTAAATTGCGGGAAAGTAAATGCTGAATTTAAATTGCGTAAAAGTAAAGACATAATGTAAATCATAAAATAAATTCAGAGGTGAATGGATAAAACTTTCATTTCTGGAAGGAGGTTACAAAGCCTCACATTCATGTGGGCAAAGCTCAAATAAGCATAAAACCTCAACAACTTCAAGGGAAGGAGGCTACCCTCCACCCCTATTTATACTACTCTTGGGCCACCTACCACCCTTGGATGAGTTCCTCAACCTAGAGCACTCATCTAAGGGCTAGGATTAACCCACACACACACCGGGTTTTCTTGCGGTTTTCAAAGCATACTACCTAGACCGCTAACCTATCAACTAGACCTCAATCCGACGGCCCTCATTGATCCACGCGGCATCTAGCTAGCATCAACTCTTTTCCTTGTCTTCTTGACTTGCCGGGCTCGTCTCCGATCATCTTTCGGCGATCCCCAACCGTGCGGACCTCCGGCGCTCCTCGCCGTCGGTCATCCTTCCCTCACCATGACCTAGCACCGTCGCCTGCAACCATCAAAGACAAGGAAACTCCTCATATAGCAATGCCCACAAAGATGTGCAATAAACCATCCAACTCATCACTACTGGCGTCCATCGGCCAGAATGCCACTCTGGCAGAGACAACTCAAATTGCTTCATTTTGAAAATCAATCCAAATCAAACTCAAACTTGAGCACACCTTGCTCAAATAAAGTCAAATACTCATCACAAACATGGATGGACGTCCACATGGTCCTTGAGATAAAATTCGCAACAATTACACAGGTTATATCGGCTTAACTCACTCTTGAATTATTTGCAACTCCAACCTTCTCCTTCAGTGCAAGTGGCCAACATTTTGGCCGACTTGCCGACTACTGTCTCTGAGCTGCCACCACCATCTTCCCAGCCAACATCGCCAGGCCCCACAATGTTCGACCCAGCCGACTCCTTGTTATGCTTCACTCTGTCGGATCTTGATGATGCCGAAGTGATAGCCACGGACAACTACCCGATGGACATTCAGCGGATTCTTGATGTTTCTCTGGACACGTGGGCTGTGGTTACATCAACTTTAGGGATGCAAGAGAAGCTGAACAAACTGCTTGATCTTGTGATGTCACCATCGGCCAGTCTTCTTGAGGATACCCAGCCCCTCTGCAATGCCATGGCCACAGTAGAAGCTGACCTGCCTCCGGAGGCAATGGAGGCGCTACTGAACGTCTGCCATCTAGACGACAAGAAGGCTGCGGTTGATGCTACCAAGTCCAGAATCGCTTTAAGGGAGGTTCAAGAAGCCGATAAAAAAACCCTGGACAAGATGGTGACCGACACCAAGGCAAACAATGAGGCGGTTCTAAAGCTTGAGTCGACCAAGAAGCTTCTTGAAGAGGAGTTGGCCAAGCAACAAGCAAATATCCAACGACCCAAGACTAATATAGGAATCGACTTCATCCATCAAGTCGTAGAAGCTTGAGCTTGCCTACTGGCGTGGCGGAGGTTAAAGCAATCGACTAGAGTTGCTCTTGTACTGGAAGCAGAAGAAAACAACAAGATTCTTGGCGAGTGCGGAGACCATCGCGAAGGATCTGGTGCACTCTCGCACTTGGTGCCAAGCTTCCTGGTTCTAGGTTTTAATCGACTCATGTTTGTAATGGGTTGTCTCGAACGATTATGAATGTTTGTAACACTTGGTTGTCTTAACCTTTTTGGAATGTTTTGAATATTTGGTAATATCGATCGGCGATTTAACCGATTTAATTTATGTTTCCTTACAAAGTGTGATGTATGTGATCAGCTTTCATGTTATTTCTAGCCTAGCCACAATTAACCACAACGAGTTAATTTGGCTTTTTCAAAACCGAAAGTTACGTTTAGCCGATTACGCCCCAATCCAAACGCTAGGGTAGTATTTCTTCAAGTATTTTTCATTAATTGCCTTAGAAAATACCATGCCTTCTAACGTTTTCAAAATGTAGAATTACCACTCACAAGGCGATAAATCCTATATAGCCCTTCCCAAGTCGGAGACCACATGCCAAATCGGTTATCCTAAAGTCGATAGGTAGTATAGTTTTCAGACCAAATCGCATGAGAAAAGACTTAGGCATTACCTTTTTATTGTAGACTTTAGCAACTCTTGCCTTATTCCTCTTAAGCCGATCAATGTATGCAAACACAACTCCATAAATTTTCCAAATTATCAATCATCAAATCCTTGTAGTCTTGAGCTAACAAAACTATTTTGCATGGCTACTCGTATGGAGTTGATATTGATCTCTCTGAATAAACGACTTCTTGCCCATAGACTAATTGATAAGGTGAAAGCTTTGTCACCCCATGGTAAGCAAGGTGATAAGCCTACAATGACTCAGATAGCGTTGAGTTCCAATTCCTTGGTTTTCATCAATTTTCCTCTTGATCGACTTGATTAACGTCTTGTTAGGCGATTCGACGATCGTTAGCTTAAGCATAATAAGGCAATGAATTTAATAACTTGATACCCAAAATTTTGGGAATATTCGAAAGTCATTGGACATAAACACGGTTCCTTGATCGGTCGTAATAGTTTGCGAATCCCAAACCGATGGATAATATGTTCTTTAATAAATCGATGAAGCCGACCTTTGTACCTTTCTTGAGTGGGATTGCTTCAACCCATTTGGAGAAATAATCAGTCGCGGCCAAAATAAACCTGTGGCCTTTGCTTGATGCAGGAAATATTTGACCGATTACATATATCCCCTATCCTCTAAATGGCTAAGGCTTTATGATCGGGTGTAAAGCCAATGCTAGAGCTAATTGCACATTGCCAAATTTCTGACAAGTCTGGCATCCTTTGTAATACTTGAAGCAATCCTCGAGCATTGTCGGCCAAAAATACTCAGTACGTCTTAATAGCCACTTCATCTCGTGAGCCAACTGATGAGACCCACAAATACCTTCATGCACTTCTCCCATAGCTAACTTTGCTTCATCGGCTTCAAGGCATCTTAACAACAAACCCTCTAAAGTCCGATAATATAATACATTATCAAGGTCAACATACTTTAAAGCTTGTCGCCTAACTCTCCGATTAGTAGGTTTAGAAGGACCAATCAAGTATTTCATTATTTTTTCCTCCAGTCATTGGTAGCCACACACATGACCGTTTTCTCAATTGGCTCACATTCCTTATGTTGGCCAAAAACTTTATAGTCCGATGCTTGTTGAGCTAGTAAGTTAGCCTTGTCATTCATTTCTCGAGGAATATGGCTAATAGAGAAAGAGGTGAATAAGCCAATTACAACAAGACAACGCTATAAATACTTGACCAAAATTCCATCATACATGATTATACTCCCCTTAATCATTTGTACAACCAATAAAGAATCACCATAGGCCTTATGAATCAAATTTGATATTTTCAAGTAATTGTAGGCCTCTAAGTAATGCAGTATTCGGCTTGGTTGTTAGAACATCGACAATTTAGCCTCAATGCAAATTCAAAACTATGCCCTTTAAGCGAAACCAGTTCTATTACAATACCATCACCCTCTCGACATACCGATCAATCAAAAACGATTGCCAAGGGCTACGGATACAAAATCGGCATTAGTCTCATGTCTTGTTATAAAATCGACTATTACCTGTCCTTTAACCGCCTTAGCCGATTCATATGTTAGGTCAAACTCGATGAGTGCATAGGCCCATTTACCAAGTCGATCATGCAAAATCGGAGCTGAAAGCATATACTTTATAACATCGGCTTTACAAATAACCTTAAACGTCGATGCTAAAATATAATGCCTTAACTTCGTGTAAACAAAATAAAAAGATAAGCAGAGTATTTCTACAAAGGGATACCTAGTCTCAGCATCAATTAATCATCGGTTTAAGTAGAAAATAACCAGCTCTTTTCCATCAATCTCTTGTGCCAACACAACTTTGATGGTCTCCTTCTCAATGGATATATACAACTTGAATGATATACCTTTTTGTGGTGCAACCAATACCGGAGGATTGGTCAAGTACTACTTAATATTTTTAAAAGCTCTCTGCTGATCGACTCCCCATACAAACTCTTGATTGTCCTTCAATTTCAATAATAGGGTAAATACTAATACGACCAGACATATTTGAAATAAATCTCTGTAAGTAATTAATCTTACCGATCAACTTCTGCAAATCATTTTTACATGTCGGTGGCTTAGTTTTGACTATGGCTTTGACTCTTTCTTGATTGACCTCAATTCCTCTTTCATGAACCATGAAGCTCAAAAGCGACGGTAGATAAGCCAAAAGCATACTTGTATGGATTCATTTCTAAGCTGTGTGCTTTTGTATTCTTGAACACTGTTTCCAAATCGGCTAAATGCTACAAGTCTTCTTTGGACTTTACGACAACATTATCGATGTAGATCACCACAATATGACCGATTAGGTTGTGAAAAATCAAATTCATAGCATGCTGGCATGTTGCACCAGCATTTTTCAAGCCGAACGTCATTGCTGCCCACTCAAATACTCCTAAAGCACACAGGCACTGAAGGCGATCTTAGGTATATCGACTACGCCATAAATATTTGGTTATACCCAGCATTGCCATCGAGAAAACTAATGGTCTTATTCCCTGATGCAGCATCAATAAGCATATCGGCTATTGGCATCGGGTATTCATCCTTTCGTGTAGTTTTGTTAAGTGTTTGAAATCAACGCACACTCTTGACTTGCTATTTTTCTTCATAACAGGAATGATATTGGAAACCCACTCAGCATATCAGCAAGGCTTGATAAACTTGGCCTTTAGTAATTATTCAATTTCTTCTTTTATAATATTGTACAAAGCTGGATTAAATCGTCTAGGAGACTATTTAAATGGTCGATAACCTGGCTTTATAGGTAGCCCATGTTAAACAAGTTATTCGGCTTAAACTAGGCATCTCATGATATTCCCAAGCAAAATAATCTTTATAATTTCTTAAAATTTTGACAAACTTTTTCCTATAATCTGCAGCTAACCTTGAACTAATAAAAGTTGGGCTTTTTCTATCACCATCACCTATATCGACTTCTTCTAACAAATCCATCGATGTAAAACCCTGGCCAAATTTCTCAATTTCTTGAAAATCTTCAATGGCCTCATAGCTATCCGTCACTTGCCGATAGCTTTGCATTTTGTCTTATAAAGCCTTCATTGCCAATTTGGACTCCATCGGTGTAAGATTTCATCAGTCCGATCAAGTGTACTTGGCCTCACGTTGATCATAATAAGCCCTGTCTTGTTGATGCAGATGAAATCACAATCGTTCAGAGCTTTGCCTGATATACATTCAGCTTCCTCATGTTGCCAATTCGCATCTGAACTGGCCATAACAATATGAGCCGATGTATCGGCTTGAATGACTTCAACCTCATCCCCGTTCTACTGAACGAGCATTTGGTGCATAATCGATGGTATGCAGCAATTGGCATGAATCCAATCTCGCCCAAGCAAGACGCTGTAGTTACCTTTGGCGTCGACTACAAATAAAGTAGTTGGCAATGTTTTACTACCGATTGTTAACTCTGTCACCATGACCCCCCTTACCTTAGTGGGATCGCGCTGTGAAATTATTTAAAACCATATTAGTTTTAATGAGATATTCATCGAACTTACCCTGGCATTAAGTTGATAGTTGCTCCGCCATCAACGAGCATTCTTGATATCGACTTGCCGTTAATATGCCCTTTTAGGTATAACGGCTTTAGATGCCGATGAGCATCTTGAGGTTTCTCGAAGACTGTATCTTGAGCCCCTAGGCACAAGTGAGCGAACGTCTCTTTAGCCGATGCATTCTTTATTTTGAACTCAGCCGGCAGTGTGAATACCATGTTGATGTACATTGGTAGAGTGTCATCCCGAATCATAGGTGAATCTAAATCATCTGTTGAAACCAATTCTTCTTCAACTTGCTCCTTTTTCCTCCACTCCTTTTGAAGAGTTTTAATCGGCCGAAACTCATTGAAAGCTTGATCTCTTTGTTTCTCTTGCTCAGCCTCCCTCATTTCTTGGGTCCTTAGCCGCTGAAGTCATCTGCGTTGCGACCGGCTAAGACTCGGAGGACACCACCTTGGCTTAGGTTCAATCAGTCTTCTTAGTTTTCCTGCCAGATCAACTTGAGCCGCAAAGCTTGACCCCTCTTCCGCTTGTAGTTGGGCTTGATTTAGTGAGGAAATCCTTTCATGTACCGGCCTTTTGTCACTTTCAGAATGTTCTTGAATTGACTTAGCTATCCTATCATTAGCCGATCATCTTGGCGATCACTTTGTTGTGGGTAATGTTCCATTAGGCACGTGTAGGGTGTGATAAAGCCGATCCCCTCTCTAGCAAAATTTCGAATGGGCATCTTTGATGAGCCTTTTCCAAATTATCAAGCGATTATAAGTTATCTAGGTGTAGCGTAAGATAATGAGGTCTATTGTCCGTCTTTCATATTTTCAAGTAACTAGGAGAAGGTTGGTTTAGGCCTTTGAATCGGCTGATGTGGTGGTGAGAATCTCTCCTCCTTGTACCACTTGCCGATTTGCAAATCTCCTCTGGCTTTATGGTTGTGAACTGACTGTAATCTTTAGGATCTCCTTGCCGCTGGAACTGGATTGTGTGTCAACATGTCGAGCAACTTTTGACCCGGTATCCTGCATCGGCTCTTTCCCTTTTCCAGAGCATTGAACCTTGTTTATTGGAAAAGAATTAGCGTCGATCTGCATCGTCGACTCCTCCACAAACTTGAGTCGGCCATATTCTATAGTTGATTGTATTTGCTGTTGAAAAATATTGCAATCGTTAGTATCATGAGAAAAGAATGATGCCATTTGCAATACCTTCTCTTTTTGATCTCATCGGTAGATGGTATGACATGTCCCTCATGCAACCGTATAATTTTTCTTGTAGTAGTAGGTCAAAAATACGATCACACTTAAAGACATCAAATGCATATTTTATTTCCAACTTATTCTTAGTCGACAAGCCAAGAACATACTAAGGACTTCTTAGATCCCTTAACCCATTCGACTATATTTATTTCAGTCTCGCGTGTTCAAAGATTAAGCTGAGCAGTGAGTCGATGAGGTTAACTTTAGCCTTTTCCTTATCTCTATTGTTGTTATTAGCCTTGAATTTATCCCTAAAGGTCTTATTATCAGTAAAACGGCCTTCTTAGGTCGATACCCTATGCAACAGATGACTTAAATCGGTGAACTCTTTTCCACTGAATTTTTCCCTCAATTGGAGAATTAGCCCCTAGAAGGCCAAATTGGCTAATTGATTATCGGGTAAAGTGATGTTAAAACATCGATTTCTAACATCTCTGAACCTTTTGATATAATCTTTCACCGATTCTCCAAATATTTGGCGAATGAGCTCATGCACGAAATCCTGCGTTCAATTGCGGAGAAAAGTATTCATGGAATGACTTTCCAAATCAGTCAAAATGAACGAATTTGGGGTAAGGTAGTAAACCAGTAAGCGGCTCCTAACAAAGATAGTGGGAATAACCTAATTTTTAACCCATCGGTGGCGGCCTCACCATCTTGTGCAATAAATCATCGACATACTCCAATGTGGTTCTGAGTCATCCCGAGAACTTAGCAAAGTCGAAACCTTAAAGTTGTTGGGATAAGGCATACGATCAATGTAATCGGGATCGACTTTTGATAGCGATAACTTTCCCCTTGGGTTGTATACCAAATTGATCTCTCAACATAACGAGATATCCGGTCGGCCCAATTAAGCTGTATTTAAGACGTGATGTTAGGAGTCGCCAATTATGATCATAATTGGCATTACGCTGAGTGTAAGCTCGGGTTGCGAGATAGTTGGCCGTCGTATTGTGGAAATTGTTCATATCCATTATTCCTCCTAGCGATCGGCTCGGGCCGGAACAAAGGGTTGAGTGCGACAACCTTGTATGGGGCCGATTTCTTTATGAAATCGGCTTAGTCTATGCGGATATCTGTTAGGTTGAATTAGGTGTGGAACCGATTGGGGAAAAGCATAGAGCGAAGTGGATGGTTGGTTGACACATCAAACTTAGCGGCATCAGTATAGGCTTGACAGTGCGCACCCCACTTGCACGAGGATCTCGCGGCACTACGACTGTAGATTGGGTTGGCATCATAGTAAGAGGTGAAGTCATAGCCGATGGCTTAGGATCGACTCAGAGATTTGAGTGTTTTGTGCTACCTAATAGACAAGGTAATTCGGCAATATTTGCCTTTGGATCGAGCAATCTTCCAGCCGATGCCAACTCTTGAGCTATCGTTTTTACACTATTAGCTATAATCGGCTTAAGAGTTGTAACTAAAGTTGATAATTGATTAATCAAGGCATGGTGCACATATTGATTAATCATAGCCGATAATTCGACTTGCGGGCACATATTGACTCACCGGTGTTGGTAACTCTGCATCACGAGGGCATTTACCATCGACAATGTAGCCTTACGAGTGACACGCGTCGAGTCTTTTAATAGCAAACCGGCATCATCTCTTCTAGTGCGACTTTACGATCTTCAATCTCCTTGCGTTGTTACGGCGTTAAATCATCCGAGTAAGGCGATTATGGCCGGTGTTGAGATCGGACGGCGGAATCGACTTCCTTGATGAAGACATCTTATTCCACTTGGCATGCTAAGAGTGTGTTGGCGCCAAAAGCGTGAAGGATGGTCTATCGCCACAATACTGCGGCGAACACGGGTTCAAAGATTGGCGTGTCAATTGATTTGATCCTGCAATCGATAAGATGAATAAAATACGCTCAAAGCCGATCTAAAACCCGATAGGCAAAGATCTAAACAACCAAAAGCCGATCAAATCTAAGGGTGACGATAAATCTAATCGGTAGATTAGGGCTAATTAGATGGTAAGAGGTAGATCTTCCCAAAAAGGTGATGCGCAACAAGATCGAAGAAAATCAAACTGATTGGCGTGTCGATAGAGATTAGCAATCGGCAATGCATAACTTTATTGTTCAAAATCGGATTACAAGAAAATCTAAGTTACAAGACTACTCCTAGTTGACAAGAAAGTAAACAAAAGTAATGCTAGTTGATTGGTTTGATTGTGTTTTTTCTAGCTTGCCTTTGACCCTCTTTTATAGAACATCGACCGATCGTATCCATCTCCGACACGTTGTCTACCATAATCCGCATCGGCCTCAACTCGGACAATACTTTTCTTGTTTAAACCAATATTGATTACAACTCTATCTTTTCTCTATCAATATCGACTAAAATACTCTTAATCCTTAGCATGGCGATTTTGGTCACACCTTTAAAATTTTGGTGAAAACAATACCCCTGCCCTTTGTTTATTTCTAAGATTATTTAATGCTATGGACTAGAGTAATACACGCTATCAATCGCAATAAGTGGTCTAATAAAGAGGTAATTTTGTCTTTTGTACACTTGCCTTGGTTGGAGTACAAAATCCTAAAGCATCATATATTGAGAGCAGAGACACTAGAAAACAATGTTATTTCTATATATCGGTCATGCTAGCCTTTTGAACTTTAATTGATTATTTGTAGGTGAAATTTGGCATATGATTTGCTAGCTTTCCACAAAGCACTAGGAAATTTTATTCCATATAACCAAAGTGTTGGCTTTCCATAGAATCTAATGCACGAGTTGCCCTTTTATTTGTTGTTCTTTGGATAAATGCAGTTGTTTTTTATGGCTGTTTGATTAGTGTTGTGATGTCCACAAAATCTAGTAACTATGCTTTTGAATTTTCAATCCAAACATGGGGATATACTTGAGATAGCACAATATCCTTTGCTGAGATCAATGATCAAGTGTGGGTGCATGAAAGGATGTAACATCCCAATTTTTTGAAGGGATACGGATAGGCTACACTAGCACACTATTAAAAATTATACCTCGTAAACCAACAAGCCACGCAAGTAAATGATCATGGATCGTTACAACTGAACACGTAGTGCGTGAAAGGAAGTTGATGCAACCGAATCAATGAAGCGTGCATCTGTTCCAATGGTCGATCTTCCTAGTGCGGTGGTCGATCCTCCTCACGTGGTAGTCTATCGTCTCGATCAGTGTCGCAGTATTGGCAACACCTCTATTGGCGTCCACACGTTCGGGGAAAAGAAAGCCTTGCGTTGGTGTGCGGCACCAGCGCTGCAGGAAAACTCAAGTGGTGGCGGCTAGGGTTTGGTGGCTGCGCCCTACGATATGATCTATTGTGACCACAAACTCCCTTTAAATAGCCATCCTCTCCCTTGCGATGGACCCTACATTAGGGCCCAACTAAAGGACAAAGCCCACTTGGTCCATTAGTAGCGGATCAATCCGAACCACTATATTTCAACCTCTTAAGTGTGTGACCCTTTAGGTTCATCCACATTTGGAAGCGATTCGAAAACACCTTCCGGCCGATAATCGATAACGGTCCCTAGTAGTACATATCAATTCCCAAATATCCATAAAGCATCATACGGACCTACTATAGTGTGACAATGTCATGTTCCCTTTGCTTCACGATATCGGATCGAGCTTAAAGTGAGAGTCATGTCATCCTATGACACTCGATCTCTTCACTCATCCGTAATGGAATAATTTATCGGATTGATTCTCAATCACATTCGGCATGGTCATGCACTTCTTTAATACATCTACCTTGAGGGGCCCAGAGATATCTCTCCATTATATAGGAGGAGCAAATTCAATCTTGATCATTCATGTACCTCAGTATGTTTCATAGTAAACCCGAAAGCTTCCTTTATAACTACCTGGTTAAAGAGTAGCATTTGGCAGCTCTAAGTAAACCATTATACATCTAGGAAACCAATGGCGATCTCAAGTTTAAGGATCATACATACACTATGCATGAGACCAGCGATGACACATAAGAATATATAACAATTACAGCGGTGTCTCATATGGGTTTATCCAACGCATGTTCTCTAACATGTGTCTACATTATTGATTAGATATCTCCATATCTCTATGACCCATGAAACATGGTCAACAATCAATACATGTGCTAGGTTACTATATTATGATAACCGATTAGGGATAACTTGAATAACATCGATATATGGAAAAGTTGCAGAACAAGTCACTTACTTGTTGATTAATCCAATCGATATTTATTCAAAGGACAAATAATTATATTGTTCCATAAACAAAAGACGTGATACAATCATCTCTATGTTTCCTCAAGGGCATATCACCAACATTTTGGCTTTATTTGAGTTTAATATTCATTTTATGATTTTCTGAATTTATTAGATTTTTTGGAATTTTTTGAATTTATTCATTATTAAGTATATTGGCCTTTTGTAAAAACTATTAAAATATTGAGTAAGTTAAATAAAGTTTTGTTAAAAATATTTATTTGAGTTCAAATGTTTTAAAATATTTATGAGAATTTTTGGTATTTTATTTGCCTTGATCGAATTAATCTATTTTCTATAATTTTTTTAATAAAAATGCTTGAAAAATCCTAGTGCATTGTTAGGTTGGAACATTATTTTGGCCCGACCCATCTCGGCATCCGCCCGGTCAAGCTTGCCAAGGCAAGTACCACGGACCCACCGTCGATCTCGAATCGAGCGGTTGGAAATCTGTTGAAACCCTAGCGGGAAGCCGTCGGATCTTAGTGCCGATTAAGATTGATCGAAGGAGATTAGAGCTCTAGTGCTTGCCGATCGTTGGATGTCTGCGTGTGGTTCAGATCTTTCCGCCTCACCACACATCGTGTCTGTCCATCTGACACGTGTACAGTTGGGGAGCTTCATTCCCACGCCATCGTCTCTTAGTCGTGCACGGTGCCACCTTCGACCTCGTCGCGGTGTCAAGCCTCTACGAAGCCGAGAGCTTTAAAAGGGTCATTAGCTCTCGTCTGTGGATCTCTGTGAAGTTGCGCAACTTTTCCCTCAAGTTTAAATGCGCAAGTGGTGGCGCGTTGCGGTGAGCTCACGGAGTTGAACCCTAGTGCCGTCGCAATTTTCGTTCTCATCCTTTCTTTGTCAAGCCATCTCAAAATCACGATTGGGTGCGATTTGAGGTCGTCGTGCCACGCCGCTCTGGATCCTTGAGAATTTGTCGCCGATGCGTCGCCGGCTTTGCCGTAGGGTGGATCATCTTCGCCGGATCGATGATGGCGCGCCGCGAGATCTCTTGACCAAAACCCTAAGGCCAAGGTGGCGTGGGCATCACGTTAGGAAGGCATGGAGAACGCGTCGGCGCCACATCATCGTTTATTCTTGCATGTCGCTCACGTGGCGGTCGTCATCAACGAATCGTCATCACCGCGTGTGCGCGTTGCTTGCGTCATCATCGACATCAACAACTCGTCATCGTTGACCGCTAGTCAACCTTCCGGTGGGCCGGGTGCATTGTGGACCGGCGATTGCATGGACTTGGTCTATGGGTGTGGGGCCCGCTTCTCGGAGAAACAACGATTTTGCAATTTAATTTATTTTGGGAAATTAGGGTGGCGTCGGCATGGCGCCATTAATCGATTTTATGAACAAAAATAATTCAAGTAATTCGGTGTTTTTCCATTTTTGGATTTTTATGATTTTGAATCTTTCGATAGCAGCTCACCCTCATCTGAGCTCGGTTGAGGCGATTCAAATTTCATAAAATTTATAAAATTGAGATCTATTTAATGGTGAATTTTATTTGATTTTTGGAGTTTGTTTGCTCTGCTTTGATATTTATTTGGTATTCTCTCGTCGAAGGCGTCGAAGTGCTCGGGCGTCAGAAGGAATCGTTGACTCAAGACCAAGGTTGGAGTAAGAATAAGGGCTTTTATAAGGCAAGTTGTGCTTTGATCATGTTGAACCTAGTTTACAAAATTGCTATGTTGCTTTACTTTATGCATGTTATTTTATGTGTACAATTGTTTCAAAGTAAATTGGGATTTAGTTAATTGTCAATTGAATTACACCTACCTTGTCATTTGTATGCCATGATTAATTTTCATTCTAGATTGGTTCATTACTAGTTGGTTAATATAAATATCAACATGGGTTGGATAGACCGTGTTAGTATGCTTAGCCATGCCATGTACATCACCGTCTTATGAAATATCAAAAGTTAATCTTGACTAATGGAATATGGAACATGATTATGAATTGGTTTGTCGGTGTTGTCACACAATCTTTGTTGAGTTGTAGTGGCGAGGATGTCACGCAATGATGTTGACTTGTTGATAGCACGTGGTGCTTGGTAATCAACTAGGGTGGTAATCATTTAGATTGGGGCGTGGCAAAGGCGGTGAGCCAAGGTGAAATTTATTGGGCAAAGCGGTATGTGGAAGTCTTACCTAGTTATTTTAAGGACTTAACCTTGCAAGCCTTTGACTTGAGTCAAACATGCAACCACATATGCGGAATGGGATTGACCTAGGTGATTAATTAGCAATGTTTTAGCTTTGGTACTATCGGTGGCGGTGTGAGTCCGAGTTTACGGATCAACTCACATGGCGCGAGAGGGGGCCTGTTATGGCGGTTTAACCCTTTAATGTTGAAACCTTAGCGAGTAATCTTGGGTTAAGGCAAAGATTTGTAAAGGCTTTGTCATGATATCTCTCGACACACCAAAGGAAGTGCGTTAGTAGCGTTTGCACAAAGAGATGCTCATATTGTGTGGGTAAAGCGCATAACCTCTGCAGTGTAAAATCTATTCGGATAGCCGTGCTCATGGTATTGAGCAATGCTCGGAATTGCAATCAAGGGTTAGATTTATGCAAAATGAAAACTTGGTTAGGAAGGTTGGATGCTATTGGAAGGTTGAAACTTGACTTAGAATTTGGAAGCCATGTTTTCTTGGAAAATGATGAAAGTTATTACTTCTTGTTATTTGTTTCTTGTCTTTTCAATCTATTTCTGTATTCATTTACAAATCTTGTTTCTTGCAAATTAGCCATGTTAGCCATTCCTTTGGAATAAGCCTTGCATATAGTTATGCTAGAATTGCATTACATGCACAACTTATTGAGTGCTTTAAGTACTCACCCTTGCCAACAACAAATCACCGGTTGAGAGTCTACATGACTCTTGAGGAGGAGTACCGGGAGAGGCGAATGTTTAGGCGCGAGCCTTGTTAGTTGTGTGGTATACTAAGGGGTTTATTTATGTTTTCATTCATTTGTAGTTTAATATGCTATTCTCAATTTAGCCTTGCGAGGTATATGCATGTAAGTTCGACCATAAGGTTATTCAAGAAGGTATTATTTAATATATGATGTCTTTTATTATCTTTCCCTTTGTGTATGATTATGATATTCATCTATGTTGAGCCTATGTGCACTAGCGTGATCTGGACTAGTGTGATATACGGAGAGGTCGAATTTGCATATTCGGGTCTGCTAGAGGTGGTATTAGAGCCATCTTGTTGTAGGTCTTGACCCTAGATAGTTTGGTCGTCTCTTTAGGACCTTCAAAATTATTTTCTTAATTAAACTTAAGCTGGAAAGAATGAAAAGTTCTTGATTTACCTTTTCCTTCTATTCTTTCCTCTTCTTTGAGATTTCTTTCTCTTTCCCTTGCGGGAACAAGTTAAAATCTTACGTGAGTTGTCTTGGTAGTTGATGATGCACCACACCTATTGAAAGCATTGATTGCTGTTGTCAACCACGAAGATCATGAACAAAGGAGAATCGTCGAGCTCAAGGAAGAATGGATCGATGATGTGTTTTATAAGCTAGAAGACCGATTGCCTCGAGTAGCCGATTGAGACTTATGTTTCTCACAAAAGAAGCGATAGTGATGATCACTTGCATATCACTATCGGTTCTTTTGTGAAACCGATAGTGATGTTAATCCTCATCACTATCGCTTCTCACATAGAACCGATTGTGATGTGCCCGGTGCTACATTACAATCATTTCTAACTGAGAACCGATAGTGATTATTATTAACACCCTCCTAAGTCATCTATCACAATCGTTTTTCCAAAAACTTAAGAACCGACCGGATAGGCGATAGTGATGTACCATTACGTAGTAGTGGTGGGAGGCACGTCGATTAGGTTGAATTGGTTCTTCCATGATTCTTTGAGTTTGCGGTATCGTTGCATAGCTCCTAGGCTTATGTAAGCAACCATACCAAGTTACTAATTATTGATTGCTTAAGTTATTGGGTTAAACCTATTCTCCTCCGCATTAGGATCCGTGCTTCTTACCTATGCATTTTCGCTCTCCCCTAACCCTGTGAAGCAATCAAGCAGATGGTTCAGACTCGTAGAAACAATGAAATCAGTGAAAGTGGTAATCAATCCAGTGAGAATCTCAATAACGAATCAGCTCCCCAATCGCCACTACAGATGGATATGTAGAGTTTTGGAGTGTTTTTGGCTATTCAAACTCAATTGATGCATGCAATGATGAAGCAAATTCAGAATATGACCAATCAAGCTAATGTCAATAAAGCATCTTGGGTTGTTATCAATGTTGTTCCTAAGGACTCGTCCGCTGACATTTTCAAGAAATGTTTCACCTTTGGAAGTGGATGATTGGCTCAGTACCATTGAGAGGAAGTTACTCATCGCTCAGTGTAAAGGTAATGAGAAGTTTATGTATGCTTCTTATCATTGGAAGAAATTCTTTCTTGAATGGTTGAAGAGATATTTTGCTATCCATGAAGCCTCACGAATATCCCTAAAATGAGTTTATTCTTTGTTTTTGTTATCTCTTTGTTTCATCGGAGGCGGTGTGATCATGGCGAATTCAGATCAAAATGCCACCCTTGTACCTTGTTCGATATCTAGACATTGTTCTTTGAAGTGTTCTCGCCCAAACAAGTGAGGAAGATCGTGCGTGCATTCGTGTGGAAAAATAGGACATACCAGCGATGAGCATGCAATTAATTGCTCGGCTATGAAGGAAGTCATTCTCTTGGAGATTTTCCTAGGAGCAACATCACCTACTACCTTTGTGAAAGTCAAGATCATTGCCGGTTCAATGTCCCTTGGAATCGATAATTACCGCTATAACCCGGCGTTAGCAAGAGAATCTCCGACCCACAATTGCTCAATAACCATCAAAGGATGTGGGCGCCAATTGTATATACTAAGTCATTTGAAGAGCTAAAGACACGGTACTTTGATTAGGATAGCCTTCATCGGGGAAGCGGGGTGGCCATCACCAGCGACATATTTCTTGTGTGATAAAGAAGGTCATTGGGCTGATGCGCCCTATGAAGCGATAAACTACGATTCATGAGGAGGATAATATTGGGCATACGATTACATCCAGCGAAGCACAGCGAGGATACGTGTGCTACGGATGTCACGAGAAAGGTCATTATTCTAATCAATGCTCACAGAGGAGGCGAGCATCTCTGCGATCGTGGTCATTCGAAAATCACCTCGATCAAGTACATAAGCGTAACACCCCAATTTTGCATTTCTGAATTTAATTTGTATTTTATGCTTTTATGAATTTTACGGATTTAATTTAATTCATTTTGCATTTAAGTAATTAAGTCTCTTGTCATCTTTTATTTATTGCTGAAAAGTGTTAATAATATTTTGTTGGAAATATTTTATTTGAGTTCAAATACCTTAAAATATTTTTGAATTTTTACGGATTTTCTTGATATTTTTGCTATTTATTTGGGCTTTATTCATTTCTTGATTTATTTTTATTGGAAATGTTTTAAAAGTGTGTGAATAGTGTTTGGGCCAAATCCATTGGACTGTCCCATCTCCCTCGCGCCGCTAGCTCATCACCCACTCCATCACAAACCTAATTCTTTGCCATCGGATCTTCATCATTGGTGCTAGTGCGCCACATCGTCGTGTCGCATCGCCATCGGATGTTGCCACGCGTTCGGCTAGGATGTAGCAGCGTCACCTCACCATATCGCAGCGAGCGCCACCGCGCGCGAACTCCGGTGAATATCGAATTTTGTGTCGGTGTTCCGCCTCCCAAGACCGCTATTTATTGCACCACTCGCCACCATCAGGTTCCTCACCTCACGCATGCATTGGCCCAAGCCCGCCGCGTCGAGACACCCGTTCGCCGTGCGAGCTCGTCGTTATTCGGAGAAACCACCGTTGTTTTTATGCGGATCATCACCGTCGATGCCCGCCGTCGTCGCCAAGTCTACTGGTGAATTGCCCTCGTCGAGCCGCGTCGACCCCATCTCGAAACGTCGTCAGGGAAGCCCTCTAGCGCCGCATCCGTTGTCTTCATTTCCATCTCGGTGGCGGCGTGTTTGTCGCCATCGTTCCTTCTTTGTCGGTCCGTCCGTTCAATCTTCTGCAAGCGGTCGCGATTGCACCACGTTCTCGCACTCGCCGCCGTGGCTCGAATGAGTCTCGCCCGTCGGTTGTGCGGAGCGGATGTGATCTTACCACGTGGCGATTGCTCGGCTAAGCGTCGTCGTCGGATCGAGATCGCGGTGTGATCATTCCACGTTTGGCGCAATCCGTAGCCGCCCGATCGAATCCGTGAGGATCAGATCGCATCGGCGCCGCGACCAATCGCGTGCCACCACGTGTCAGGTGTGGCAGCCGAGGCTCCATGCACCGTGTCCACCGTGGACCGAGTCGTTGGCCGTGGGCTAAGTCCATGGACCGAGCAACGTATCAATGACGTCAGCATGATGTCATAATCGGGTTTTCTTGAGAAAAATATTGGCCAAAATTGATTTTTGTGCTGGCGTTAGCATGATGTCATAAATTCTATTTTCAGTATAAAATTAATTTGGTTAATTCGGATTTTCTATTTTTCTATTTTTCTTTTATTTCAAACTTTAACTAGCTCGTTCTTGCTCATACGAACTCCGATTGTGGTGATTCCAGTTTTTAAAAATTTGTAAAATCAAGCTCTATTAAATGGTGAATTTTATTTAATTTTTGGAGTTGATTTTTCTCTCTATTTTTGGTATTTATTGCTTTCTCTTCTGTTTCACGTAGACGTCGAGTTGTCCGGTGAGTTTGTGATCGAGGACCCAGTGCAAGAACCAAGTCCAGAGTAGGATCCAGAGCTCTTTGAAGGCAAGTTGTGCATTGATCATGTTGAACCCATGTTTAAAATAATATATTGTTTCAAAGTATTGCATACCAATTCAATTACTACTTGTTTCAATTATGTTGGGTATAGTTATTCATCCAATTCTGATATATTCACCTTGCCATATTGTAAGTCGTATTTCATTTGTCACCCTAGAATGGTTTCATAATAGTTGATAGCTATAATTGCCAATGTGGGTAGCTAGAATGCATGTAATATGCTTAACCATGCGTGAGTCATCATTTTATGGGAAAATGGTTAATCTAGCTTAATGAATTATGGAACATGTTTATTAACTTGTGTGTCGGGTGTTGTCACACAATGATGTTGTTGTTGATGGCACGTGGTGCATGGTAAAACAACCAGGGTGGTAAAATGATTTAGGCGAGGAAGTGGCAAGTATTTGTGGTGAGCCAATGTGGCACTTGGGCGGTCGCATTGCTTTTTAATGGTATATGATGGCTCATGTTAATGATGGTTTTTAGTTAGTCTTGCCTTGGTCAATTAAGGACTTAACCTTGCAAGAATTTGAACTGAGTCATTCATACAACCACAAGTCTAGTATGGGACAGACCTGGCTGGTTAATTTGTTATGTCTAGGCTTTGGTACTACTAATGGTGGTGTGAGTCCTGGTTGTGGTAACCAGTCCTCACACAGGTAGTCTCACATGGCGCAAGAGGGGGCCTGGATGTGATAACCAGTCCACAGTGTTGAAACCTTAGCGGGTAATCTTGGGTTTAGGCAGTATTGTGATGAGGACACGCCTCGATGCCCACGATTTCCGATCTTTCAAGATACAAAACAGCCGACAAGAATTCTTCTCGAAATTTAATCAATAGAATAGCAAGAACCCACTTGGTGCAACTCAAAATTTCACAAACAAACCAATATAGCAGCAATGGCACCACAATAGATGGATTCTACTTGTAATAATCAAGACAAAAGTAGCGACAACCTCTCTTGAGTAGAACTTGCAATTTAGGGCAAAACAAAACTAGTAGCTTGATAATATTGATAGATGAGTTAAACTACGAGTTGCAATCCAAACCCTAACAAAAGCCTTCCACCCATGGCACTGCTGTACCACGATCAGAAGGATGGATCTCCGAGGAAATCAAGGACACACTCAGATCAAACAATCTGATCACGTTCTTCACCAAGCCCTAGGGCGGAAGCAGCAGATAACCAAGAGGATGGAATCACCACCCCTCTCTTGTTCTTGGGAGGAACCTAAAGAAAACTCACGAAAATAGTCAACTCCCTTACAAGGCGTCGGCCCTAGGCTATATAGCACGCAGGCTAGCCATGAATCAACTCGACTCGACTTAGAATTGTGACAGACTCGGACTCGATATTGTTTTGGTCATTGAGACACGTACAAAATGAAGTTTAAGGTGGGTCGGATTCATTGGAAAGTACTCAGAATAACCTTTCCATCAGTACTCATACACCCCAAGCGGATTACATGCGAGACTTCTATGAAGTTTCCAAACCGACCCTATCTGGCGGAGTCTGAAGCGAACTCAAACTCAACTACACTATATTGGACTAGCTATGACATAAACCGAAATCAACACGACTCCTAACTCAAATAACAAGTTGGACTCATAAATAATGACATTTGACTCTCCCAATTAAATGCACCAAGCTGAAGTCCTTCTCCAATTAGGATTAAGCCAAATCCTTCTTCAGCGATGATTGATCTCCATAGATGGCATAGAACCAAACTAAATGAGTTGTTTCTTTCTCCTCATATGTAGATTAGTTCAATAAATAAGGTGTAAAACAAATGAGAAAGTACCAATTTGAATAGAAACAATTTTGATTGCACTACTTTACGAAATTATCAAATCATTGCACTTTCTTTGGGAGTCACTAGCTGAAATAATTTGAGGAGCCATGGGCTCATCATATTGGAAAGACTTTGTTATAATCACTCGCTTTTGTGGTGTGTGGTTGTATCTTGTGGGAAAAGTGTATAACCTCTGCAGAGTGTCAAACCTATTCGAATAGTCGTGCTCGCGGTATTGAGCATTGCTCGGTGATAACAGTCAAAGGTTAGACTTTATTAAAACAAATGTGGTTATGGAGGCTGTATACCTATGGAGGTTGGAATATGATTTAAGGTTATGAGTTGGTTTGTTTGGAAAATAACTAAGAAATTTAATATTGTTATTATTAGTTTTATTATCTTTCAATCTATTTATGCTATTATTTTATAAACGCTGTTTTATGCAAAATAACCATTTCAGCTATTTCTTTGTAATAAGCCATACATATAGTATATTAATCTTGCATTACAGGCACAACTTGTTGAGTGCTTTATGTACTCACCTTGCCACAAAACATCATCGGTTGGAGAAGAAGATCGCCTACTTTTGAGGAGGAGTTTGAGGAGGAAGCAGATAACTAGGGTGTGAACCTTGTCAGTTTCTGTGGCAAATTGAAGGGTTACTACTGAATAAATTTATCTCCATTGCAGTTTATTTATTTTTCAATCTTAGCCTGCGTATATATTCATGTAAGGTGGACCATAAGATCATCTAATAGGTTATATTTAATTTGATAAAGTCTTTATTATGTTATCGATGAGTATGATTGTGATATTGATCTATGTTGAGCTTGTGTGACTAACGTGATCTTGGACTAGTACTGAATACACAGAGGGTCCGAATTTGTATATTCGGGTCCCAACAATAACGCCAAGAGTGAGTGGTGAAGTTATAAGAGAGGTTTGCCTAGAGAATCAATTGAAGAAAAGGCACTTGAATAAAGACACTACCTCGGACAACAATGATCAAAGAGAGAGTTTGCCCCTTAAACTCTGCTATACCAATCATAAGCCCAGGCTTTTTACCAACAACTACCTTTAGAAGAAAGCGATCACGCCAGTTCGCTTTAATTCCAACCCTACCCTGTAAAAACCTCGGTATGCGCTAAATCGAGGAAGTCTAGAACAATGATTTTATCCTGTGCAATGTCATAACTTTACTTGTAAAGGAAAGTGATTAGTGATAAATTCCATGTAAAGATTTTCTTGTTTAGAGAAATAAAGTAAAGATGGTTGATATGCTGGTATGTGAAGTTTTGGAATAAAAACATTAATGGTAAATGAAGGGTCAGGTGTTTCTCTAAGTATTCCCCTGTGTTGATGGTTCACCTAAAAGTGATGCGTGTGCAATGATGGTCAGTTCAGTGGTATTCAGCGTGAAGCTTGTCAGCCCAGAAGATTTAAAGTTGTCAAAGAGTACTCAGTTATTGCTTGATCTAACCTAGGATATTTGTAAGTTCAGTTGATTATTGATGGAGTAGAGTTCTAAGCGAATCATATTGTGTTGGATTATAAGACCCTAGATGTTATCCTTGGAATAGATTGGTTATCCAAACATAAAGCTGTATTGGATTATTATCAAAAAGTTGTGTTAGTCGAGAGCCTGATGGCGAGAAAGTGGAATTTCAAGTGGCCACAGATCGACATGGTCAGTTGATGGTAAACAGTGTGTAGGTTGCCAGTTGTTGGAGAATCTAGAATGTTTTTACGAGGATCTACGGTCTACCACTAGATTGAGATATCAAGTTTGTTATTGAGTTAGTGCATGGTACGCACCAATAGCAAAGAGACCATATCGAATGCCTACTAACGAGTTGGAAGAAATGAAGAAGCGGTCGAAGAGTTGCTAGAGAAAGGTTTCATTAGACCTAGTTCATCTCCATGGGGGCGTCCATTACATTCGTCGGGAAGGGCGAAAGTCTAAGGATGTGTATTGTTTATCGTGCACTCAATGAAGTAATAATGAAGAATAAGTATACATTACCCGGGATCGATGATTTATTTGATCAATTAAGAGGATTTAGAATTTTCTCAAAGAAGGATCTTGATCGAGGATATCATCAATTGAAGATTCATGCGGAGGATGTTCCTAAGACTACGTTCTCTACGCGATATGGACATTAGGAGTTTACGGTCATGTCTTTTGGATTGACCAGCGCTCCTGCATATTTCATGAATATGATGAATAAAGTTTTCATGGAATATCTGGACAAGTTTGTTGTCATGTTCATCGATGGCATTCTTGTTTACTCCAAGTCGAGGAAGAGCATGCGAGCACTTGGGATTAGTTTTGAAAAGGTTGCGGGAGCAACGGTATGCGCTAAGTTTAGCAAGTGTGACTTTTGAAAGAGAAGGTTGAATTCCTTGGACATGTGATGATGCTAAAGGAGTAGCCGTTAATCCTAGTAAAGTAGAAGCTGTCTTTGTATTGGGAACAAGCGAAGTTTGTTACCGGATCCTCGATTTTACGGAGATGGCGTTTATTACCATCGAGTTATCGAAGGATTCTTGATGACCGCTAGACCACTTACGCAATTTTGAAAAAGGAGAAAAAGTTTGCATGGGCGCCAAAGGGTGAAAAGAGTTTTGAGAGTGGAAAAAGCGTCGATGGCACTAGTGTTAGTGTTACGGATGTTGAACAGTTTTGGTATATATTGTGATGCTTCGGACAAGGTCTTGGATGCATATTGACATAAAATGGTAAGGTTGTTGCATATGCATCAAAGCGATTAAGGCCACATGAGGAATTACCAATGCATGATTTATAGTTAGGCTAGTAGTGCATGCTTTGAAGGCTGTGGCATCGTTATCTCATTGGAAATTGATGTGAGATATATCTGGACTACAAGAGTCTAAAGTATATTTCACTTAGTTAGATCTCAATATGAGATAGAGATGGTTGAAGTTGATAAAGGATTATAATGTTGGAATCCACTATCATCCTAGAAAGGGTAATGTAGTAGCCGATGCCTTGAGTCGAAAGAGCCATAGTGCCAATATATTTGTGTTAAATGATCGATCGAATTATGCAAGGAATTCCAAGAGTGAAATCGGAGGTGGATCCAAAAGGGTTTCTAGCTACTTTGGAAGTAAAGCCAACTTTAGAAGACTAGATCGAGAGAAGGTCGGAAGGATAATGAAAAGATCAACATAATCGAATCCAAGAAGGATAAAGGCCTAGCCAAGGAATTTATTTTGGATGATCAAGGTACTACGTGGTTTAAAGGTCCAATATGTGTCTTGGCAGTACTCATCCCATGGGTACCCCAGCGGCCGAGTATGTGAGCAGGCCGCCCGGTCGGCTCAGACTTAAGGCCCAGCGGGACCACGAAGGACACTCAACCACGACCTAACGAGCTACCCCAAGCTGGTCACGACCTAACGATCCGTTCCAAGCCCGACTCAGACTCCGACCTAACAGGTGCTCCGGGCTCGTCCCGGACAAGTGGGACGTCAATCCCGTCGCGCAGTCGGACTCCTGAGCTCAGACCAAAGCGAGGCAATCTCCACCAAGGGCCAAGTGTCGGGCCTCCACGGGCCATTAGCCCGCACCCTACGGTCCACGGCCACTAGAAATGACTATGCGAGGCGGTGGCTCCTTCCCAAGGAAGCACGAAGGTTGCCAAAGTCAAGACTCGATCTCATCGTCCAATCACGCCTGGTGTGAGGATCGCTCCCTCGGTAGCACCAGCGCCACGCATCATGGCATCGGCACTGCGGGCTTGCGAGAGCGATGCGCTATTTCGGTGAGGCGGCAAAGCGCTCTAGCGATGAGTCCTCCAACCCGGCATGGGCGAAGCGACGGCGACCAATCGCGAGGACAAAGGACCGGGTTCCTAGCGTAGATCTCTTCATCCTTCCCTCTCCCAACTTTGCATGTAACCCCCTCAGGCTATATAAAGGGAGGCGGGGTCTTACAGGAGAGGGCTCCTTCTCTTGGTCTTTACGAATAGATAGCACACGCTCTCGTGTTCGAGCCCTCGGCTCCCGCTTGTAAGCGTTGTGCGGTCGTGCACCCAAGGCATCTGACACCATCACACGAATTGGAGTAGGGACATTGGCCCGAACCGATATCGTCTTGGGCTCTTGAGTCTAACCATTCAAGGAGAGGAGCGCGGCCCCTTAGACTTACAAATTTACTTGCGGTGTATGAAGCGCCCGGCGGTTGGCAGCGCTAGGTAGGGGCCTCCCGCGTCTTCATCAACATCTTGATTCAGCTTGCTTCCTTGATGGCTTCTTTTACATGACGGCGTCTTCTTGGCCAGGAGCTAGATCTGCCGGCTCCCTCAACCGCCGCCGCTCGGCGGAGAGCTCGTGCTCATCCCGCCACCTTTCAAGACCCGGGCCTCGCTGGTGCCCGGTCTCGAATCTCGAGCCACAGGCGACCTCGGCTCGAGGCCCCATACAAACCTCGAGGCTAGAGCCCGCCATGACCACCACCGTCTCTGGCGGCGATGTCGTGAGCTCGGGAGGACGGCGCATCAGCGTACTCACAGTTCGTGGCGATGATCGGCTCTGGCCGGCATCCGTCCACGACTTGCTGGAGGACTTGTCGACCATGACTCGGCTCGGCGCAGAGCGCGTCGTCGGCGTCTTGCACTCCGCGAGTGCAGCGTGGCGAGTGTGGTCGACCGAACACGATCCCGCAACTATGGGAGCTCTCATCCGCGCGCCGAGCGTGGGAGGAAGAGTATCGTGCAGCACGCGGAACACGTCCAAGCGACCGCGGCGAGCTCCGACAACAGCGTGAGTGGAGGCCGGAGGGCGGTGGACAAACTCGAGCCAACACGGAGCAAAGTCGGCCGAGCCCCACTCGTACTGGCGCCGACGCGCGCGCGCGCGTTAGGTACACCACCGGTGGTGGGAGAATCCAGCGACCTTAGTTCTTTCCCCACGCTAGCCAAAACGTCGCGCGCCGCGATGTTGCTCGCGGCATCCCAGCGGACGACCCGAGTCAGAAACATACCAAAACCTCCGGGTGGTGGAGCGTCTGCCGTGCGGCACATGCGGGCTCGCTCCGCCACTCGGGCATCTCCCCGCCCGGCCAAGCCGCGCTCCGCTCTCGAACCGGCGGGTTGGCAAGGCGCGACACATTACGAACAACCCGGGCCTCGCGCGCACAGTGCGCTGCGCCTCAGCGACAACCCGCGGCGCCGCGCCACCATCGAGGCGCGGAAGCGGCGGACGAAGCGTCCGATCACGGGTCGCGAGAGCGATCGCCGCGACCACCGCGGCCGAGCCCCGATGGTCGGGACCATGGGCCTTTTGCGAGGATCCACTCGCGGACTTCCTGCCGGGTTCCATCGCCAACCAACATAGAACAAATACTGCTGAGGCCACGAACCCCGTGTATGCGGTGAAGACTACGGCTCGCGTGCCGTGCGGGAGGAGCTACGGATGATCTCTTCATCATCCGGTACCTCCCATCTACCTTGCGGACTCGGCTCGAGCACGGCTCGAGTGCTTACCGCGAGAACCATCGGGGCGGGGCGACTGAAGAGTCTCTTCGTCGGCAACTTCGGGGCACCTACAAGCGCCACAGGAACTCTGGGACACAAAAGCTGCAAGCGGCGGTAGGGAGACCCTCGGGATTACATCGGCGCTTCTCCGTCAATGTAATGAACTCCCGACATCTCAGGCACCGGCGTCGTCGGCGTTCATCTGACACCTCTTGCAAGGCTCGGTGCACAAGCTGGGTTGCGTCAAACCCGGAACCACCAAGGAGCTCCTTGACATCGCCACCATCCACGCCTCGGCGAGGCTATGGGGCCATCTTGAAGGAAGGCCAAGCGAGGCCAGCGCTCGGGCGCCTCCTTCCGTCGCTCCGACAAGCGGAGCGCAGGGAAGCAGTCAGGAGGGCCACTTGGTGTGTTGCCGATCACCCTGCCAAGCAACAGGCGCGACCGATCGTCGCGCCCGACCATTCGGCTGATGGAAGTCCATGTCAGAACCACGGGTTCCCCGTTAGGCACAAATCTGGGGCGCCAAGTCTGAAGCACTTCCTCTCCCTCACCCCCACACCATCGAAGGGAAAGGGAAAGAAGAGTGACCCGGCACCGTGTGCCGAGGAAAAAAGGGCGGACGTCGAATTCCCTGAACCCGACAGTTGCCTCATGATCTTCGGCGGGCCGGCATACTCTGCCCGACAGCGCGGCTCAAGCTCACCTTCGCGAGTCCACACGCGACTCGGTCGTCCACCACTACCTTCGGTGGTGAGTCCCGATCACCTTTGGCCGGACCGACCACGCGACTACATCCACGGTAGGGAGATACCGGCGGTGGTCGACCCATCGTGGGAAGAAGCGCCACGAAGGTGCTCATGGGCGGCGGCGGTCTCAACATCCTTTATGTTGAGACGCTCGACGCCATGGGAGTCCCCCGTTCGAGTCTCCGACCGAGCAAGGCGCCCTTCCACGGCGTCATCCCGGGCCAGCAGGCTCACCCACTTGGGCAGGTCGACCTGCCCATCACCTTTGGAGGACCAGAAAACTTTCGCACCGAAACCCTCACGTTTGAGGTCCCGGATTTTCCAGGCTCCTACCACGCCATCTTGGGGAGACCATGCTACGCCAAATTCATGGCGGTCCCCAGTTACACCTATCTGAAGCTGAAGATGCCAGGACCATGAGGGATAATCACCATGGCCTCGTCTTTCCAGCTTGCCTACAACTGCGAGCGAGGCAGTTGTGAGCTGGCATCGGCGGTCATCGCATCCGCCGATTTCGCCACTCTTCGGAGGGAAACCCCCGAGGCCCCCCCGACTCCAGCAAGCTAGGGCCAAGCTCCTTCAAGTCCGCCGAGGATACGAAGGAAGTCGCGGTCGATCCCAAGGATCCGGCCAAGACCGTGCGGGTCGAAGCCGCGCTCCCCGCCAAATAGGAAAGCACGCTCGTCAACTTCCTCCGTGCCAATCAATATATCTTCACATGGAGGCCCTCCGACATGCCAGGAATTCCAAGGGAGGTCGCCGAGCACTCCTTGAACGTCCGACCAGGCTCAAGACCGGTCGCCCAACGCCTGCGCCGCTTCGACGAAGAGAAGCGCAGGATCATAGGGGAGGAGATAGCCAAACTTTTGGCCGCTGGGTTTGTAAAAGAAATACGCCACCCCGAGTGGCTAGCAAACCCTGTTCTTGTAAAAAAGAAAACTAGGCAATGGAGAATGTGTGTCGACTACACGAGCTTGAACAAGGCATGTCCCAAGGACCCGTTCCCTTTGCCTCGCATCGACCAAGTCATTGATTCCACCGTGGGGTGCGAGTCTTTGTCTTTTCTGGATGCCTACTCGGGCTATCACCAGATAATGATGAAGGAGTCCGACCAGCTCGCGACTTCCTTCATCACTCCGTTCGGCTCGTTCTGTTACGTAATGATGCCCTTTGGTCTAAAAAACGCGGGCGCTACATACCAGCGATGTATGCAAACGTGCTTTAGTGACCAGATAGGCTGTAACGTCGAGGTGTACGTTGACGACATAGTTGTCAAAACCAGGAAAGCCGACAACCTCGTCCTGACCTGGAAGAGACCTTCGCAAACCTCCGACGGTTTCGTATAAGGCTCAACCCCGAGAAATGCGTTTTCGGAGTCCCCAAAGGGAAGCTACTCGGCTTCATCGTCTCCGAGCGTGGCATCGAAGCCAATCGGGAGAAGATCTTGGCAATCCTGAGAATGGGCCCAATCGGCAGCCTGAAAGGGGTCTAGAAGCTAACCGATGCCACTCTACAAGCTGCTCAAGAAGTCCGACCACTTTAACTGGACCCAGGAGGCTCAGGATGCCCTCACCCGACTGAAGATGTTCCTGACCTCGCCCCCGGTGCTGGTCACCATGGAGCCAGGAGAACCGTTGCTCCTCTACATCGTCGCCACAACTCAGGTTGTAAGCTCGGCACTTGTTGCGGAGCGAGCAGAAGAAGGCCACGTGCTCAAGGTTCAACGGCCGATCTACTTCATCATTGAGGTCCTATCCGAGTCCAAAGCTCGGTACCCACAGGTGCAGAAACTGCTCTATGCGGTGCTCATCACGAAGAGGAAGTTGGTCCATTACTTCAACCGGCATCCCGTCACAGTGGTGACCACGTCACCACTTGGAGAAATCATCCACAACCGCGACGCCTCAGGAAGAATAGCCAAATGGGCGCTCGAGCTCAATGGCCATGACATATCGTACGTTCCTCGAACGGCGATCAAGTCGCGAGCCTGGTGACCGTCGCCAGTGGACGAAGCCCAATTGCCACGGCGCTCGAAGACCACGAGTGCTTGGACAATGTACTTGATGGGTCCTCGCCAAGAGCGGCGCGGCGCGGAGTCGTCATCGTCTCCCCTCGGAAACAAGCTCCGATCGCGCGTTTATTTGCTCTTGATCGACCAACAAGCGTCGGCGAATCGAGGCCCTCGTCAGCGGTCTCCGGATCGCTGCGGACCTCGGTGCTCACCGACTCGTACGTACGGAGACTCCAAACTTATCGTCGACCAAGTCATGAAGGCGCGAGCCAGAGGCGCTGCATGGCTACGTCTTTGCCGGAAGTCGCAAGCTTGAGGAAAGGTTCAAGGGTTTGAGCTCCACCATAGCTCTGACGCTACAATGGTGAGGCCGAGTACCTAGCCAATCTTGCCTCCGCAAGAGGTCCAATCCCACAGGATCTTCGTTTGCGATCTTGGCGACCATCAGTCCAAATGGACTCGGCGCCCGGCGGCCGTCAGACTGTCCAATGTAACCACTCCGGCCGAGCGGTCGGGCGTGAAATCATCCGGTCGGGCGCGGCGTCTTGACGGTCGACTCATTGGAGAAGCCCTTCATCGACCGCCTGACCGATGGGTCGCTCCCTGACGACTCGACCGAGGCCCGGCGCCTCGCTCGGTGGGCGAAATCCTTCGTCCTGGTCGGAGAAAATCTCTACAAAAGGAGCCCCTCGGGAATCCTCCAGAAGTGCGACCTGGCCGACCAAGGGAGGCAGCTGCTGCTTGATATCCATGGCGGTATCTGTGGTCACCACGCCGCACCACGGTCGCTAGAAGGGAAAGCCTTTCGACAAGGCTTCTACTGGCCAACCGCCGTGGCCGACGCCGAGCAAATCGTCCGTACCTGCGAAGGGTGCCAGTTCTTTGCCCGGCGGACACATCTCCCGGCGCAAGCCCTATAGACGATCCCTATCACATGGCCCTTCGCGGTTTGGGGGCTCGATCTGGTCGGGCCCTTCAAGAAGGCGCTCAGGGGCTTTACCCACCTGCTCGTCGCGGTGGATAAATTCACCAAGTGCATAGAGGCCAAGCCAGTCACCAGCATCACGTCGGTGCAGGCGACCAACTTCTTCCGCGACATCGTTTTTTGGTTTGGAGTCCCGAACTCCATCATCACCGATAATGGGACGCAGTTCACGGGGAAGGAGTTCCTCGAGTTCTGCGACGATTTCAACATCCGCGTCGATTGGGCAGCCGTTGCCCATCCGCGAACCAACGACCAGGTCGAACGGGCGAATGGCATGATCCTCCAAGGGCTCAAGCCGCGGATTTTTAGTCGATTGAAAAAATTTGCGGGACGATGGGTGGCCGAGTTACCCTCTGTTCTCTGGAGCCTGCGGACCACGCCGACCCGGGCGACCGGGTTTACACCATTCTTCATGGTGTTCGGTGCCGAAGCTGTCCTACCGACCGATCTGGAGTACGGCGCCCCGAAGCTACAAGCTTTTGACGAGGCACGGGGGATAGTCTCACAGCAAGACGCCATTGACCGGCTCGACGAGGCGCACGACGTAATCATTCTTCGATCGGCCAAGTACCGGCCAAGCTCTGGCGCTACCACGCCGTCGGTCGAGGCCGGTCCTTGGCGTGGCGATGACTGGTCCTCGCCGAGTTGATCCAGCCAAGACAGGCATAAGCTTTCACCGCCGTGGGAAGGACCCTTCACCGTCGTGGAGGTTCTCCGACCCGGCACCTTCCGACTCAGGGACGCGGATGGCAACGTCGTTTCCAACGCGTGGAACATCGAAAAGTTAAGGCGATTCTATCCCTAAAACTCTTTCTTGTCCCTCGCGCCTTTTTTACCTTTCTGTCGAGTGCCCGGTCGCAACGCAGCACCAGGAGGCCGCCAGTCGGCACACTCACGCAGATCGCTGTCGCGTGGCACTCACACGGGTCAGTGACTCGGCCAGCCGCAGGGTTCCCCCCAAAGCGGTAACCCTCTCAACCCGAGTGCTACGGCCTACGTCCCAGCGGCTATGGTTGGTGGCCTTGCGAAAGAAGGAAGTGCCCTTGCGAGGTGCACACGGTTAGTCGGGAACACTCCTTTCCTGCGCGAGCGCAGCCAGTTCATGCTCACCTGGGTTAGTGACCCGGCCAGCCGCAGAGTTCCCCCTGAGCGGTAACCCTCTCGACCCAAGCGTTACGACCAACGCCCTAGAGGCTACGGTTGCTATGTAGCGCTTCGCGGAAGAAGGAAGTGCCCACTCGGAGAGACCCTCGACCGGTCGGGAACACTCCTATCCCTACGAGTGCAAATGAACGCTTCGCGACCAAGCTCCTTTTCTCTTCGCGTTTCCCTCGCAACTATTGACACCCCGACCTACGCTTGGACAACCCCGGTAGTTTCTAAGAGCTATGGTCGCTGAGTGTTCATCACAGCGGGAAAACACAAGAGACAAGTCGGAACTTGCGAAACTTTAAGTCTATTTCATAGCTAAGGTTTTCTACATCACGAAAAGCAAAGCATCTAATACATTTCTTTTTTCTACTACCGGTGGAGGACGCTCTGCGGCGATATTGATTGGCGATCACCGAGGCGTGCGGCTCGGCAGGTCTCAAACCGGTCGACCTCCTCGTCGGTCGGTTCGGCAATCCAGCGCTCACGGCGGCAAGGTCGATGCCATCGTAATGGGAGGCGGTGTAGGCGGCGCCGAAGCGAGCTCAAGGGTGGCTCCTTCACCCACCGAGCTCTCAGCGTGCTCCCGCACGAGGGCGGCTTCGGCAGCGAGCTCGGACCCTGAGCTGTCCCGAACACTCGGTCGCAGACGTCTCTGCCAACCTTTCGGAGTGTCGCCAGCTCGGTGGCCAGATCGTCACGGGCCTCCACCGCCTCTTTCCGCGCCGGCAGCGTCACCCGGGTCGCCTGCGGCTCACGTAGACCAAGCGGCGTTGCAGCGCACCCTACGAACGCGATCATAAAACCAAGGGAGTCAAGTCGCTTACCGGCCACCGAGTTCCTCAGGGCACGGAGGTCCTCTCCGGCCTTGGCAACCTCCTCCCGGGCGGTGTCCCGCTCGCCTTGGAGGAGGGTCGCCTCCGATCGCGCGGCCTCCTCCGAGGCCACAGCAGTGTCTTTGGCTTTGATCGCCCCCGCCAAGAGGGACTCGAGCTCCGACACCCGTGCCGCCAAGGACTGGTTCGCCCGGCGCTCATCAAGCAGGACCTGGGCGGCCCGACCCAGCTCTTGGTGGACCTCCTCCGTCGCCTTCTGCTCGCGAACGAAGGCCTCCTGAGCGTCGCGCAGCTCGGGACGCAGCCGATCGCGCTCTTCCTCAGCGACCAACCTCCGGCCGTGCAAACCCCGGAGGAACTGAGACTTCTCCCCCGAACAAGCCCACAAGCGCTGCAAAGCACAACACTCTATTAACCTGTGACAAATCCGTCAAAGGCTACAAGGGCCAAGTTTTGCCGACTTACCTCGTGTGGGAGAATCCCTCGATGTCGCGCCCGCTCGGCTGGAATAATCAAGTACGAGAGCCAGACCCTCTCAGATCTGGTTCACCTCAGCCACGGCGCTCCTGACGCCGTCCCGAAAAGCCTCCCACTCCCTGTGCTCCGCCTGGTCGTCTAGCATGAGGGACGGTCCGCCGGCCTGGCCTTCTCCCGACCAGATCAACGCGGCGAGGCGTGGCAGACCAGCAGTCGGCGCCCGGCTTGTGTCTGCGGGAGGCCACTTGGCACCTCCCCCCGCGGCTCCAAGGGGATCAACCCCGACGCTTGGACCGCTCCTGCTAACGGGCTCCCGGGCGGCTGCGTTAGCATCGCCCCGGGAAGCCGGACCGCGTGTGCCGGTGGGCTCCCCAGCGGTGGTGGCAGGAGCTCCTTCCAACCTCCCTCAACCGCAGAAGGGAGCCCCGACTCGCCAAGGATGGTCAGAACCACCTCGCGCTCCGGCTCGACTGCCGGTCCGGAGACCGTCACTTGCTCCGCCGGCAACTCTGACGCTGCACACGATGCCTCGACCCCGGTCGACCCTACCGGCGTCTCCTCTTCGACCCGTGGCTCATCGTCCTCCGCCGGTCGCGCCAGCGCCAAACGCGAGACCGCTGCCACGGTCACCCCCGTATAAGCCCTGCACGCAAGAGACAGTCAGCAGCCGTACAAACCACTCCATCGCAATACTACTCAAAGATCAGAACACTTACAGAGCCGAGCGGGTGCGCGGCAGTCGTGCTTTCTTCGCGGCCCCCTCGGCCGAAGATCGCCTACACTTTCCCAAGGGCGCTCCTTTGGGGCGCCGCCGTCGAGGTGCGCGGAGCGTGGCGCTTGCGCCCGGCCGCCTGGGCGCGACCGTCGGCGGTTATGCAGAACCAGCGATGCGGATCTCCGCCATCAAGCTATCATTGCCATCAGGAGGTCGGCCCAGACCGGCCGACTCTATGCTGGTCATCTCAGAGACCTCCTCGTCGCGCGCTCCTTCTTCTTCTTCCTTCTCCGCCCCTCCTTCCGCTTCTTGCGGGCGGCCTCCCGCAGCTCAGAATCCCCGAGGGCCGCCGCCCTAAGTTCCTTCTCCCCGAAGAGCGCGAGAGACCGTCGGCCAGCCCCTAGGGAGCGAAGCGTGTCGGGCTAAGCGCCCGAAAGTTGAGGGAAAGGAGGAAAAGAGGAAAAGGTCTATTCGGATTACCAGGTCCGGTGGGTTCCGAGACGAGAACAGCTCGGGGTGACCAACCACCGCCTCGGTGGCACTTCTACCCGTGATGGTGGACACTCGCGCCTCGATCTCTGATGGAGAAAGCTCCTCCCCCATCATCCTCATTGGGTCGGACAGCCCCTCGTACTGGAACTTGGGCGTATCCGATCAATGAGTGGTTGCACACGCATCTTCATGAATGCGCGCACAACGACATCGCCGGTCAGACCCCGCTCCCTCTGGGCCTTGATCCGGTCGATTATCGCCTCCATCCGGTTCTTCTCCTTCCGTTCGGCTCCCCAACCCCACTCAGGCCTCGCCTCGGGAAGTCGACCGGTGAAGGCTGGGGCACTGCCTCCCAAGTTCTTGGCGTAGAGCCACTCGGAGTGCCACCCCCGGTTCGACGACGGCAACTTCACGTCGATGTAGTCCACCCCGCGCCCTCCACGCAGCTGGAAGGCCACGCCACCAATGGGCACCGATGCGTCCAAGGGTCTGTCCTTCCTCAGCCGGGCATGGAAGAAATGCCTCCATAGCGCCCAATAGGGATCGATCCCCAGGAAAGCCTCGCACAACGTGATGAAGACAGCGATGTGAAGGACCCCGTTAGGGTTGAGGTGGTGCACCTCCGCCTTGTAGTGGTGCAGGAGCCCGTGCACGAACGGATGCAGCGGGAGCCCGAACCCGCGCTCGTAGAATGAGGCGGGCACGACGATCTCATCGTCCCCCGGCAGGGGGATGGTGACCCCCGTGGGCACCCTCCACCAAGAGATGTCCCGGGGGGGAAGGAACCCCTTCTTCTCCAGGCCAACCGCTCGGGTGGGCTGAGCGAAAGCGGCGAGGAGGTGAGGAAAAGGGGGGCTGAGGTCTTCTCTTCTCTTAACTCCTTTACTTTCTTTTCTCTCAGACGGGAGCAAGAAGGTGAGGGAAGCAAATGCAAGTATCCCGCCCAGCGTCTCCGCGTCGAATATATGGAGGCCGAGTAGGCGTTAAGCGGCGGCACCACGAACAGGCACCTTGACGGCGAGCGCGCCGTCCTTTCCCTCGACTATCGTGCCAAGCCACCGGTAACCCCATGATTACCAATTCCTCTCTGTACATTTAAGTCTGATGGGACTGCAGGAGGCGCAAAGACACCGCTTCGGGCTGCGCACCTTGTGACCTCTCGGTCTCGCCTTGAGCCGGGTTGGCTGCTCGAAGCGCGTCACGAGGCCCAGCCCAGGCCTGTGTGACCAAAGTGGCAAAAGGGCTCGATAGCTCGCGCCCGGGGCCCAGCAGAAAATTGAGCAAGGGGCGAGGACAAGGCGAGCCCCTAGTGGGTCTCTAGTTGGGTCGGTGAATGACCCAATTGCCAGGACTCGTCTCCGAGACCATACTTCACACTCTCCCGCGGGGCCCATCAGTGGGTAACAGCCAGCTGTGCCCCGAGTCGGCGAACGGCTCGGGGTCCGATACGGGATCGAGTAAAGAAAGGTTCTTATGGGTCGCCCCCAGTGGGCCGGACACCCTACGCTTGGGATCGTCTGCTCGGAAAAAGGTCCCCATTGGGAGGGATCTCCAGGTCCCACTCAGATAACCCGATAGTAGCTCCACGAGCATGGCGTTCAAACTGACGTAGGTAAACACGCGTCGCTCACCCCCTCCAGGTCCCACACCTGCAGATGGGGCGTACACGTGGGATAGACAGCGGCCCCTCTCGGAGATAGCCTCACCAAATGAGGACTCGGGATGGGTGCCCTCCGCCAAGCTACGGCGTAAAACTAGCCTCAATAAGCGCTTCGAGCGAAAACCGAGCAAGGGGTGAGGACAAGGCGAGCCCCCAGTGGGCCCCTTGTTGGGTCGACGAACGACCCAATCGCCAGGACTCGTCTCCGAGACCATACTTCCCACTCTCCCGCGGGGCCCATCGATGGGTAACGACCGGTGTGCCGAGTCGTGACGGCTCGAGGTCCGTCTGGGATCGAGTAAAGAAAGGTTCTTATGGGTCGCCCCCGGTGGGCGGACACCCTACGCAGGATCGTCGGCTCGGAAAAAGGTCCCCTTGGAAGGATCTCGAGTCCCCTCGAATAACCCGATAGTAGCTCCGCGAGCACGGCGTTCAAACCGACGTAGGTAAACGCGCGTCGCTCACCCCCTCTAGGTCCCACACCTGCGGACGGGGCGTACGCGTGGGACAGGTCACGTCTAGCTACGATGTTAAACAAGCACTCGGACACCGGAACCTCCCGAGAGGCATCTGGTCGTCCGCGCCGACCAAGGCCGCGTCTAGCTACGACGTTAAACGAGCACTCGGACACCGGAACCTCCCGAGAGGCATCGGTCGTCCGCGCTGACCAAGGCCGCGTCTAGCTACTACGTTAAACGAGCACTCGGACACCGGAACTTCCCGAGAGGCATCCGGTCGTCCGCGCCGACCAAGGCCGCGTCTAGCTACTACGTTAAACGAGCACTCGGACACCGAAACCTCCCGAGAGGCATCCGGTCGTTCGCGCCGACCAAGGCCGCGTCTAGCTACGACGTTAAATGAGCACGCGGACACCAGAACCTCCCAAGAGGCATCTGGTCGTCTGCGCCGATCAAGGCTGCGTCTAGCTACGATGTTAAACGAGCACTCAGACACCGAAACCTCCCGAGAGGCATCTGGTCGTCCGCGCCGACCAAGGTCGCGTCTAGCTACGACGTTAAACGAGTACTCGGACACCGGAACCTCCCGAGAGGCATCTGGTCATCCGTGCCGACCAAGGCCGCGTCTAGCTACGACGTTAAACGAGCATTCGGACACCGGAACGTCCCGAGAGGCATCTGATCGTCCGCGCCGACCAAGGTGTTAGGGTATCCATACTTAAAGAAATGGCCACGCACCAACTGCTGACCCTCGGGGGCTCGAGCGGCCTGGGAATGCGCCTAAAACGAAGTCATCGCACAGATGCATCAATTACAAAAGAAAGGAAAATTTTATTATAAGCCGACAGGCTCAAACATTACACGACGCTACGAAAGATGGTGGGACTATTTCCGCACCAAGTGTTATTTCACGAATTTCAGATTTCGTCAGTGCAGACGCACTGACGGCTACCGACGTGCGCGCGCCATTGCCTCCAGGAGGGCACTCCTCACCACGAAGAGTTTGGAACAACCTCGAGCAGCGCGTCGACCGTAGCGATGTCACGGGCCATGACCTCCTCATCCTCCGTCAACCCAGCCAGCGCTTGGTCATATTCGGCCCAGAGCGGGGGCATGGGGTCCTCTTCCTCATCATCATCATCACCGAAGCTAAAGACCAACGGATGCGACGACGCCATCAGAGGGTTGCCAAGAAGGATTCTGGACTAGGGGCAACCATTCAAGCAAGCAGCGGCACCCTTATATACCCAGAAGAAGGAAGATCAAACGACCCTGAATAAATGCAAAACGCAGGAAACCGAAGCGCCCTTCACTAGATCCCGAAGCGGTCGGGAAGGCGAATGGTCGAGACGTACAAAACCATGTGCAACGCGCATAACCAAGCAATCAAAAGGCTCCCGACGGAAGGGATACCCCCAACGGGTCCTCTGGTAGCTATCGGATGCGCTCGAGCACACCAGGCTCAACCCCCGACCGTATCTGACGAACTCGCTCGGGGGTTCGGGGGCTACTAACGAGTACTCATCCCATGGGTACCCCAACGGCCCGGAGTAACAAACGGGCCGCCCCAGATCCGGCTCCGACTTAAGGCCCCGCGGGACCACGAAGGACGCTTGACCCCGACCTAACGAGCTACCCCAAGCTGGTCCCCGACCTAACGATCCGTTCCAAGCCCAACTCCGACTCCGACCTAATGAGCTGCTCCAGGCTCGTCCCCGACCAAGTGGGACGTCCGACCCCACCGCAGGTCGGAATCCCCTAAGCTCCGACCAAACTGAGGCAATCTCCACCAAGGGCCAAGTGTCGGGCCTCCACAGGCCATTAGCCACGCGCCCTATGGTCACGGCCGCTAGAAATGACTGTGCAGGGGCAGGTGGCTCCTTCCCAAGGCAGCACGAAGGTTGCCAAAGTCAAGACTCCAGTCTCATCGTCCAATCACGCACTGTGAGGATACGCTCCCTCCCGAGGTAGCACCAGCGCCACGCATCATGGCATCAGCACCTGACAGGCTTGCAGAGAGCCGGTACACTATTTCCCGGTGAGAAGGCAAACTGCTCTAAGCGATGAGTCCTCCAACCCGGCATGGGCGAAGCAGACGGCGACCAATCGCCAGGACAAAGGACCCGGGTTCCTAGCGTAGATCTCTTCATCCTTCCCTCTCCCAACTTTCCATGTAACCTGCCCCCTCCGACTATATAAAGGGAGGCAGGGTCTTCTGGGAGAGGGGGCTCCCTTCTCTTGGTCTTTACGAATAGACAGCACACGCTCTCGTGTTCGAGCCCTCAGCTCCCGCTTGTAAACGTTGTGTAGCCGTCCACACCCAAGGCAATACAGCACCATCACACGAACTGGAGTAGGGACATTCGGCCCGAACCAGTATACGTCTTGGGCTCTTGAGTCTAACCATTCAAGGAGAGGGAGCGCGCGGTCCCTTAGACTTACAAATTTACTTGCCGGTGCACGAAACGCCGACATGTACCAAATCATAAGGAGCTCGAGCAGTTGATTCTAGAAGAAGCTTATGATTCGAAGTATTAGATTCATCCAGAAAGTGCCAAAGATGTATCAAGATCTTAAGTAAAGGTTTTGGTGGCCTAATATGAAACATGAAGTTGCTGAATGTGACGCTCTATGTGATGTGTGTCAGAGAGTAAAGGCCATTAGAGACCTGTTGGTTTGTTACAGTCGACGAAGATTTTTGAGTAGAAGGCGAACCGGTAATAAAATCCATAACACTGAGGATTTGCCTAGAACTTAGAAGGGTTATGATTCCATATGGGTCATCGTTAAGACTACTTATTCAGGATATCGTTTGGCAGGGCTTTATATTTCAATGATTGTGTGATTACATGGTGTGCCCAAGAAGAGAGTGTTAGATAGAGGTACCTAATTTACCTCGAGATTCTATAATAAGTTGCATGAAGCCATGGGAACCTTCTTGAATTTCAGTACAGCGTATCATCCATAGACAGATGGTCAGATTGAGAGAGCTAATAAGATTTTAGAGGATATGCTGAGAGTTTGTGTGTTGGCTTATGCTACTTCGTGGGATAAGAGTTTGCCGTATGCATAATTCAGCTATAACAATAGCTATCAGGCCAATTTGCAAATGTCACCATTTGAAACTTTGTATGGTCATCCCTGTTGTACTCCATTGAATTGGAATGAGACAGGAGAGTGTTTAGTGTTTTGAACCCAAAATTCTTTAGGAAGCCGAAGAGCAAATTGCTATAATCAGAGAAAGGCTGAAAGTGACTGAGTTGAGACAAAAAAGTTATGCTAATAGTCGTCAACGAGAGTTAAGATTCGAGCCAGATGATTTCGTGTATCTCAGAGTTACCCCTCTTAAATGAGTTAAAAGGTTTCACGCTAAAGAAAAGCTTGCGCCAAGATATATTGGTCCGTTCAAAATCTTGAGCCGTCGCGGAAAGGTTGCATATCAGTTGGAGCTGCCGCAATCATTAGTAGGAGTGCATGATGTGTTTTATGTATCACAACTTAAGAAATGTCTTAGAGTGCCAATAGAGTAGGCCCTATTTGAAGCAATTGGGCTGCAGGAAGATTTGACTTACAAGGAGCAGTCGATTAAAATTTTGGATGTCATGGAGCGCAAGGCCAGGAACAAGTCAAATCGCTTCTGTAGAGTTCAGTGGAGTAACCATTCAGAAAGCGAAGCAACCTGGGTGTGTGAGGATGATCTGAAGTCAAAATTTCCTAACCTATTCAATCAACCCTAAATCTCGGGGTCGAGATTCTATTAAGGGGGAGGTTTGTAACATCCCAATTTTTGTCTTTATTTGAGTTTAATATTCATTTTATGTTTTTTTTCTGAATTTATTGGATTTTTCTGGATTTTATTTGAATTTATTCATTATTAAGTATATTGGCCTTTTGTAAAAAACTATTAAAATACTGAGTAAGTTAAAATAAAGTTTTTTCAAAAATATTTTATTTGAGTTCCAAATGTCTTAAAATATTTATGAGAATTTTTCTGATATTTTATTTGCCATAATCGAATTAATCTATTTTCTAGAATTTTTTAGATAAAAAACGCTTGGAAAATCCTAGTGCAATGTTAGGCTGGAACACTGTTTAGGCCTAGCCCATCCTGGCACACTGGCCCGGTCAAGCCTACCAAGGCAAGCACCGCGGACCCACCGTCGACCTCGAATCGAACAGTTCCAAGTCTCTTGAAACCCTAATGCGGGGAAGCAGTCGGATCTAAGTGCACGGTTAGGATTGATCGGAGGAGATTAGAGCTCTAGTGCTTGCCGACTGTTGGATGCCTACGTGTGGTTCGGATCTTTCCACCTCAACGCACATCGTGTCTGTCCATCTGACACGTGTACGGTTGTGGAGCTTCGTTCCCGCGATGCCGTCTCCGAGTCGTGCATAGCACCGCCTCCGACCTCGTCGCAGTGTCCGACCTCTACAGGGAAGTTGAGGGCTTTAAAAAGTTCATTAGCTCCCGTCCGTGGATCACCATGAAGTTGCACAACTTTTGCCTCAAGGTTCGTCGTGAGTGGTGGCCACGTTGTCGAGGGCGAGCTCGCCGGAGTTGAACCCTTGCGTCGTCGCAGTTTTCGTTCTCATCCTTTGCTGCTAAGCCGTATCCGTCGCTGTTGGGAGTGGATTCGAGGTCGTCGTGCCACGCCGCTCCAGATCCGTGAGGATTTTTCGTCGGTACGTCGTCGCTTTGCCGTTGGGTGGATCATCTTCATCTGGTTCGGTGATGGCGCCGCAGCGGAATCTCGTCGGCCAAAACCCTAAGGCCAAGGTGATGTGACTGCCATGTTAGGAAGGCATGTGTAACATCCCAAAATTTGGCAAAAAAATATAAAAAATGTTATTTGTGCATTTTGTGAATTTTCTAAATTTTTATAATTTTCTGGAATTTATTTGGAATTTGTTTTCTATTTTTGAATTATGCCCTTTATGGATATTATTTTAAATCTATGGAAAGTTTAAATAAAGTTTGTTGAAAAATATTTTATTTGTGTTCTAAATGTATCAAAATATTTTCTGGGATTTTTATGATGTTTTTGCTATTTTATTTAGCATTGTTTATTTTCTAGAATTATTTTAAATCAAAAACTCTGGGAAATTGTTGGATAGTGTTGGGCCAGCCCATTTATCCTAGCGCTGTGCGGCCCACTTCCTTTGAGGCGGGCCCGTGCGACAAGTAAATCCTAGTGAGAAGGCTGATCGTTGGATCGTGAAGATACGGATGGCCGAGATCAATCATCGTCAAACCAATCAGGGCCATTGGATTGCCACGCGTACGACGTTTGTTCGTCGTCTCAGAGCCGTCTTCGACCCAGACTCATGTGCACATCCTCTGTGTCCACCACGAACATCATCTCCACCCCGGCCACGACACGGACGGCTAGGCCGTTATAAGGAGACTACTGTCAGCAAAAAGTCGCAAGGAACGAAAACCCTAGGATCAAGAGAGCTTAAGCGTCGCCATTTTGCCGGAATCGAAGAACTTCACCGTGCGCCGCCATAGAGGAGAAAGCATCGATTCGTTGATGATCATGGGAGATAAGGCCTGGGATTGGTACCGTCGGCTTCGTCGTCGCAAGGTGCATCTGGTGCGCGCGTCAGCTAGGCCGGAAGCTCGCCGAAGCATCGCCGCCATGAGGGGGCCGTCGCCGCTGTGATGAGAAGCTCACCGGAGTTGAACAAGTACATCGCAATTGAAGAGGAGGTGAGCACTAGATCCGCGACGACAAGATCTACCCGTTGCTACCCTCGCCGATCATCAGTGATGACCGTAGGGACTCATGCACCGTCGGCTTGCGTGGCGTGGTTCATCGTGAACACGTGGCTACAACGTCGTTCCCCGTGTTGATGTGTTCGCCTGCATGGCCGCTCGGTCAGCGCTTGTGTGTATCCTAGATAGCTGAGGTACGGGCCAGCGTGTCAGCCGCTTAATGCTCGTGTGCACCGGTCCATGGTGGACTAGAGGAGGTTCGTGGACCGGGTGCATACACTAGAGCCACGTGTCAGCTGTGGATTGGTCTGATTCGAGGATGACATCAGTGATGATGCATTAAATGGAATTTCCAGTATAGAATAATTCGGTTTAATATTTGATTTTCAGATTTATAGATTTTTGAATCTTTCATTAGCTCGTTCTCCCTCATACGAGCTCCGATTGAGGTGGTTCAAATTTAAAAAAAATTAAAATTGATATCTATTTAATGGTGAATTGTATTTATTTTTGGAGATTTTTCCTCTATTTTCTTGTTTATTTGGCTTTCTCTTCCGTTTCGCGTAGACGTTGAATTGTGCGAAGCGTCCGAGGAGGATTCATTGAACCAAGGCCAAGGTGCAGAGCAAAAATAAGGGCTTTTCTAAGGCAAGTTGTGCTTTGATCATGTTGAACGCAATTTACAAAAACTACTATGTTGGTTTACATTATTGCATGATATTTTATGTGTATACCTGTTTCAAGCTTGATTGGGAACTAGTTAATTTACCTAATTGTGCTATACCATACCTTGTCATTTGTACGCCATGATTTATTTGTCACCCTAGGATGGTTCATTATTAGTTGGTTAATATTAGCAATCAACATGGATTGGTTAGGCTGTGCTTAGTTTGCTTAGCTGTGCCATGTATACCTCATGTCTTTTGGAAACATCAAACTCAATCATGACTAATGGAATATGGAACATGTTTATGAAAGGTGTGGGAGGTGATCGAGTATAAATTGCAGATAAAGCCTGGCTACAGGCCCGTGCGCCAGAAATTACAGCGCTTCTCCTCCGAGAAGATGGTGATAATAAGGGAGCACCTCGACAAGCTCCTGAAAGCTGGCTTCATCCGCGAGATTGATTACTCCGAGTGGCTGGGCAACCCGGTGATTGTGCAGAAGAAGGGCGGAAAATGGAGGATGTGTGTCGACCACACGGGTTTGAACTCGACGTGTTTGAAGGACAACTTCCCTCTTCTGCGTATAGACCAGATCGTGGACTCCACCGCCAACGCCAAGATGCTGAGTTTCCTTGACGCCTACTCTGGCTACCATCAGATCAAGCTCGCGGTTGACGATGAGGATAAAATGGCTTTCATCACACCGTTCGGGACGTACTGGTACACTACCATGTCATTCGGTCTTCGTAATGCGGACGCAACGTTCCAGCGACTGATGTTCAAAACCTTCGACCCTCAGATCGGCAGGAACCTCGAGGTATATGTCGATGACATCATCGTTAAGAGTTCCTTCGAGGGCGACCACATCAACGACCTTGCGGAGACCTTTGCCAACCTGAATAAGTATAGAATCAAGCTCAACCCTGAGAAGTGCGTTTTCGGCGCGGCCTCTGGCAAGGTGCTCGGCTACATGATCGGGGGCTCAGGAGTAGGTCCGAACCCGGACATGATCGAGGTGATCGAGAAGATGGCTCCTCCGACCTTGACAAGGCAGGTCCAGTGCCTCACAAGACGCATGGCAGCCCTCAGTCGGTTCATCTCGAGACTCGGTGAGTGCGGCTTACCTTTTTTCTTCAAGACTTTGCGCAAGCGCGGGGGCTTTGAGTGGACGCCCGAAGCTCAACGATCCTTCGACGAGCTAAAAGTGTATCTCTCAAGCCCGCCTCTGCTCACAACTCCGCGATAGGGCGAAACGTTGCTGCTCTACCTCGCGGCTACGACCCAGGCCATCAGCGCTGTTCTGGTGGCCGAGCGAGATGGTCAGCAGCAGCCTATTTACTACGTCAGCGAGGTGCTTCATGGATCAAAGGAGCGCTACCCTCAGGTCCAGAAACTGCTTTACGCCCTCTTTATGGCTTCCCGTAAACTTCGACATTATTTCCAAGCACACGCAGTGGTTGTTCCGAGCGGGTTCCCACTCGGTGAAATCCTGAGGAATCCAGAGGCCGGAGGACACATCGCCAAGTGGGCCATGGATCTGGCAGAGTTCGACATCTAGTTCATGGCGCGCACGGCGTCTGTTTCGATGGGCCCTCGGTCGGAGCCACGACCGGGCTCCCCTCCAAAGACATTGCGGTGGTCAGGACCTATCGCGAGCGCGCCTGGTGGACCAGGAGAAAGTCATCCGCATCCTCGTCCTCGTCCTCGGACTCGCCCTAAACAACAACCATGGTCACTGCCCGTCGGGCACTCGAGGTCTGCGGCAGGGGAAATCGCTAAGCAAAAGAAAGGAAGAAGTATACACTACGACCAAGGTCCGCACGTACTTGTATGATGAGCCTTCGTCTCCTGAGAGGGGGAGGGGTGTCATGACGCCTCGTCCCCGCTGCACCGGGGGATGCATTCCCTCTCTTGGCGCTCCGCGGTTGAGACCTTGAGCAGCGTGGGCACGAGCTCCAGCTCACGCCGCCCAAAGGTTTCCATCGAGGGTCACCGCCTGGCGAAGCTCAGAGCAGCAGCAGCATGGCTTGCACTTTGTTGCTACAAGGATATGAGAAGAAGATAAAAAAAGGCGAAAGAAATTAAGCTCGAGCTCGAGTGTTCCCGGGCTTGACAGGGATCGACTTACCACTGAGCGGTCGCCCCACTCGACGTGCTGTTTCTTTACGACGTCGCTGTTCGAGGCGCTGGGGGCAGGCCTCTTGCCCGCCTTCTTGACCTTAGTCGCCCCAGGCAGCGGAAGCATCCGCCTCGTTGTCTCTTGGAGCTCTCTGCTTGCCTGCAATTATGAGCAGAAGTCAGCGCGAGCATGAGCGCCCTTGAGCTCGGCCTTAATGAGAGATGTGTTACCTTGTTGCTCCGCGTTAGCACGTTCTTGGGAACATGGTCGTCTGTGGAGAAGTTGAACTCCACCTTCCCGAACATCTCGACCATCCTCGTCGCTAGCCAGGTCTCTGACGGAGCTATTGGGGAAAAAGAAGAACAATGAGGTCTTCATCAAGATTTGAACCCGAGTTGCTGGATTCAGGATCCAATGTCCTAACCGCTAGACCATGGGACCAATTATTGTCAAGGGGTCTTACCGTTTGGGCTTTCCCGAGTGAGGTCGTCATTCCCCTTGATCTCGAAGAACAGGTGCACCCTCTTCCTCAGGGGGACACCCGGCTATGCAAGAAGTCTCGGGCGATGGCTTGGCTGGTGAGTTTGAGCGTCGAGCATATATGGATGGCTGCGACGGCTTCAGTCTGTGCCGCCAGTCGTCGTGGTCGGGTCCGCGCCATCGTCGACGGGTTTCTATTGTACGCGAGCGCGCCGCCCTCTCCCCTCTTCAGGTAGAACCACCTCTCGGTCCATGGACCAAGAGAGTCCCGAGCATGGATTGGAGGGTAAGAGCTTTGGAGACCAGTCCACAGCCGGAAGTAGAGACATTCGACCACGGGGTCTTTCAAGGTGCGGAACAAGGAATAGAAGCGAAAGAAAAGCGAGGGTGTTGGGAGGATTCCTAGGAACCCCTCGCACAAATGAGAAAAGATAGAAAGAAGAAGGATGGAGTTGGGAACCAGGTTGACCAACTCGATCTCGCATTGCGCGAGATTCGCCGCCATGAAGTCACTCTCCGGCGTTCGCAGCCCGAAGAGCATATACTGCTCGGTGCTGACGAGCTCATCCTCCCAGGGCTGCGGCTCGACCTCCTCACCCGGCAGCCGCCGGGTCCAGCATGCCCAGAGTCTTGAGCTCCTTCATTCGCCCCAGCGTCATCGTACTTTTTCCGAACTTGGCCATGGGATTCGGCTAAGGTTTGATTGAAGGGGGAAGATTGTGAAGGGGAGTCGGGAAGATCGAAGAGCACTAGGGTTCGAAGTAGGAAGAAGTTGGGGAATTTTCTAAAGAAGGCGGCAGTTCGGGATTTAAAGGAACCCGATTGCCGACAGCTGGCGCTGGTTTCGCCTCAAAAGGCATGCCAGGACACGAAGCGTTGCTAGTCGCCTCCTCGACTTTTCCGCTCGAAGACGAGGCGTCGAAGCCCGAGCGTTTCCGGGCACATCTACATCGACTTCCCCATTCGAAGACGAGGCGTCGAAAGCCCGAATGTTTTCGGGCACATCTACATCGACTTCCCCATTCGAAGACTAGGCGTCGAAGCTCAAGCGTTTCCAGGCACATCTACATTGAAGACCTCCGGGCGATCCCAGACCTAAGCTCAAGAGTTTCTAGGCTCAACCAGGAAGCTGACTCCTCCTCAAGGTCATCACACTAAAGATCATCCCAAGCTTCAGGATCATTCCTTGAGCCACGAGGGCTAGCTGTCGGGGATCAGTAACCTCTGTGCGAGTAAATACCCCTCAAAACTCAAGGGGTGTATCTCTCGAGTTCAAGCACGGGTTCCCGGGCTCGAACAGGTGCTTCCCGAGCTCGAGCATGCGCTCCCCGAGCTCGAGCAGAAGAATGAGGGCCCAGTTCGACCTAGCAAAATCAGGCTGGGCCAGATTTAAAGAAGCCGACGGTTACCAAGTCAAATAAAGGGCTTTAAAGACGGAGTAAGGCAAACATGGAGACTACATTCCTGGGGCAGTTACCACCCGACTTTACTGCACCCTAGATCCGAGTTTGGCGCCACGTTCCCGAGTCCTCCGAACAATACCGTTCCTTGTAACGGTCTGTAATAGAGATATAAACCTTCCCTGACACAGAAGAACAGACAACAGAGACAACACAGAAAACACCCCAGACACTCTCGAGCACAACTGAGCTTGAGCGCCCACTGTATGCACCTACAGAACACCAAGTGTTGCATACATCTATTGCCTCAGGGCAAGACTGGAGTAGAGCTATTACCCTCGTCGGGGGCTCAAACCAGTATAATTCCTGGTGTCGACCCTCTATTTTCTCTCCAAGCTCCGTCAAACTCAATCCCTTCCTCTGAATGAGCACGACTTAGGCTCCATCCTTATCATCCCCTCATCCTTCTTGCGGTCAGGCGATCCCGATCGTCGAAAGAATACACATAGGAGAATGGGCACCTTTCGTCTGCTAGATAATATTATGAAGTTTCTTTCTCTTGGCCATTTCTTCATATTACTTCATTTTCATATCTTCACACTGTGCAACTACAATCGCAAAACCATACAATTCTTACAAACTTTTTGATCAAACACACTTGTAAATGTATGCAACAACGCCACTTCAGATATTACCTAAGGCTTGAACAGCTCCAATCATCTTACTCAAATCAGGAATTGAGTTTGCATAGTCATGTGCTTCAAGAGATAACAATGCTTGCTCTTGTTTCATAACTTGAGGGTTATAAAAAGTGGTACAATCAGTATTAACAAGTAATAACTATTGCAATTTCATAGCTTTTAGTTGGTCAGTTTGTCTATCGAGGGTTTGTTCTGTCAGCAAAGGGATGACCTTTTGGAGAAGCTCCAACTTAAGTCTCCCAAGCTCCTGATTGGTACATTCCACTAAAGACCACGCCATATAACACTCATCGGACTTCATGTTGCATTGGCTGGTTAGCTCAATCTGTTTATCATACTTTGAGATCAATTTACTTGTTCTAGTCTTGAGCAGTAAGTACCTGGTAGAGCTTGAGGTGCTCCACGTATTCCTCGAAGCCGAGCGTACCCATGGACCAGATCAGGTCATCCCTGTTGATGGTCTTTCGCTTCTCCTTTATGCACTGATCACTCGCTCTGTATGGATCACATGAAACTTGATCAGGCACTTCGCATCAAAGGCATGACAGTAATACTCACTCGCTGGTGACAAAGCTGATGAACTCGAAGAAGCACTCCTAGAGATGGGTGGCGTGGGGGCAGCTCAGGTCTCAAGGGGGACACCGGGGGGCACGAGGGAGGACACCGAGGGGGAGGTCGGGGGGGACGTCGAGGGGGAGGAGGTGGGCTAGGGTTTGGGGGATTCAGACCACACGCTGGGTATGAACTGCGTGAGGAACAGATCAGCATTTATTATGTGATTTCAAACATCACAGATGATTGCGGCTAAAACTGTCTGTGATGATGTCAGGCGGCTACGGTTCTTCCAAAACCGTCTGTGATTATATTTAACACATACGGTTTTTGAAAACTATATGTGATGAGGGGTCTAATTGTAACACCCCGGCACCCCACATGCCCTAGATGTTACACCCTCAACAGCACCCAACATCCGACATGAAAAGAAAAAAATATTGCAAAGCAACTAACATACTAGTAGGTTGCCGAATCAACTAAAAAAATTTCGGTAGCACCTCCCCTAAAACTCGGACATCCACTCAGTAGACAAAAGACAAATTTCAATATACAAAACATACACATTTCCCAACAGGATATCCAACTAAGTAACATATATATCATGGATGAGTAAGCCTACCCAAAAAAACCACCATGAAATAAAAGAGGAATTAAGAGTATAGCCACCCCATAACCAAAGATACAAGAATTTAAGCCATCATGCCATCAAGCCACTTACAAGCTAATCATCCAAAAGAACCAGTTCTTTAATATAGCAGCATTTCTAAAAGTGGTATAGCAACTAATCTAACTACATGATGATCAATGTGAATGAAGTGGTGCTAGCCCTTCTCCCCAAACTGCCGCTCTGGAGGTACCTAAAATAAAACAACACAAACAAGCATGAGTTCAAAACTCAGCAAAGAGTATCATATCCACACATAATTATCTAATTAATAATTTCAAGCAATAGCATAAACACATTTCTTATACCAATCAACAAGTCTATAAACAATGATATCACCGGCGGTTACCACCTTCACTTCATTACTCATTTAATATACATACCTCATTAAACTCTTTGGATGAGTCCACGACTCATACAAGCCTCATTAAATCTCTTCGGATGAGTCCACGACTCTATCCCAACTCTACACACTACCATTTAACATAAGAATCATCATTAAAGATGCAATGCAACATGTATGCTCATGAATGCACCTTTCATAGCACATACCGGTATTGCCGAGTGCACACCTGTCGGTGTGCACCCTCTCGTTCCCTTCCATCCCGTGGAGGGGCCTACTCTTACTGTCTCGCTCCCATTCACCTCGGTGAATGGGACTACGAGGTAGGACTTTCGTGCTCACTACGTGTGAGCACAGAGGCCCACATCAGCATGGGTCGCCTCTTCTCTTATGAATGCACAAATACAATGAAATGAATGAATAAAAGGGTAAATGCATTCTATTTTAACATTCACATCTCCATCAACAGAAACATAAATATAACCATCATCATCAAGTCAACCAATAGCATTAACATAACCTTTTAAATTCATAATCATTTAGCATTTCTCTTTTACCCATATAATGCAACATGCATTCACCACAACCATTTCAAAATCTTTCAACATAAACATACTCATAATGCTTAGCAAGAAATCGATATCCTAGCATCATACTAGTAATACACTTGCCTCTAACCGCGAGGAGTGGGGTGGCGTGAGGATGAAGCCACTCCCAAAGCTACTCCACCTGAAAAAATAGCATTTACACACACAACAATTAAAACTATATGGATTAGCACACCACATAACATTTCTAAACCCAAACTCAACACAACCCCAATCCCAACAATTGGAATTCCAGGCAAGAGGTACTAAAAAGGGCATATCTCTCAAATGGCTAAGCCAAACTTTGAGTTCTTGTACTCAAAATGACCACAATAGGATAATCTAACGTTTATTCTATGGCCAACCATTGAAGATATACCTCAAAAAGTCTCAGAATTGAAATGAACAGAGGCTACAAGAGTTAAACATTCAGTCTGGACAATGTTTACTAAAACAAGCATATCTTTTGATTGCTTTAACCAAAATGAGTGTTCTTGTGCTCTAATTTACCATAAAAGGATAAACTACCATGTACCCATAGCCATTAATTCAAGAGATGTGCCAAAAATTCCCAGATTACAGATGAACAGAGACTGCACATTTTAAACCTAACTCAGGATAGTCTATACTAAAATGGGCATAACTTTCAATTGGCTAAGCTAAAAGTTGAGTTCTTGGGCTCTAAATGACCACAAGAGGATAAACTACAATTACCCCCTATCCATTCAATTAGAAACTGAGCATAAAGTCCTCAACTTGCACTTTTAGTTTCAGTTCATATTTTGAATTTTTCAGCAGATTCAAGTTTTAGGGTAGTAACTTCAAAATAGCATAACTTTTGATTCCTAAATCCAAATCAATCAAAGGAGGACATTTTCTTGATCTACAGGAAATTTCCCAACTTTCGTCGGGCAACCAAAAATTCTAATTCGACTTGCAAATAGCTCTAAACAGAAGTTCAAAATCTCAGCTACCAACACGAACTAAATCAGAGTAGCCTGCACTAAAAATGTCATAACTTTTAATTGGCTGAATAAAAATTTGTGTTTATGTACTCTACTGAAACCTAAGAACACGAGCTACAACTTTCTCTACAGCTAACTACTCAGGAAATGATTCTTTCTTTTGCCCAAAACACAGTCGCAAAACCGGTCTGAGCACAGCTCGAAATCTGGATAGTATTCCCTCCAACCCTAGAGCCAATTTCCCTCCAAAATCCCCAAATCTAGGAACCCTAGACCACTCTAACCTGTCAAGCACTCCCCAAAGAGCAGCAAGGAAAACCTTAAACCCTACCCATGCTCACCTTCAAGGAGGAGGAAGGAGTGGCTGAGTTGCTGCTGCTACCTGCAAAGAGAAGGGGGAGGGCGCTGACCTTGGGGGAGGAGGAAGGAGGGCGCGGGCCTTGGGGCAGCAGGGAGCCAGCCTTGGGGGAGGGAGGAGGCGCCCTGGTGCTGCTCTTGGCTGGGAAGAAGGAGGAAGAGCTGAGGAGGAAAAGAATTGGCTAGCTCGGGTGGGGAGGAAAGAAAAAGAGGTGGCCGGCTGGAAAAAGGAAAAAGGGGGAGGGAAAAAGAGAAGGGTAGGTGAGGGAAAAGGAACCCAGGTGATTAACCCACACGCTTGCACTCTCCACTTTTCAGATCACCGTGGGTCCACCAACTACCCGGCCACGAATTTTGATCTGCAATATTACACTAATATAGTCCTTTCTGTAGTAGTGTAGTTGAGAAAAGGTATGTACACGAAAACTTGAGCCCTTGTGTTGTTCCGATCATTCTTGTTTGTAAGAAGGATGGTTCATGGAGAACGTGTATTGATTGTTGTTCCATTAACAATATTACTATTTGATATTTTCATCCTATTCCTATGTTAGAGGATATGCTTGATGAACTTAGTGATGCTGTATTATTCTCCAAGATTAATTTACATAGTGGATACCACCAGATTATGATGAAACTTGGTGATGAATGGAAAACTTCTTTTTGAACAAAATTTGGATTGTATGAGTGGTTAGTCATACTTTTTGGGTTAAATAATGCACTTGGTACATTCATGTGCTTAATGAATCATGTTTTAAGAGCTTTCATTGGAAGATTTGTTATGGTATACTTTGACGACATACTTACCTATAGCAAAACGATGGATGAATATATTGAACATATTAGACAAGTTGTTGAGGTGCTTCGACATGAGAAACTTTATGCTAATTTTGATAAATGCACTTTTTGTCAAGATAAAGTAGAGTTCTTAGGCTATGTACTTTCTAGACATGGCATAGAAGTAGATGAACCTAAAATTGAAGCAATTAAGAATAGGTCTACTCCTATGAATGTGAGTCAAGTTAGAAGCTTTCATAGGCTTGCTGGTTTCTATTATCGTTTTGTTAAAGATTTTAATACCATTGCTGCCCTATTGAACGAATCGACTAAAAAGGGCGTTGGGTTTACTTGGGGTGAAGCACAAGAACATGCATTAATTGAACTTAAGAAATGCTTAACTAAATCACTATTGCTTGTTTTACCAGATTTCACTAAGACCTTTGGAATTGAATGTGATGCTAGTGGAATTGGTATTAGTGGTTTTCAATGCAAGACAGAAAACCGGTAGCATACTTCAGTGAAAATTTAAGAGGAGCTTAATTGAATTATCTTGTTTATGATAAAGAAATGTATGCCTTGGTTAGAGCTCTTGAAACTTGGCAACATTATCTTTGGCCTAAAGAAGTTGTTATTCATTCTTATCATGAATCTTTGAAGTATTTGAAAGGCCAAGCTAATCTCAACCATAGGCATGCGAAGTGGGTGGAATTCATTGAAACTTTTCCTTATGTTGTAAAATATTAAAAAGGAAAAGATAATGTTGTTGTTGATGCTCTTTCTAGGAAATATGTGTTTTTAACTCAATTAGAAATCAAATTTCAGGATTAGAGAGTTTGAAAGATTTGTATGATCATGATAATGAATTTTCAGCACCATACTCTAATTGTCAAGAAGAAAAATGATGGGATAAATTTTATATTCATCATGGCTTTTTGTTTCGTGCTAACAAGCTTTGTGTTCCCAATTTGTCCATTCATTTGTTATTGTTGCAATAATCACATGAAAGTGGATTGATGGAACACTTTGGGGGAGAAAAGGCACTAAAGATGCTAAGTGATCACTTTTATCGGCCTCAGATGAGGCGTGACGTCTAACGGTTTGTATAACGATGTGTTATATGCCACAAAGCTAAATCTAAGTCAAATTCACATGGTTTGTATACGCCTCTTCCAGTTCCTAGTGCTCTATGAGAAGACATTTGCATGGATTTTATTTTAGGATTACCTAGGACTAAGAGGGGAGAGATTCTGTTTTTGTGGTAGTGGATAGGTTTTCTAAGATGGCTCATTTTATTCCTTATCATATGAGTGATGATGTTTTACATGTAGCTGAATTGTTCTTTAGGGAAATTGTGACATTTTATTTGTTCCACTAACCATTATTTCAGATCGTGACATTAAATTCATGAGTTACTTTTAGAAAAACATTGTGGGAAAAGATAGGAATGAAGTTGGTGTTTTCTACAACATGTCATCCACAAACTGATGGACAAACTGAAGTGGTGAATCGCACATTGTCTATGCTCTTGAGGACAATGATCACGAAGAATTTAAAAGAATAGGAGGATTGCTTGCTACACATGGAGTTTGCATACAATAGGGCAGTATATTCTACTACTTAACTTTGTCCTTCTGAGGTAGTGTATGGTTTCAAACCTATCACACCACTTGATTTATTACCACTTCCTTTACAAGAATGTACAAATATGGATGCTTCTAAACATGTTGATATTGTTAAGAAACTTTATGCAACCACTAAAGAAGTAATTGAAAAGAAAATACATTCATATGTTGATAGAGCCAACAAGTCTAGAAAGAAAATGCTTTTTGTGTCAGATGACTTGGTTTGGGTTCACCTGAGAAAGGAACGCTTTTCAGAAAAGAGGAATCCCAGATTGATGCCTAGAAGCGATGGTCCATTCAAGGTTCTTGAGAAGATTAATGCCAATATTTACAAGATTGAACTTCCAGGAGATGACTACGCTGTAAGTGCTATTTTTAATGTTTTAGATTTATCTCTTTTTTTGGACCACAGGACACAGAGTTGAGGACAACTTTCTTTCAGGAGAGGGGGGTGATCAAGGCATTCCTTTGACTACACGGACACCATCTTCACCATCTTCTTCCATTATTCATGATGAGGCTTCAAACATGTTTCAAGGGCTAATAACACGATCACGTGCCAAGAACTTAGCTCAAAATGGTGCTTTGTTTTTAATTGACCATTACTTAACTTCCAATGAGAATTGGATGTTTACTTTTGCAACTACTCTTTGTGTTCTCAGATATGAAGGTGTTAGAACATGGTGTGTCCAATGGGAGGACGAACATCAAAAGGAGACGATGCGAACATTACTAGCATGGGAGCCACATGGAAGACGCTATTCACATACTATTCATGTATCCCTATCTCCTTTCATGTATGCACTGCAGGAGGAAAGGAAAGAAGTAAGAGAGAAGGCAAAAGAAATTTTGACCATCCTCATGCAAAGGAAATAAGCAAGAGAGAAGGAAGGAGAGATTTCAGCCATCCTCATGCAGAGGAAAGAAGCAAGAGAGAAGGAAGGATAGATTTCAGCTATCTTCAAACAAGGAAAGAGATCATTATGATTTAGCAAGAAGTGATTGTTTCCAAATTATAATATTTCTCTTTCCAAACATGTGAGATACTTTCCAATTAGATGGGTGAGTACACATGGCAACTATTCATGTGACACTGTTTACTCATGGGTATTGTGTAGACACCCTCTGTATCCTATGTAAGTTTGCTTCATCCATTATAAATGCAACTAATATATACTCTTGATTCAATGGCTTGTGCTCCAATGCCCCAATAGAATAGAGAGTTCCAATCTGAAATTTATCCTTGTCGTTCTTGCAACTTCTTTAAGGTGATTGCGAGGAAGCGTACGTCTACTTTCGCATGGTCAAGTAGGCAAGGATCGAAGCGTGTTTTTTGGGCTAATTCACGTGTCATACATTACCATATCAAGACGGTGGTTGGTGATAGTGTTCATTAGAGTTCACAGGTCCGAGTTATCATCTTCATCATCACAAGATCGGATCACCCCCTATTAGGTGATGCAGCTTGCCTTCTACTCTACCTCAATCCTGAGATAGTACGCAAGCAACCCGAGATCACTCATCTCAATCTCAATATTCATCTGGTGTTTGAATTGCTTAATTTCATGTGCACTTATGCCGGTGACAGTGAGGTCATCTACATATACACCAATAATAAGTACCTCTCCTTCATTGCAACTCTTGTAGACAGTTTGCTCTTGTGGACACTTCACGAACTCTAGATTCTTGAGACTCTTGTCCAGCCGAATGTTACACGCCCTCAAGTCTTGAAACAACCTATAAAGCGCCTTTGAGAGCTTGTACACCTTGTGCCCCTCACCCTATTTGATGAATCCTTCCAGCTGAGCACATACACCTCTTCCTAGAGATCACCGTTCAAAAATGCTAACTTAACATTCAGGTGGTGGACTTCCCATCCACTTTGTGCCGCAAGGGAAAGCATAAGTCTCACTATCTTGAGTCTTGTCACAGGAGCAAACACCTCATCGAAGTTGATCCTGTATCGCTGCACATATCCCATGGTGACTAGCCTTGCCTTGTACCTCACGAGATTGCCATCCGAGTAATTCTTCAGTTTGTACACCTACTTGAGCCCAATGGGTTTATGCCCTGGTGGCAACTTGATGAGATTCCAAGTTTTGTTCATCTCAATGGTATCAAGCTCGCTCATCCATGCCCTCTATCTCTTCAATCGCTACGTAGATGTCGTTGAGATTTTGATATCTACAAGGCCCACTCTAGTCATCTGTTGATGCAAGCGAGATAGACCCCACTCCTATTCCACCTCCTGTGGCTGCTGGTGTACCTACGGGTGTCATAGTACCCATGCTCTCTGGCTCCTCCATAACAGGGTTAGTGTTTGGCGTCATCATGTCTAGCGAGCCAAACGATGTCAAGCTCGGTGACCCCAGTGCTACTGGGTCATGTGGAGTAGCCTCCTACTGCCCCTCATTTAGGCCCATCTCACCAACACCTGTATTGTCAGAGATAGTAAACGTCGTCCAAGGAATGTTAGTTACATTATCAGTGATGTCATCATTCCATGACCATTCCTTTCCTTCCTCGAACACCACATCATGACAAATGTGGAGTTTCGCTTGACAAGGATCGCAAAGTCGGTGAGCCTTGCTACCAGGCTCCACACCTAGGTACACTAAGGTAGTGCTATGATCGTCAAGTTTCTTTGAGTGTGGTTTTACCACTTTAGTATGCACAATGCACCCGAACATTCACAAGTGCTTGATGTGTGGCTTCTTTCTGGTTCAGGCTTCATACAACCTGACCCCATCTAGGGCCATGGTTGACATGCGGTTAAGGAGGTATATCGTATGACGTACTGCCTCCCCCCATAATACTGCAGGTCATGCTTGCTCTTGAGTAAGCTCCTCGCCATGGATAACACAGTATGGTTACGGCATTCCACAACACAATTTTGTTATGGTAAGTATGGTGCTATGAAGTGCTATGCTATCGCTTCAGTGTCGCAAAATGCATCGAACTCATGTGAAAGAAACTCCTCCATGGTCTGATCTGAGGACCTTCATCTTGAGCTCATGCTCATTCTCGATGATCGCTTTATACTTCTTGAGTTCACCAAGAGCCTCATCCTTGGATTTCAACATGTGCACCTACATATATCTACTAAAATCATCAACAAAGAGTATGAAGTACTTGTTACCAGTAGGTGTATGTAGAGTTATGGGCCCACATAAATCCACGTGTACAAATTCCAACGGTTTCTCTGCTCGATGGTGCCCCTATGAAGGGAACGGGTTCCTGGTTTGCTTGCCCACCAAGCAACCTTCACACAGTTGCGTTGGGTAGTCGATCTTCAATAACCCTAGCACCATCTCCTTCTCTGCCATCTGCGTTGGTGCATGGAAGTTTGTGTGCCTTAACTGCGCATGCCATTGCCATGCAAGATCGTCCAACTAGCCGTGAGACATACCGAGTTTTATGTCTCCACCTGAATCTTGTATAGCCTATTTTTGGGTCTTTTACAATATAATTTGAGAAGTCTATCACTACGCTTGTAGACCCACAACCGTGCATGGTACAATACCACCTTGCAACCATCTTCTACAAGCTGCCTAGGGCTTACAATGTTAATGCAAAGGCTTGGTATGTAGTATACATTGGAGAGTACATGTTGTTCTCCGTTTTTGCAATGGAGAAAGATTGACCCCTTCCCCTTAATCTCTAATGTGGATCTATCACCGAATCGGACCTGTCCGTAGATGCTTTCATCTAGCTCATTGAACACAAACCGTTGCCCCGTCATGTGGTTGTTGGCACCGTTGTCCAAGTACCACTCATTGGACACGTGATGTGCCCTGCCATCGATGCATAGCCTTGGTGTCACCTTTTTCTCGTTCATCAGCACCATGTCATGCACCTCCTGCGTGCACACAGAAAGGAGTAGGGCAGGGTTGTCATCATGTGATCGGGTGAGATTAGCTTCCTAGGTTTACGGCACTCATATGCATAGTGACCATAAACATTACAGTTGAAGCACTTGATCATGCTTTTGTCCTTGCCACCTATAGAGCCGCGATTGGCATCACCCGATGGCGAGGTGTCATCGCGGCCACCCTTGCCACACCCGTTGCCATGATCGCATCCTTTTCCACAGCCACAGCTATCGCTGCAAGTTACCACCGTCCCTTCAAGCCAGAGGAAGATTCCTCTCCTCCATTCTTCTTCATGCGTGTCATCCACTCCAAGTGTGTGAGCAAAAGATGTTGCTCCTCCTCCTTGTCATTGTAGCTTCAAACCCTCTCCTCAAAGGCTTTGAGGCGACCGACCAGCTCTTCAATGGATATGGTTTTTAGGTTATTGAATTGCTCGATCGATGTAACGATCGGTAAAAATTTCGTCAGAACCGCTCGGAGAAATTTGTGAACAATGGTGGTCTCCTCCTCCTGCTCCCCAATGCTTGGATGCCAGTGGTGATCGTCATCAACTTCGTGGTGAAATCATCCACCAACTTGCTTTCCTTACGTGAATCACCTCGAAGTAACTCCTCAATGTTTGGATCTTCACCCCCTTACACGATCTACACCCATGTGCATCGTCCTGAGCATCTCACACGCATCCTTGGCAGGGTCCTTCTTAGCCAACATCGAGAGCACGTTCTCTGGTACGCTTTGATAGATGGCGACGAGGCCTAAAAGAATCATTGTCCTCAATTTTCACCATACATGGTCTTTATCTTTATACAGATAAAGGCCCTTTTTGTCAGAGCTCAGCCCAGCGCATAAGTAGAGCCAAGGGTGTGGGCTAGGTAGGCTTATCCCGATGATATTGATTCGACAGACTGGTGATAATATAATATATATTTTTTGTCAATAGCAAAGCATGGGTAAATATTTATCTAGTATAGACAAAAAAATATATCCTCCCTTGCATCACTGACAATTATGTTTGATTTTCATGGGTTTTCATATTTTGCTCATTTTAGTAAAATGTTTGCCCTTAAACATATTCCAACGTACTGTTCTAGCAATCTAGCATCAACTTACCCTCAAGTTTTGTTTAGTTTGAAGAATAGACTGAATTGATCCGTTACCACCTCATCATTTCAAAGCACAATGCTAGTTAAAGAAAAGGATCAGGATAATTCCAGAAAAATCATGTAATGACCTCATGATATGGGCCAATCCATCCCATGATTAACCCATTGCTTAAATCAAACAAAAACATGAGGGGTAGGTTGATGCTAGAACCAACCATTCTCTAAACCAAACGCCACATCTATGTTGAAACATATTGGAAGGCAAATAGTGAATAGTTGTAACAGATCTCACAGAAGAGTGCATGTATGGGTTTCCTTCGGGTTGAAGACAAGTAACAAACTAAAAACAAGTTGAATATTTGACATTATTGGCACAATCGGGAACATCAGTGTGCATATCTTGACAAGCAGCACACGGAGTCCTAATTTAACTGGCAGTAACATGTTTACACACTTATACCGTTTCCACAAGAATGGCAAGAAACTAGAAATATGTACATGGATTCAAAGCACAGGGCGATGGTAAATTTCACGACATGTTAAGTTATCAATCACAAGCCAGCTGCTAATGTTTTAAGGAACTGGCAATGAGACCTGATTGTTATATTTACATGAAAATTATATACACAAGTTTTCGAAATATAACCAATCATATGAAAACAGTTTGTTTGCATGCTGGTAACTATTTTCACAAGGATCAGCTGCGGCGCAGGATGAGAATGATCAGGGTACAAACTACGTGTGTTCAATGCAAAGAATTAGAAAGTGAAGGTTAGAAGAGTAGTGGCGTTGCAATTGGACCTAACCGAGGTCAATTTCAACACGCTCTGGGGTCCCCCTCTCACTTTGCTGCGCAACAAGTTCAGTACCTAGCTGCCCTTTGTCCCCTGTACCAAATGCGTAGAGTTTGCCTGAATCTGTCAGTGCAAATGTATGTGCATTCCAATATATGGAATTCGTAAGACTGATCTGCACCACCCTTTCATTAGTTCTCTTCAAAGAAGTCACCAACTCAGGACGAAGCACGTTAGTGTGCCTATTGTTACCCTGGAAAAACATTGCATTCAGATTCAGAAGCAGAGATGGTAAAGAAAATTCTTATCGATTCTAATTGTAAACTAATATCTACATGCTGAAGATTATCTCTGTGAGAAAGGTTAAGCGAACAGGCGAGCAGCAAAATAAGATGAAATCGCACAAACAATCATTCATAATCTCTCGTTAACAAACCCTGGTCACTTACATCACATGAAACACATGAATGGTACAATCTTGTGGAAAAAAAGAGGATATTTCTGGTCAATACTCTGACGAAACAACAACACTAAAAAAGAGTTAACACCAGTATATTGCAATTTGCAGTACAGTTGGTGGTATCATTCAATAGAAGAATTTTGTCACCATCTAACATTATAAAAAATCGGGATAGTTCTTGTAGAATGGTGCACATTGGTAGTTACTGGTATTGAATTGGCAAATTATATTCCTTATGTAGCTCATAAAAAAGAAACTATGAAACCATTAAAAGAACCACAAGACATTGACAGGCTAGCGCTAAATATACAAGCACAACGAAAATAAAATAGCATGTTTCTGTTAAATAACTTCAAGTAGTCAAACCAAAATAGTGCCTAACCTCAGTTATAGTGTTGTGGCCAAGACTTGACGATTCACCACATCCAAAAGAGTAAACATCACCTTTGTCTAATACAACAAATGTGGTGTAATCTCCAGTTGCTACATGGACAGCCTTCACACTGCTCAAGGCCTCAACAACCTTGGGAATAGACTCACATTCCTCATTACCATGACCCAAGCAGCCATAGCGCCCCCATCCCCAAGTGCAAACACGTCCATCCTTGCCTACAACAGCAGCATGCCAAGCACCAGCAGCAACCTCCACTGGCTGTATATTCAAAGTCCGGAACTGCTCAATCAATCTAGGGTATTTCTCATCAGTTCGCGAACCATGGCCAAGCTTCCCTCCTAAACCACAACCAACAGAATAAACAGACCTACAATATAAATTGAGATCAAACAATTGGAATAGTATCAAGTTAGTCATATCCAGCAAAAGCTGTGAATAAGAAAAAAAATAAAACTTACTATTTCACCTGTCCTATGACAGCACAACAAGAATTCATCGAAAATGTCAAAGGACAATAAATATTAGTTACATTAAAATAAGAGAGATTAGTGTTTTTTTACTATTTTCAGCTGATCATCCCATAATCTTTTTCTTCAAGGGTTATTGATAGTAATTAAATATTACATTAAAAAATAATATTTAAATAGATTGAACCAAGTTTTCCTATGTACAATTCAGCAGATACGCTACTTGTGAAATGTAAACAGCGACCTTTGCATTGTCTATTTCTTTCACGTCCAAGGGTTTGCATTCTACAGAAATTTACTTTCTTAACATTAATCCACATATTAGCTTCATTGTTGTAAAATTAACCAAAGCTAAAATCTGAGGCTAAATGCAGATAAAGAAGTTTTCTCTTTGTAAAAAATAGCATGTCACTATGTCAGACATCACAGAGTTGATCACAAGTTGCATTTTAGGGTGAAAAATCTTACATGCCACTTGGTTGGCATGCCAGAGCAAGGAGATAGCAGTAGCCTGCAGCTATCTGCACAACTGGAATGTTCTCAAGAGGACCTGTGAGAAGATGAGGCTGCACATCATTTGGCTCTGTCTGATGACCAAGTTTCATGTCGTTGCCCCAAGAAAATGTATATACGCGACCCTCCCGAGATAACACTGCAGTAAAGAAGTTCCCAATTGCTGCCTGGACAATGTATATGTCCTTCAAGGATTCTACCATCTGTGGTGTGGTCACAACCCTAGAACCTTGAACCCCGTATTCCACTTCTCCGAAAGAATCCTTTCCAAATGCGTACACCCTACCAGCATCACTGATGAGCATTGTCCGTCCTGCTCCTGCTGCTGCTTGAATAATTCTAATCCCCTGCAATGATCTACAGGAGTACCAACAGATGTTTAGCAGTCTGTTCGGCAACATTTATGTCATGATTCAAGTTATAATAACTGTAGATTGTAGAAGAACCTGATGAGCCGTGGTCTCCACTCCTCTTCTAAACTGCCATGGCCAAGTTGACCAGAGTTGTTAGACCCAAAAGTATACACATAACCGCTTGTTGTCACAGAGATGCTGTGACCAGGTCCAGCAATTGCCTGAGATTTTTCTCTTCGGCAAGATGCTTCACCTGCCATTATAAACCTAAGAACTAGCTTCCAACTCCCGCCACAACGTTGCTTAAACAGTTCTCTTTCTTGTGTAGTCATAGGCTTAAATATTGCCCGTTTCTGGCACATATCCAACGCTGCAAGCTCTGACATTGACAATTGGAAGTCTGGAGGGAAATTGGCAGGCTTTCTGAAAAACGTGCATGTTGCCTATCGCAAGAACAAAGATCATCAGCAGCAATATCAATTCTACCTTGGTGAAAAACAATAAAACATTACTTGCCTCCAATTGAGCGAGGTCCTCAGGTTCTAGATTGCATGATGTGAGGACATGAAGGACAATTGACGGGTTTGCAGCCAAGGGGAATTCCCCAGGAGCAGAGTCGCCAAAGCAATGACGCTGTGACCGTTGAAATGATTGCTGCAATGGAGAAACAAGGGCAAGCGTCTCATCTGCGATGAGATGGAGGGGGAGAGAAGAGGAAGCTCCGCTGCTCGTCGTGGCGTCCATCCCCCACGTCTGGAACTTGCACTGCCCTATGCTTTCAACTCAAACTTGTGGTGTCCCTGGCTTCAAGCCTCTACACCAGAGTGCATTAAAATACAGGACCATTCTGTAATGTGAAATGCGTTAATCTAACCATGACATGTAACTACAATCATTAATTGAGGTTACTTCCCTAACAAGCTCATCAACACACCTTAGTTTTGTTTACCACAATATAAAAAAGAATTTGTTATATTATTCACCCAAATCAGAAAAGTGGATGTGAGAGAATCCTTCCAACACATGTAAACAAACAACTAAAGAAATTGTATTACTGAAGGCATTCCCAAAGTCAATCTCATCACACAGATAGAGATGACATATTCTTCTGGCACGCAAACAGGCACTAAATCAGATGCAAAACAAGCTCCAGAAATCAAGGAAATGAAGGAAGAAAACAGCTCAAATCTCAAACAGTACCCAGACCAAATCAAGAGCACTAGAGCCGGTTGTGAGGCTTGCACCAAGAAGGGATTGCGGGAAGCTTGATGCAGAAGCCGACCAAGGACAAGATGCCACTGCGACCCCTCACAAAGAAAGCATATTCACCCCAACTCCACCCCCAAAAGTCTACCTTTCTTATCCTCGGTTCACCAACACTGCACACAAGCAAGATTCCAACTGCATCATCGGTGGCAAAAAGATCACACCCACTATTGGACCAAAGAACAAAGGATCCATGCTATTTGCTTGGATTCTGGTAGAGACACCAGAATTGAGACAAAAGTACCATCTTTGAGCACAATTCACAAATCAGAACCAGAAAACAGCGCCAGGATGATCATGATTAACTCGGATCATCAAAGCAAACGCCCAAGAATCACAGAGAGTTTCCCAATTCCCCAAGAATCCAAGAAATCCTTACCCCCAAAACTCCCCCCGTACGCAGACTCGGGACTCAGGACAAGAATTAAGCTTTCAGGGTGAGGATCAGGGGGCACGAATCCACGGACACCATCGGCCAGTCAACCAACTGGGAATCCTGAGGTTGGAGAAGCGTGAATCTAACCAAGAAACAGTGAGAGGGAGAAGAGACGGACTAAGACGACTCTCCCAATAATGATGTGCGGAGGGAAGCTAAGACAGGAGAGAAGAGGAGAGGAGATTTTTTTTTTAAATAATAATTTTTTTATTCAAATTACAGAAATATACTCGATCCGAAAAAATTATAAAAAATATACCTTCGTCGCCTTTTGATAAAGCAAGATGGAAATATCGCCCGTTCAAAGAGCGACTAAGATACGTGTCGCCCTTTGAACGGGCGACTGACGGCCACGTCGACGCCACGTAAGCTCGGATTGCCTAACCATCGGGCGATAGGTAATAAATCGACCGTTGGTTTGGCGACAGAGGAGGCGCGGGCCTCTGTCGCCAAACCAACAGGCGACAGAAGATGCCTTTTTAAACGCGCCGCGGGCACTGTAGCTGTGCTTGCTCATCTCATTTCAGCCAACCCAGTCGAGAGAAAAAAAAGGAGTGGGAGGGAGAGGAGAGAAAAAGGAAGGGAGGGAGAGAAGGAAAGGGGAGAGGAGAAGAAATTTGTAGCTGTCGTAAGTTTTTCTCTGTTTATTTTATTAAGCAATAAACCATGATAGGTTAGAAAAAATTTTAGATCTAATTAGATTTAGAGGTTACTGATAGATTTTGTATATTTTTAGTAATTTAGTTGGTTCATAGAAATACATGTATATATATGTTTTTAAGAATAATAATATATTTTTAGGAATGTAGATGTTTTTTACAGATAGATGTAGATATGTTTTTTTAGGAGTGTAGATTTTTTTTACAGATAGAAGCATATAGATATATATTTTTAGGACTATTGATGTTTTTTACAAATAGAAGTAGAGATATGTATATTTTTACGAATGTAGATAGATATATATTTTTCGAAGTGTAGATATAGATAGATTTAGATTTTTTTATCAAAGAGATATAGTATTTTTTACGAAAAGTAATTGATTCGTGAGTTAATGAATCGATTCGCAGATATGTCAGAACGAGTTCCATTTAGAATCTATTATGGAGAAGGGGTTGTCATGTATGGTTTAGAGGGTGCGGATCTGAGTAACTTTCACTATGTAGACAGAAGTTTAAGTAGGGTCGAAGAGCGTACATTTTCTACTATGTTGAATTGGTTGTATTATATATTTCGGATGCAACCAAAGAAGTGCCAGCTGAAGTTATTTTGCCTTTGTACTACATGAAATGATCCTGTTTATTGGGAGTTAGTTGAGGTGAAGAGAACTGCATCGTAGAGGTCATATGTGATGGGGGTGGAGCAACGTGGATGGTTTCATGTGCTTTTAGTGCAAGCATATGATAGGGTTGTTGCCCCACAGCAGTAGTTGGACACCAGTGAGTGTAGTGAGCCTCAAAATGGGTTGGTCGCTGGTGAATTTAGCCGTGAGCAGCATGTTCAGGAATGCAATGAGGACATCATTTACCAGAGTGGTGAACAAGTTGAGGTTGGGGAGGATGATAGAACCATTGGACAAGAAGCGCTGGGACAAGTAGACGAAGGTGAGGAAATTGATGAAATAACAGCAATGATGGAAGAGGAAGACCGTGAATACACCAGATCAGAAGTGGAAGACGACGATGACTCGGATGAGGAAGATGGAGGTACGGAGCCGCTTGTGCCAACAGATTGGAGCACGTATAAATTTAATAAGCTGGTTGTGAATGAAATAAATGATACACCGTGGTAGTATATTGACAATGAGGTTAGGCCTAACAGTATATACCCGACAAAATAGGTAGTACAGGATTCTGTGAAAGATTGGGCCTTGTCATTAAGAAGGATATTCAGGGTTAAGAAGTCTACCCCAATTTGCTACGACGTGGTGTGCGAGATCCATGGGTGCCCCTGGAGAGTGCACACGTACAAGCTCAAATGGGGCACCCACTGGCTATGTTCAAAGGTTGAGCAGTATAGCTGTATGACTGAGGAAACCCTGATGGCTCATAGGAACCTGTCATCCGGGTATATCGTGAATATCATGTACCCAGAGATAGTGGAGAACCTCAATTTTGAGCCCCGTGCTATTATCCGAGCAATCGAGAACAGATATCAGTACACAATTAGCTACAGAAAGGCATGGAGGGCGAAGCGGAAGGCATTAGAAATGAGGTTTGGAAAATTTGAAGACTCCTACCATAATCTACCCGCACTTCTCAGTTGCATTCAGGGAAGAAATCCTAGCACTTATTATAATTATTAGGATTGTCCATCAAGCAAGTGGCTGATCAAGAGGCATCTAAAGAGAGTTTTCTTCGCATTCGGAGCTTGCATTAAGGCATTCTATCACTATCGTTTATTGTTGTGCGTGGACAGCACATTCTTGACCGGGAAATATAAAGGGAAAATAATGACAGCTGTGGACGTTGATGGAAATAACCAGATTCTGCTTGTTGCTTTCCCTTTGTAGAAAACGAGAACTATGAGAGTTGGTTGTGGTTATGCAATACTGTTATTTTTTTACAATAGGACTTGCTATCAAGCACAAAGAGTCAATTAGTTAAAAATGGTTAAAATATCTGCTACTAATGCCTCAAAAATAGTTAAAATAATATGTGTTGCAGTCGCAAACTTGGAAAGAAAACTTGACCGCAATCGTGTAAACTGCATGGTCACTTAAGCGTTTTCCGCACCCCATAAAATAACATGTTTGAATGAAAAATTATGGAGGAATAGCCCGGAAACACCCTTTAATATATGTACTACCATAATCTGGAAAAAGATCCTATTTAAACCTTGCTTTGCATCTCAATCCTGCCAAAACAAACACCCTAAACGATCACTACAGGTGCAGATTCTAAAACACTTAAGCCTTTGATTAGACAACTCCTGTGCAGCAGTTTTTCAGGGCGATTAGAAAACTCACGGGCGTGCAGCTTTGTCAGGCCAATTAGACAAGTCACAGGTAGCAGCTTTGTCAGGATGAGTTGTCAAAAAAGAAAGCATCCATCACCTTTTGCAGCGATAAGTTGCAACACTTTGCCCAATACTTTAAACTTTTTTAGGTCGATTTGATAACACTCTACACAGTCCGAAGTGACCACTCACTGCCTACTTTTAACTCTGAAGTGACCACTTATTGCACAGTACATTTTTCAGTACGGACACCTTGCATGTATGACTGCCTTTTCAGCCAGACTTGACTACACACTCTGGCGTTTTGCTATCGTCTGCATGTTTGAATCTTACCTTCCAATACTTAATCCATACACCACCCCTTCGAGTCTATAAAAGGTCAAACCACAGGCACACATACACAGCTTTCACTCACACTTCACCATGGCTGGATCCTCTAGCAGAGCATTCTCGTGGACACCTGATATGAGCAACGTTGCCCTTCATTACACGTTGAAGGTTACACGTAATGGGAATGATGATCCGTTCAAGGAGGAGAACCTAAGTAAAGTGGTGTCGAAATTGCAAGAGTGGCGTTTGACATTATCGAAGCATAACATGACAACCTCTGGCCTGAGCCTTGTGACCTCCGACGACCTCAAGGAGCACTTGCAAGGGTGGCGTCAAAGTTATTTTAGGGTGTGCGAACTAGCCGACCACCCTTCTGCTACAGGTTTCTCTACGAGATTTTATAGGGTAATGATGCTGCCCGATTAGTATGCAAAACATATTAAGGTTAGTTATTTCCTATTTGTTCACCCTACTAATCGTTTTAGCATTATCCATAAGTTCACTAATTCGTATGCTCGTCTTGTGTGTTAGTCATTTCTGGAGGATAAAGAGTTGTTGAATAAAGATATCTAACTTGAGGGATAGAGGTCGACCCAGTACTATTGCAGCAACAAGTTCAAGAGGACGTTCAACCACCACCGAAGGGGGCTTGCTCCTAACTACGCAAATAACGATGACGATGTCATATCACCTATACCTCGATGTTCGAGCACTACCACAATAGGCCATTCAAGCACTACTACAACAGGCCATTCAAGCAATAATGCAAGAGGACGTTCAACCAATACTAAAGGAGGGGTACCTCCTAACCGTACAAATGATGATGATGATGATTTCATGCCACCTAGGCCACAAACCTTGCGTCCTCCGAGTCCTCCAAATCCTGACAATGATATTATATTAAGCCCTATCAGGTATCCAAACGTAGTACCCGTCAGCAACCAATAGATAACTATCGTCCATTTGACCATGCCCTATTCCGACAACCATGGCCATAAAATGTACTTAGTCCTTCTTCACCAGAGGAATGTACTTATGTTGTATCCCAGTTTTATGAATTCTCTAAGGTATGTATGTATCTATGTTGAATCCCAGTTTTATGAATTCCTTAAGGTATGTACCTATGTTGTATCCCAGTTTATGACTTAGCCCTGCACTTTGTAATATCAATGTCGGGTTTTATTCATTTCCAATATTTTACTATGATTTGTCGTCAAATATGTCGCACACCGAAAAGAGAATAAGGAACAACAAAATCTGATTTTTTTTGTCAAAATAATTAACTGACACATAATTTTGTAAAACACTACATGAATTATGATTATCACTGACAAATATGAATTTTTTTAGAATTTATTGCACCCTAGTTTGAACTTTAAAATTCTAGTAACCGTTAAAATAACACTGATTTTTAATAATTAATGCTGGCAAGTTACAGTGAATTTTAGAATAAAATCAGTGCAAAATAGTTCCTCATAAATTTAATTTTCTCCAAATTTTTTTTATGATTTTAGAATTTATTCGGGGCTCTATCGCCCGATGGTGGGGCGACTTATTACAGTCAACCTATAGTCAGGCAACTCAGTCCAGTCGCTAAATGGTGGGGCGATAGAGTCCTCTCGCCCTAAAATTTGGCGCCACATCAGCACTGACTCAACTCTTTCTATGTTTTGCACTCTTGTTGCCAAACCATATGACGACAGAGGTATATTTTTGCAATTTTTTTAGATCGATGTATAATGTATTATTTAAAAAAATCGAGGAGAGGATGGGAGGTTGTTGTTTCGATGGGTAACTGCGTGTATTTTTGTATTGATTTCACCGTCCTACTCAGAACAAACACACCCCCTCTCTCGATCAACTACACCTGGACGTTAGGCCGTTTTTGGCTGACCCGTAGCACGACGGTATGGAGCACGTATATATGTGGGCCGGGTAGGTGGTAGGACTAGCTATCGAGCTTAACGAGCTACTATTGAGCCTCTTTCAAAATTGATATAATTCAACATAAAATCATTTTACTTATCATTTAAGTGGTCATTTCAAATTCGAGCTAACGAGTCACTATCGAGCTGAGACTCATTAATAATTTTCACTCAAAATAGACTCATTTTAACTTTGAACTCATTAACTGCTACAATCGAAGCAATTTTTATTTGAGCCTCTACGAGCTGTTTTGCTAGCCCTACCGGCACGGCACAAGAACAGGGCCATGCTGGACCTCACGATCAAACATAATGGGTGGCATGGCACATCTGCATGGGCCATAATTGGGTCGGCACTACACGAAACAGGCTCGAAGCAGGCATACCACGCAGCAGGGCTTCCTGCCATGACACTATGGCATGCTGTGACTTACCCTACGGCTAGTGCCGTTGTGGTGCTCGCATGCAAAGAAAAGGGAGACAGTAGAGATGCCAAAAAGGTGGATAATAGGGATTAGAGGCTACATGCTCAATGACATCAAGTGCGCGCACCGAGTAGACCTTCGCCATGTCGCTCACTGAGCGCGCCTGTGATGCCATGTATGATCGTCTTCCCACTTGCCTTACGCGGCCATCGGTGCCACCATATCAGGTGTACACTAACCTGGAACACATGAATGATCTTGACATTGGGGAGTAGCTACTATGTATGCATATTGTTAATTTACTTTTTTTCTTATTAGGGGAAACCCCATTGTGGAGCGTACAACATTTAACAAGGTAGTAACTTTGTATCTATACCCAATGAATAAATAAAAATTATTTCTTTTTTCAAATAATTATGTGTACCAGAACCTCGCCAACGGTCGATCCTTTATCCTCATCCTTGGTGCCATCCACGGAGATGAACGGACGACGATCGTTCCATGACTCTACACGTCCAACAGGACAAGGCCTGGGCTAGCACAGCACAACGGCAGCACGACGTGTCTTGGGCCTACCTGGGCCTGGTCAGAGGTGAGTTGGGTTGGTACGACATGATGAGGTGGTTGTGCCGGATAGGTACGACATGCTACGGCCCTAAGCCCATTGGGCCCGTGCCATACCGGCACAACACGACCCAACTCCCACCTCTAATAACGATAGGCTTTTGACTTTTGTCCGTTGGTACTTGGTGTTTGGGATTTGGTGCTAGAGTGTGGCATGGACAGGGATTAAAATCTCGTCTAAATTTCATGAGATCTCACTTATCGGAGGTGGATGAGTTTTGAATTGACGGCTAGAGTAAAAAAATTCAAAAAAATTTAAATTGCTACAGTAATCTCGGCAAGATCTCGCATTATCTCGCCGAGATTTGGGGGGTTTTGACCGGTTTTTGATGTTTTTTACCGGATTTGACAAGACATTGATAAATAACCCTTAATAAGTCACCTCCTATGAAACTTTGTTGAAAAACGAATTTTTGAGACATTTTTTAAAAATTGTAGAAACACTTTCGGATTTTTATAAAATTGTAAATGATTTATAATGATGTGAAAAATTATGGTACCATCCTAAGAAGTTTAGGATCATACATAAAAATTTTAAAAATATTTTAACTTAATTTGTTATCTTTAAAAAATCAAAAACCGAATGAACATAATTGGGATAGTAACATTGTCAGAATTGTATAAATCTTCTCGAGTGTGATCATGATCGAAAATTTTTATGAGAGCTTAAGAATTTCCTCATTACCATTCTATAAAATTTTCAAAAATTTTAAACTTTTTTGTTTGCTCAATCAAATCTATGTATGCATTGAACTTCATTTGTTATATTTCAAAAATCAAAAACAGAAAGAACATTATCGGGGACTGGTTACCCCCGATCAGGCGATGCCTCGCTTGCTCGAGCAAGGAGCTAGCTCGCCAGCGAGGTCAGGCCCGGAGGACCTAGTCAGATTGCAGAGGTCGTCAGTTACCGAGTAAACGGGGTCTTAAGAGACTGGGTCAAGCTGAACGTGGGCGACAACCTCGGCGCCGTTACAACTCAACTACACTGCGCGTCCTGTCCGAAATTGGCGCCACACTCTTGGGAATCTCTCCCGGCCATTACCGGTAACGGGCTATACGATAGTGGTATAAAATCTTACCCCCTACGCGGGGTAGAGAGGAGGAAAAAAGAAAAAAGGCAATAGCACACATGACACAAAGAACCAGTGTTCGACCTCGGCTCGAGCATCTCTTGTATTCAACCATAGTGAATCGCCTTCACCCTTCAACTCCGGGCAAGACTGGAGTAGAGCTGTTACCCGTACTGGGGGCTCAAACCAGTATAATTCCTCGTGTCAACCGCTCCCTTCCTCTCACTCTTAGCGGCAATCAGAGTTCCTCCCTTCGAGTAGGCATGGTCTTGGGCTCTGCTCTCACATCACTCTCACCTCCTTCTTGCAGTCAGGCAATCCTGATCATCGACAGTTGGCGCCCACCGTGGGGCCCGAGAGTTTCGCTTGTTCGAAGGAACTTCGTCGCTTTAACGTCACCAACACTTTCGGCTTCAACGACAGCATGTCACATTCGATGAGTTCGGACTAGGATGCGATCCCTGAGTACGTGGGCTCCACATCCATGTTCTCAACCTCACCGCCGCTGCACGAGCGCCCTGCCTTCATGGCCGACAGCCGCGCGGCGGGCGCTGGGAGGAGGACCGTGATCCGGAAACCCTAGAGGAGGCGCTGCGGTCGGCTCAGGTCACCATCAGCCAAGCTCCACTCTCCAATTGGTAGAGCACAGGGAGATCTGCACCCCATCTGGTGTAACACCCTAAAATTTGCTTTAATTTAAATTTTGAAGTATTTTTTATTTTTGAGAATTTCTAAGAATTTATTAGAATTTAAATTGGATTTACTTATTTCTGACCTTTGTTGAACTCAATTAAATTCACGCAAAAGTTTATGCAAAGTTCTTCTGGAAATATTTTATCCGAGTTCTAAATGTTCCAAAATATTTACCAAAATTTTTCTGGAATTTTTCTGATATTTTTACTATTTTCTATGGCCAAAACTATTTTCTCAAATTATTTTTATTCGAAAAAGAATTAAAATCCGTGGAATAGTGTTTGGGCCGAAACCTTGGTCCGCCCAAGATCTTGTTCGCCCCGGCTCGTGTCGCCCGCAGCACTTGCCGCAAAACCCTAGCCACGATCTCGCCGTTGGATCAAGATCGTGCGGTCAAGAAACCACCACGTCACTTCGCCGCGTTTACCGTTGGATCACCGCGGCGCGACGCTCGGATTTTGCCACGTCGCTTCTTCCTCGCAAGATCGTTGGAGCAACGGCCGCCCGCATGTCCGCCCGTTTCGCCGAGGATTGCGCGCATGTCGAGGCGCTATTTAGTGCGCCGCTGCCACCCCCGTGTTGCGCGCACCTAGACGCGTCGTAGCCCAAGCGCACACCTCTGAACGCCTCCGCTTGCCCGCAAAAGCTCGCCGTAGTTGTTCCCTTTGCGCCGTCGCTGTTTTTCGCCATTTCCCTCGCCGTCGGTCTATATCCGTCGTCGCCAAGGCCATCGGAGTAACGCCTGCCCTGAGACGCGTCGAGCACGCCAGATCTTCACGTCGGAGAAGCCCCTTAGTGCCGCGTTGCACGTCGTCTTCTTCCTCTCCGGTGAGATCTACGCCGCCGCGACATCAGCGCCAGCCGAGCTTCGTCCACCGTCCGATCGCCGCCGAACGCACCAGATTCACCCACGTCGCCACTCAACAGTAATCAACATCTTCACTCCTCAGCCGTTAGATTTAATCAACGGTCTAGATTGCTTCGCTTAGATTCACGTTAGTTTTATTTCACCGTCCGATCTAGATCGTAGGGTTTTATCTAGCGCGCCACGTAAATATCATAGCCGTCGGATGCGCACGGTTGCCTTGGATCGCGCCGCGTGTCGCGCCGCGCAGAGGCGAGCCGATAGCCTTGGCTCATCGCGCCGCTTGTTTTGAATCAGCGGATGGGATCGCGACCGCCGCGATCGGGCGATCCCTTGTTGACGCGTGACGGCGAAAATCGAGGAGTCGGCGCGCGATTTTCGCCGACGTCGCCGATTAATCGTGGCCGCTCGATCCGATCCGAGGGTCACGGTGAAGCCACGTGTTGGCTCCGCGGTAGAGGTGAGGCGAAAAGTCGCATGAATCTCGGTCGTTCGTTTTAAATCAGATGGACGAGATCGAATCGAGTTTCGGCGATTAGTTTAGCTCCGCGTGTCGCAATGGGATTGGTCGTGCTTGCGTCACCCGGTGCACAGGCACAGTGCCGCCAGTCCACGGTGGACCAGAGCCGGTCGTGGACCCAGTCCATGGACCAGAGTGACGTGGCTGCACCAGAAGCTGCCACTTGTCATGCTGACGTCATCGCTGACGTCATAAATATTTTTGTATATAAAAATATTTTGGCCGAAATCCTTTTCTGTGCTGACGTCATCATGATGTGATGCTGATGTCATAAATGCAATTTTTCAGTATAAAAATAATTCGGAAAAATCGGATTTTCTAATTCCTGTATTTTCAGATTTTATTCAAAACTTCAAATGGCTATAACTTTTGCATTTTAACTCGGATTTGGGTGATTCAAATTTCTAAAAATTCATAAAATTGTGATATCTTTAATGGTGAATTTTATTTGAATTTTTGTGGTCATTTAGTCCTCTGTATTAGTTATTTATTGCATATATTGTTTGTACGCGTAGACGCAAATTTGTCGGAAGGTTTCGAGGAAGAGTTCGTCGCTCAAGATCAAACTTCGGAACACGACCAGCAAATCTTTGAAGGAAAGTGATGATTTGATCATTTGGATCCCAGATTTTTAAAATGTAATTTATGCTTTGAAATTATGCTGCTTATTTATTAAAAATGAATTTAAATTAATTTGGGATAATGTAGTTAACCAACCCATTTTTGTTATGCCACCTTGAAATTAATGAATGTATGCCCTAAATCATTGTCACCCTAAGTTTGATTGTATTAGTTGGATGTTAATACTGTGCCAACACGGGAGTCTAGACCGTGAATAGATGCTTAGCTTAGCAACGAATCATGAACGATCTTTCGGAAAAATGCTACCTTATTGATTAATAGAATATTGAATGTATTTTGAAAGTGGTGTGATGATGTCACATGATGAAATTGAAGTGTGGAGACCTGTGTGGTTCCATACCGATGTTGAGTTATTGGCATGTGTTGCACAATAATCAATCGGGTGGGAAATGATTTAGGCTAGGGCAAGTGACAAGAGGTGTGTGCGAGTGGGCTGTGTGGCAATGGGTTGTTGAGTGATGTGAGTCTGTGCCACATTGGGTGTGTGCCCTTGCTTGAGTGTTGAAAGTCTTGCCTTGGTCGATTAAGGACTTCACCTTGCAAACCTTTGATCCGAGTCACCCGTACAACCACATGTCCGGTATGGGACAGACCTAGTTGATTAGAGTTCGATATCTTTCCTCCGATACCTCGGGTGGCGACACGGGGTGTATATCAGACGGGAGCGTGCACTGCTACGGCTTGGTGCCCATCCAACGGTGATTGACCTGTCCTATACTTGGCTCGTGTGAGGGAAGTGATAGTGAGGGTATCTGGGAGAGGTTCTTTGGTTAAGGTAGAGGTTCCTGAAAAGCTTTGTTGCGGACAATCACCTGTGTGGTGAGCGGCTGTATCTTGTGGGTAAAGTGTAGAACCTCTGCAGAGTGTCAAAACTATTCGAATAGCCGTGCTCGGGGTAATGAGCATTGTTCGGGGATTACAGTCAAGGGGTAGATCTTCTTAAATAAAAATGTGGAAAGGGTGGCTGTGTGCCAATGCTAAAAATGAGCTGTTAAGGTTGTGTGCCGAGAATCTTCGAAGAAAAACTATTTGAAGATATTAGTACTATCATAACTGCTTTCTTCGCTTTAATCTAAATAAAATTGGTTTAAAATGTTGTTTGATGCAAAAGAACCAATTAAGCCAATCCTTTGGAATAAGCTTTGCATATAGTATTAGCGTGCATTAGTGCATTACTTGTTGAGTACCTTGTGTACTCACCCTCCTTGCTTATCAACACCAACATCGGTGGAGGAGTCTACACCACTGGGAGGAGGAGTAAATTGAGGATCCGAGCAATTAGGGGCAAGCCCGATCGGTTGCTCGTGGCAAGATGAAGGCTTCCACGACATTTATTTTGGTTCCATTGCTATTTCTTTTACTCAATAATGTAAGCCTGCGTGGTCGATTTTATGTAAGGAGACTATAAGGTCATACAACTCGGTTTATATCGGTGTTGCACTACTTATTTTTTATATATCATTTGTGAATGTCTATGATGTGCAACCTCAGTAAAGACTGTGTGTGCTAGCGTGATCTGGACTAGCATGTAATACACAGAGGGTCCGGATTTGCGATTCGGGTCCCGGCAGAGGTGGTATCGAGCAGCCGATCAGAGGTCTTGACCCTAAACTAGATTAGTTGTACCTAGGAGGATAAAATTATTTTCTAAGACTTAATCAACTTGAACAAGAATATCAATGAAATCTCGACTTATCTTTTCTTCCTTGCTTCATACCTATCTTTCAAATCTTATTATTATTTTCTCGTTAATTTAAATGAGGTCTGTTTTGACATATGAGGATGATCCATACCTATGGAGAGCGCCTTTGGAGGATACTGCGCCGAGTTATGGCGTATGATGCTGTTGCTCGGAGGATTTGATGACCGCTTTATCTGGGACCACGGTGGTGCAGGCAGGACTTGACATTGCACGGGATGTCAAGATCACTGTACGCCCGGAGAGGACGAGGGCGAGCCGCCCTATTTACATCACGACCAGAGGACTTCTTTTGAGGCGGGATCCAGAGGCGGCACGTCTTGCGATGCGCGACAATTTCCGGACCTACTCGCGAGTTGGAGGGCATCTTTTCGTCACCATCCGCGCCGAGACAATCGCTTTGACAGATGGAGCTTTTGGAGGAAGACGCCACGATCACTCACTGGCGAGGTATGTCATCGCCAGAGGACGCCTTGGACGAGGCACCCAGAGGCTGCAGAGGACCCGCGACGAGGTCACGGAGGCGAGGATCCAACTGCGGGAGGGCTTAGCACACTCCATGCAGAAGATCCAGGAGTTGGAGATGGCTTTGTATGGACCCGAGCCTGAGCCAGTCCTGGAGCTGCACGATCCAGATCCGGAGGAACAGAGCAGAGCCACCGGTCAGAGAGCGCCAAGACGGAGCAGCAGCCCCGGGACCAGCAGAGTCGATGGGGTCATTTGCACCAGCTGCAGTAGGTCATCAGGACCAGTTCACCCCGATGCCAGAGCACCCACCGGTGTATGCTCAGGGGGAGTCATAGCCGGGTTGGCTCGTTGAGTGATCGAGTCTAGTCGAGGGTAGTGTTGAGACTCGAGTGTTGAGTCGCGTCCTTTGCTTCAGAGTCACCATTAGGTGTGAGTCGTTGTGGAGTCCTACGTTGCTTACTTGTTTTTGGTTGTGAGTGTCTCGTATGTGTTGCATTGCCCTTAGGCACTTGTGAGCAACCATACTACCTTATATTATATCAATAAAGTTGCTAAATAATTTAAGTTACACCTGTCTCCCCATATAAGTTCTTTTACTTGTCTATGCTTTCTTCTTTTCTTAACCTTGGAAGTTTGCAACAGATGGTGAGGACTCGCGGAAACATTAGAGCCAGCGGGAGTGGAGTGAATCAGGCTGACAACCAGAATGAGGAGCCAATCCCTCAACCGCCGCAAGTCGACATGCAGAATCTGGGAGCCTTTCTGGCTGCCCAAACTCAACTCATGAACACGATGGTACAGACCATGCAGCAAATATCCAATCAGGCTGCTGCGAATGTTCAACCTGGGGGTAACCATGGACCACACCCCTACTCAAGGTTATCAGAGTTTATGCGAACTCGTCCACCCACCTTCTCCGGCAACGCCAATCCGATGGAAGCGGACGATTGGCTAAGGACAATTGAAAGGAAGCTACACATTACCCAGTGTGTGGGACATGAGAGGGTGCTCTATGCCTCTCATCAACTCGAAGGAACTGCCGCAGAGTGGTGGGAAAACTTCTGCGTAGCTCATGAAGACCCACAGAGTATTACGTGGGAGGAGTTCACCTCCGCTTTCCGCCAATACCATGTACCCGAGGGTATCATGGATCTTAAGAAAGAGGGATTTCGGAGCCTCAAGCAGGGTGGCCAATCAGTGGCTGATTACCTGAATAAGTTTACCCAGTTGGCACGCTACGCACCAAAAGACGTAGCTACAGATAAGGCCAGACAATCCCGCTTTATGAAGGGATTAAACGCGGGATTGCAGGTGGGACTGATCACCCACACATTCCCTGACTTTCAAGAGCTAGTTAACAAGGCTCTTATTTTGGAGGACAAGCGCCGAGAGTTGGATGACAACAGAAAGCACAGAATGGCGCAACAAGGAGGTCGTCAGGGCCAGTAGAGGCAGAAGACGGCACCCCAACAGTTCATCCGGTACCGGCAAGAGGCAAGCGATGTGGCACCATCGCGGCAAATCGTCGATGGGTCGGGAATGCGGACTCTACCGTAACTGTAGTACGATGGAGGAACCTCGCAGGCAGCAGGAAGACGTTGTTATCACTGCAACGAGTTGGGGCACTTCGCCAACAACTGCCCGAAGAAAGGAGGTGCCACCCCAGTCCGTTTTAACCTGGGGAACACACCCGCAAGGACTCCCGCGTCAATTGTGAACCGCGGGGCATCAACAGCAGCAACTCCATCTCAAGCAACCGCACGAGGCCGAGTTAATCACATCACTGCGGATGAAGTCGTAACGCCTCTGACGTTGTCTCGGGTAAGTTCTAGTAAACTCGATACCACTCATCGTTTTATTTGATTAGGAGCATCACATTCATTTGTTTCTCAAGATTTTGCCATTCGCAATAATTTGGATATTGTGGAACTTAAGTGTGTACTTATAGTCCAATCCCCTGGATCAGAACTCCGATCCAATATAGGATGTTCTGGGGTAAGGCTAATAATTAATGGAATAGAGTTCCTAGCTTAACTTAATTATATTGAATACCCAAACCTCGGATGTTATCACGGGATGGATTAGTTAACCAAACACAAGGCCGTCTTTGGATCGCAAAAAAAGAGTTATATCAATTGAGAGCCCAGAAGGGAGAAGGGTTGAGTTTAAAGCAAAAGTAGTACGAGATGGACAATTAATGGTCAACGAAGATGAAGACTCGACTTGGAGGAAGTTTCCATAGTTAATGAATATCCGGATGTTTTCCCGGAATATTTACCTGGAATGCCGCCAGATAAAGATATCGAGTTCGTGATAGAACTTGTTCTTGGGACAGCTCCAATAGCTAAGAGACCTTACAGGATGTCCACAGAGGAATTGGTGGAAATGAAGAAGCAAATTGAAGAGCTGCTGGAAAAAGGATTCATAAGACCTAGTTCATCGCCATGGGGAGCACCTGTCTTGTTCGTCAAGAAGAAGGACGGGAGTTTTAGGATGTGTATAGACTATCGTGCACTTAATGATGTGACGATAAAGAATAAGTATCCGCTACTCAGGATCGACGATCTTTTTGATTAGTTGAGAGGAGCAGGAGTCTTCTCCAAAATTGATCTCCGATCAGGATATCATCAATTGAAGATCCGATCAGGAGATATTCCGAAGACTACATTTTCGTCAAGATATGGACATTACGAGTTTACAGTGATGTCTTTTGGTTTGACAAATGCACCAGCATATTTCATGAACTTAATGAATAAGGTTTTCATGGAATACTTGGATAAGTTAAATCGTCGTGTTTATTGATGATATTCTTGTCTATTCCAAGACAAGAGAAGAGCACGTAGAACATTTAAGGTTAGTTCTTGAAAAGTTGAGAGAACAACAGCTTGTTTGCAAAATTTAGTAAATGTGACTTACGGAAGAATAAGGTTGAATTTCTTGGACACATAATGACAGCAGAAGGAGTTGTAGTAGATCCAAAGAAAGTGGAGACAGTTTTGCAATGGGAGCGACCAAAGACAAGAACCCAAACCGTAGTTTCCTTGGAATGGCGGGATATTACCGTCGTTTCATCGAAGGATTCTCCACGATTATAGACCTCTTACGCAATTGTTGAAAAGGAAAAGAAATTCTTATGGACACTGAGTGTGAGAAGAGTTTTCGTGGAGTTGAAGAAAAGATTAACATCGGCACTGTATTAGTTTTACCCGACGCTCATCAAGGCTTGACATCTATTGTGATGCATCGCGTCGAGGATTGGGATTCGTGTTGATGCAAAACAGGAAGGTAATTGCCTATGCATCGAGGCAATTGAGGCCACATGAGGAGAACTATCCGACTCATGATTTAGAATTAGCTGCTGTATTGTATGCCCTAAAAATATGGCGTCACTATCTCATTGGAAACAGATGTGAAGTGTATACCGATCATAAAAGTCTTAAGTATATCTTCACGCAAGCTGACCTGAATATGAGGCAAAGAAGATGGCTTGAGTTAATCAAAGATTATAATGTTGGGATTCATTACCATCCTGGCAAAGCCAACGTGGTGGCGGATGCCTTGAGCAGAAAGAACCACAGTGTAAACATGCTGTTGGAAGCAAGTCAGGCAGAATTGTGTAAGGATTTCCAGAAATTAGAACTGGAAATGGTACCAGAAGGATTTTTAGCAACCTTGGAAGTAAAACCTACCCTGGAAGATCAGATCAGGGAAGGGCAGAAAAATGACGACAAAATCAAGAGAATTAAGGACAAGATGGATGCAGGCAAGGCAAAGGATTTCAAACTGGATAAGCAAGGTACTAGTGGTTTAAAGGGCGCATTTGTGTGCCGAACAAAAAGGATTTGAAGCAGTTAATTTTGGAGGAGGCCCATGACTCCAAGTACTCAATTCATCCAGGAAGTGCAAAAATGTATCAGGATTTAAAGGAAAGATTCTGGTGGCCAAGCATGAAACGGGAAGTCGCCGAATATATTGCATTATGTGACATATGCCAAAGAGTCAAAGCTATGCACCAGAGACCAGCAGGACTATTACAACCCCTAAGGATACCTGAATGGAAATGGGAAGAAATTGGTATGGATTTCATAACTGGGTTGCCCAGAACTCAAGGTGGATATGATTCCATATGGGTCATAGTGGATCGCTTAACTAAAGTTGCACATTTTTTACCGGTAAAGACCACTTATTCCGGAGACCGGTTATCAAAACTTTATATGGCAAGAATTGTCTGTTTACACGGAGTACCGAAGAAGATAGTGTCGGACAGAGGTACCCAATTTACCTCCAAATTTTGGGGTAAGCTACATGAAGCAATGGGGACTCGTTTGAACTTCAGTACAGCATACCATCCACAGACAGATGGACAAACCGAGAGAGTTAACCAGATATTGGAAGATATGCTGAGGGCATTTGCTTTAGCAGATTCTACTTCATGGGACAAGTGCTTGCCTTATGCTGAGTTTAGTTATAATAACAGTTATCAAGCGAGTTTACAGATGTCTCCATTTGAAGCTCTGTATGGTTGATCCTGTCGAACACCATTGAATTGGAATGAGACAGGTGAACGACATGTTTTTGGCCTGGATGTACTGCAAAAAGCGGAAGAGCAAATCGTCATGATCAGAGAAAGACTAAATATTGCCCAGTCAAGGCAGAAAAGCTATGCCGACAACCGTCGCAGGGAATTGAGCTTTGAACCCGAAGATTTTGTATATCTCAGAGTCACGCCACTCAAAGGAGTCAGAAGATTCCACGCAAAAAGGAAGCTCGCACCCAGATATGTCGGGCCGTTTAAGATCTTGAGCCGCAGAGGTGAAGTTGCATATCAGTTGGAGTTACCGCAGTCTTTGGCAGGAGTGCATGATGTATTCCATGTATCACAACTGAAGGACCGAAATGGCGAACAGAGGGGGGGTGAATGGTCGCAAATAAAAATTCTCCCAAAATACTCCAACAAAAACCTCGACAAGATCGCTCAAAAGGAATTGTGAAAAAACCGAAAAACTAGACAACTATGTGTACCCCAAGCTTGCATGGATAAGTACCATAAAATATGTGGGGATTTTTGAGTCACAATCCTGGTTGTCTAGTGTCCAAGATAAAGAGGAATCAATTCAAACTCTTGCTTTTAGAAAGGACATCAATTCAAATCACAAAAGTCACTTTCAGAAAAGCAAAAGCAGAATTCCCAGAACTTGTCCTCAATTTGCACAGGAGGTTGGTGGGTTTCTGTAGCTCACAAAATTTTGAGACTTTTTCTCCCTGTGAGCATCAGAGTCTTCAAGAACTCCACCAAATTTCTCCTCAAAAAGCCTTACAGAAAAAACACGAAAAATCAAAGAACACAGTCTGGTCAAGAACTTTGAGCAGAACATTTGGGGCTCGGTTTTCACCTCATAGCGCCCAAACGGTACAACAAGTGAACTCCAAAATTTTTCTGCAAGCGGATATCAGAGTCCCGCACCTCCTCCAACAAGAATCACTCAAAAAGGATTTTTCTATATTTTTACAAAAATCAAACACTGACTGCTGCGCGAAGAACAAGTTCAGAACAAAGTTGGATCTTGAAAGAAAAGATGTTCTCTACTCAATCCAAGAGTGCAAAAGAGATGTAAAACCATATGAACACACTCAAAACATCCAAGAACAGCAGCATTTAGAAGGAGGGGAGGCAAATCCAAATTACTTGAAAGTAAATTGCGGGAATGTAATTGCGGGAAGTAAATGCTAAATTTAAATTGCGTAAAGTAAAGACATAATGTAAATGCGCAAAATAAATTCAGAGGTGGATGAATAAAACTTTCATTTCTGGAAGGGGAGGTTACAAAGCCTCACATTCATGTGGGCAAAGCTCAAATGAGCATCAAAACCTCAACACCTTAAGAGAAGGAGGCTACCCTCCACCCCTATTTATACTACTCTTGGGCCACCTACCACCCTTGGATGAGTCCTCAACCCTAGAGCACTCATCTAAGGGCTAGGATTAACCCACACACACAGCCATGCAAGGGCTAACCCAAAACCCACACACATACCGGGTTTTCTTGCACGGTTTTCAAAGCATACTACCTAGACCCGCTAACCTATCAACTAGACCTCAATCCGACGGTCCTCATTGATCCACGCGCATCTAGCTAGCATCATCTCCTTTCCTTGTCTTCTTGACTTGCCCGACTCCGTCTCCGATCATCTTCCGCGATCTCCCAACCGTCGGACCTCCGACTCCTCGCCTAGTCCCGGCCATCCTTCGCCTCACCATGACCTAGCACCGCGTCGTCCGCAACCATCAAAAACAAGGAAACTCCTCACATAGCAATGCCCACAAAGATGTGCAATAAACCATGCAACTCACCACTACCGTGTCCATACGGCGGTACAACTCAAATTGCTTCATTTTGAAAATCAATCCAAATCAAACTCAAACTTGAGCACACCTTGCTCAAATAAAGTCAAATACTCATCACAAACATGGATGGACCTCCACATGGTCCTTCAATCTCCCCTTGATGAGTATATTGACAAACCACACAAAAGGCATAAATTTGAGTTTGAAGAAAATGAAGAAGAAAGCAATTTTAGTTGCAAAGTCAAACTTGGTCCAAAGATAGAAATTAAATTAAACCATGACCAAGTTGACGAAGAGGAATTTAGATTTTAGAGTTAAATTTAACAAAGAGCAAGTTTTCAACAAAAACTCTAAAATCCAACTAAACATGTCAAATGTGATTATGAGATTATGATCCAATGTAAGTAGTAGCATAGTTTTACAAAGATCATAATAACCAAATAAGCATTCACATTTTTATCTTTTAGTGATGCCTTTTCTACGTTTTCTCCCCTTTTGGCAATATAGGCATCAATTTTTTATGTATGCATGAAATGCAATTGAAAGAGCTTTGAAGATTATCCATTTGATCAAAATGGAAGGATATTACACCAAGCTTGTCAATTTAGAAGATGACTAAACTAAGACATGTCCAAGTGCAAATACGAGCTTAGTTTTGAATATTTCATTTTAGCAAGATTTGACAAGTGCAACACTTAGCTTTAGTTTCAAAAATAGAAGAATAGCCACTCTAAGGATCAAAAGGAAAACCTAGAGTTCAACCTACTCAACACGTTGGGGAATCTAGAAGAGCATACAAGGTCCTTGGGCTCATTTATCACTTAATGCAAATTTTGATTTATCATCATACAAGACATAGCGGGGTGCAAATGTTTGACATTATTTGCATTCTTTACCCACATATGTCTTTGTTTTTAATTTATTTGCATTTTCTTTTGACAACCAATTGACTCAAGCCGATGCGACCATCTCAAGATGAGCTCTTAAGAGGATGGTCTAGGTCAAACACGATGTATTCCAAGTTCATCCCAAGTGCAATGGGAAGCGGTCTTGTGAATACAAGGTGTTGAGTCGTATGTGCACAAGAAGAGTCAATTTTGTTTAATTTTCATTTTTAGCACAACGATTCATGAGCAATTGAAGGACTCTGCATGGATCAAACTAGTTTCACCCAAGTTGCTATAGGGACTCTAGAGAACTCCTAAATTTCTCAAATTATGGCACAAACCTCTAGAGAAGAAACCTAGCAAGTAAAAGCAACAAGTTTCATCAAGTTTTTCATTTAAGGCTTATTTCATTTTTAAGCTTAGCAAGTTAAATGAACTTGGACATACCTAAGCTAGTGATTTTCTTCAAATGATGTAGCATGGTGTATAGCATGAAGAAGAAATCAATTGCATAATAGACAAAGCTCATAAAATGAAAATGCAGTCTAAATGCAATGCATGAACAGATTCCCAAACTCCCCTCAACAAATGAATCAATTTTAAGCTCAAATCTGGTTAAAGTTGAGTTATTATCAAGATTAGGCATAAAGAAAACCCGAATGAACTCAATAATAACGAGAAAAGCAGAATGAGGAGAAGAAGTCGAGAAAGCGCAAAACTGGATGGCTATAGAGCATAGAAAAGATAGAAGAGACTCACTACGGCTCGGACTCGCTCTTATCTTCCCAAAGGATGGTGACATAGGGAAGTCGACTCTAGATCCCAACTAAGGAGTGCACATGCACTGTCTACCAGGAGGCCCAATACCGCTAGACTTATAAGGCGTGAGGGAACTCAACCTAGAGAGAAGAGAGAACGACTAATCACGCATGATAGCAACCTAAAGCACAAGATAAGAGGTCAATGCAAGGCATGCGAAGTCTAAGTGAGTGAACTCAACTCAAGAAAACAAGCCCAAAGTCACCCGTAAGAAACACAAAGAAAAGAAAAGTGGAAGAAAACATATAATACATAATATACAAACCGGCTCCCCTCACGAAAGGCCGTAAGGGCTCACGACTCCAAGCTCACTCCTCAAGGCAACAAACTGAGCTATCCAAAGGCTTGGTGAAGATATCGGCTAATCAAGGTCACTCTCACGAATCGAGCGCGATATCTCCCTTCTCCACATGGTCTCTAAGGAAGTGATATCTAATATCAATGTGCTTGGTCAGGGAATGTTGCATCTGGGTTTTTAGCAATGCAAATAGCTGAAGTGTTGTCACGTAAAAGTGGCACACTCTCTATCTCTAACCCATAGTCCCGTAAGGTCGATCTCATCCAGAGCACTGCTACAAAGAACTAGTTGCAAAGAACATACTCGGCCTCGGTGGATCAGGTGCAACCCCGATCGCTTCCTAGATGACCAAGAAACAAGAGAAGTGCCAATGAATTGGCAAGTGCCGAAGTGCTCTTCCTATCTATCCTACACCAAACAAAGTCGGCATCGAAAAGGCTCTAAGAGATAGACAAGAAGACGAAGAGTACCAAATACCATAATCGGTGGTAGCACGAAGGTACACGAAGATGCGCTTGACCGCTGGCGGTGAGAGGCGCGAGGAGAAGCTTGAAATCGAGCGCACGCACACACAAACAAAATGTATGTCCGGCCTCGAAGCGGTGAGGTACAAGAGGGAGCCGATCATGCTCAAACTCCTTTTGATCAAGAGCTCACCATCCTCATCGGGCTCGAGGACAGCATGGTGGCCATAGGAGTCATCACCGGCTTCCCATCGACATGTCAAACGCCTCAGAGGTCACGGTATATTTGCCTTGATGCAAGAAAGTACCCTCCCGAGTCCGCTTGATTTGGAAGCCAAGAAAGTAGCTCAACTCGCCCATCATACTCATCTCAAACTCAGGCTCATCACCTCGTAAAACTGAGACACAAGCGAATGAGATGAGCCACCAAAATTATATCGCCCACATAAACGGACAAGAAGAAAGTGAGACTCATGGTGTCGATGAATGAGTTTTGTCTACTATGCCCATTTTGAAGTCATGGTGAGAAGATAAGACTTGAGCCTCTCATACCATGCTCTGGGGCTCGCTTGAGTCCATACAAAGCTTTGGAGAGCTTGTATACATGACTCGAAACTTGGGGTTCTCGAACTCGGAGGTTGTTTGACATAAACCTCTTCCTCAATATAGCCATTGAGGAATGCACTCTTGACATCCATTTGATAGAGCTTGAAGCCCGGGATGCAGAGAATGCAAGCGGGATCCTAATAGCCTCTAGTCTAGCTACAGGGCAAAGGTCTCCTCAAAGTCAAGACCTCAACCCGAGAAAAGCCACGTGCAACTAGCCTAGCCTTGTTGCGAATGACAACCCCATCCTCACTCTGCTTGTTTTTGAACACCCACTTGGTCCCAATGACATTATGACCGGATGGGGCTCGACAAGTCGCCATACCTTGTTCCTCTCAAAGTTCTCAAGTTCTCATGCATAGCATTAATCCACGATTCATCGGATAATGCATGAGAAACATCTTTCGGCTCAAAGGAGGCAACGAAGGCGAGTGGAGGCAGAATCGACAAACTGATTTTGAGCGAGTGACGCGCTCAAACAGATCACCAATGATCCGATCGGTGGATGAGCTCTGGATATGACGGGAGGACCGAGGCGTATGGCCTCTACCTCATGCACGTAAGAGGTAGGAGCAGAGCCACTCACCAAGGAGAGTCGGAAGGCAAGAGTGGTCTCCCCGAGGTGCGAGAAATGGAAACAGGAGGCACCTCGGTATAGAGGGAACTGGATCCGGTGGAACACCATCATCTCCATCATCCTCATCTTCTACAAAGATGGTCTCGGAGGGATAAGAAGAGCTCAAATATCAAGTCTAGCTCCCGGCTAGCCTCATCAAAGGTCACATCACGGTCTCTATGATCCTATGCGCATCAACACCTGCACTTATAGCTACGAGAAGAAGTCGAGTAACCTAGAAAGATACCATCGTAAGAGCGAGACTCAAACTTATCTAGGTTACTGGACTTTAAGATAAAACACTTGCAACCAAAACGCGAAAATGAGACACACTGGGCTTTCGCCATACCTCAACTCATAAGAAGTGCGATGCAAATGTGCTCTCAAAACACGCGATTAGAAACATGGCAAGCAAGAGCTATAGCCTCACCCAAAACTTCCTAGGAGTATCAGCTTGCCTAGCATCGTCCCGACCATCTCAACTGTGGTCTGTTCTTCCTTTCCACTACGCCATTCTCACGAGGCGAGGGAGAAGAGAACTGATGCTCTAAACTGACTCACACAAAAACTCTCAAAGTAGGAATTCTTGAACTCCGTGCCATTATCATGCAGATAGCTCAGTAATGCACCGGGAGCTCAATAGACAACCTCTTGATCAAACCCCAAGTGAGAAAAGTCTCATCCTTCGAGGCCATGAAGAATACCCAAGAGAATCTAGAAAATCATCAACGATGACAAGAACATACCACTTCCCTCCCGCCGATTGCACTCTATTTGGACCAACAAAGGTCCATATGTAAAAGCTGTCTGGTGCATCACCATCACTACGGATCGGATGATGAGAAGCAAGAACCATCTTGCCATGTCGGCAAGGAGAGCAAACTAAGTCTTTGACCATCTTGAGTTTGGGCAAACCCGAATGAGATCGTGGTCGCTAACTCGGTCAAATGATCAAAACCAATGTGACCAAGTCTCCTATGCCGAAGGAGAGATCACGGACTCGAAGCAATCAAACATCGAAGAGAGTCTCCGAAGAAGCGAGAAAAATCAGCACGAAAGACTCTCCCAAATCTAGAAATCCAAGAACTAACCTCCCGATGAATCAAGGATTCTACAGCATTACTCTTGAAGCTTACCTCGAAAGAGTCATCGATAAGTCGAGAAACAGAGAGCGATTGTATTGCGACTTACTTACTAAGGCAACATCTTTAAGAATGAAATTTTGGTTAATGCAGATGGTACCTTTAGCAATGACTCTACTCAAGATGCATCCCCAAAAGTGATTAACTCATCACCGGGGCTCGGACTAGGAAGAGAACCAATGAGAATCTCCGGTCATATGACGAGAACAACCGAGTCAACAATCCAAACATCGCCCTTCCCCATCCGATTTAACCTGATCAAGACACAAGAGAGAAAGATGACTCAAGATCTTGGGATAGAGTGAAGACTTAGGAACCCAATATTGAACCATACGACACCTCAGTACCAACCACGTAAGAAGATCGACTCGAGTGTCTCTCTCGACGCCAACTCTCACACGATCAGAGCAACTCGTAGATAATCTAGGAGTCAAATCGGGTTGGCACGCCGTGGTGCAAAAGCCGACCATCCCAAAGAAGGCCGCTGGATCTCCTACCGAAAACACCTCACGCCGCCGATATCTACCTCGATGGGAAAACGAGGAATATCAAGAGGACGACGGAAAGATCGACTCACGAACAGCTCGGGACTAAAACTCAAGAACTAGCATGAAAACCAAGTCCCGGACGCCGCCAAAAACAAAGCGACTCTCTAACTGTCTAGTAGCAAGGTGTGTCTTAGGAGCACTCAAAGTCCGGGATGACCACGAATACCCTAAGAGCGACAACACGCCACGCCGAGTGATCTTGGCGCTACCAAGCGTAAATTTACTAGGTGACCATCCTTCTTACGGAAGGTGCATGTGTACTTCGCCTTGCTAGAGGCGTAGCAATAGGAGTAACACCCTTCCGGTCAAGTCCTATGGACAACCCCAAGAGACCTAAACATGGTGGTACTCACTGGGAGCTACCACAATCTCACCACTCTTGGAGCCGCACTATGGTGGGAGGATGCGCTGAGCGTGCTCCAAGGGATCAAATCCTAGACCTTGATTGAATCTACTAATCTTGGATTGGTCTAGAATAAGATTGAGCTTCTTCTTGCCTCCAACAAACTTCTCGAGAGTGCTCATAAGATCGGCAATCTCGGAAGAAAGAAGCACAAGAAGAACAGGGGAAGGAGAGGAAGAAGAACCGTAAAGATGAGCTCTCTCAAAGACGTGCATTTTCTCCTCAAAGACGGCTGCCTCAATCTTGAGGGCCTCACAAGAAACGCAAGGAGCATCTCTAATTCTATGGGCTTGGTCTTCTAATTTCTTCCTAAGCTCGACATGGATTTTATCCAAGTCCCCACAATCTCAAGACATCGCAAGCAATATTTTTGTGACTTATCTAGTAAGTCCTTAGCAAGTTTAGCACACTTGACATTCTGTGGTTTCATTGTCAAGTTTTAATTGCTTACTGACCCTCACATGAGTATTTGGGTCCTTAGAAGCATGTGATTCAAGTTCATTGTTTCTAGCGTAAAGCTTCCTAAGGTGTTCGCCATGGCATCAATTTCGCAAGCAATTTAGGGCAATTAGAGCATGATGGAGTGGAGTGAGCATGAAGAAAACTAGCCTCAACAGAATAGCATCAATGTAACTAGTGCTAGCATTCTTCAACCTAAGACCATCAAGTTCAACAAGCACACTATCATGTATGGTCCTTAGGTTCTCCAACTCCACAAGAATAGCATCACACAAAGAGCAATCATCGGTGACTCGGGAGGAGAAGATCTAAGTGAAGCTAACTCCGAGTCAAGGTACCTACTTCCTTCTCAAGCTCCGTACACCTAGCTCTAGCTCTAGCATGAAATTTTCCTAATTTGCGTAAAGCTTCGTTGAGCTGGTCATAGGAGGGTACCTCGTCAAGTCAGTGTAGAGCTCGGAGTCGCCGATGTCGTTGGTGTCGCCATGAAGCACATGCCGAGAAGTCGTCGCCGCCTTTCTTCTCTTGCGGATCATCCTCGCCTCGTCGCTCCATGTCTCCGTGTCGGAGAGGTTGATGTCGTCAAGCGCGGCAAGGACGCGGTGGAAGAGCTTCTTGTTCTTGGAGAAGTTGCGGTACTTCTTCTCGTGCGCCGGTTCACGAACCGAGGCTTCTTGTTGCGGTTCTTGTCGGTGTAGTCGTTCTTGCCCGAACCGCCAACGCTCATTCTTGCCCTTCTCCGGCTTGGGATAGTTCGCCAATGTGGTTGGGGCCACCACACTCAAGCGGTGATCATGCCACCTCTCTTCCTCTCTCTCACCCTCTTGTATGCATGAGAAAACTTGAGCGAGAAGAGCAAGCTCATTTTCTCGAAATTTTTCCAGTTGGTCATCGCTAGCTCGCAAAGGGCGGAAAGAGAGAAACCAATAGAAGGATCAAGAAGAAGATCCAATGGGATCGGTGACCAAAGCCATCGATCGAGATTTCGTCTTCCGAGAGACGACATCGATCTCATGAGTCTTGAGGCGGAATAAAGCCCGCCAAGAGTCGAGTCGATAAGTCGGTGGTGTCCTTGATGGTGGTCACCTTCATCTCCCAAACCCGAAGGTCGAGTGCGGTCAAGAAATGCCGAGCATTGTCCGAGTCGGGGTATATGCAACCAAGCGCCGGAGGTCGCCAAAATCTTTGTAAACCGACCAAAACACTCGCCGAGACTCTCACCGGTAGCGTTGATCAAACTTGTTGTACTCGCGCTTGAACTGATCTCGCCTCACGCCTTGATTTGAGTAGAGCCCTCATGGTAAGCATCGAGGGTTACCCAAATCTCGTGAGCGGAGCGAAGGTGAGAAATCCTATCATACTCACATGGCTAAGACCACGTATGAGAATGTTCCTTGCCTTAGCATTCGCCTCAACGCCAACCATATTGATGGCCGTGACATTTTCACCAGCAGGAACCTCATACGGAGTTTCACCTTCGCCATATCGTAGCCCCAGGCGTGATGTATGACTCCATCAGGGACTTCCAAAAGGAAAATCAACTCCATTAAAGATTGGAGGCTTGGTGGAATATTTGTCCGTCGCCATGGCTCTTGAGACCGGTCAAGATCTATGGAAGAGCAAAACCGGCTCTGATACCAATTGAAGGACCGAAATGGCGAACAGAGGGGGGGGTGAATGGTCGCAAATAAAAATTCCCCCAAGATACTCCAACAAAAACTTCGACAAGATCGCTCAAAAGGAATTGTGAAAAAACCGAAAAACTAGACAACTATGTGTACCCCAAGCTTGCATGGATAAGTACCATAAAATATGTGGGGATTTTTGAGTCACAATCCTGGTTGTCTAGTGTCCAAGATAAAGAGGAATCAATTCAAACTCTTGCTTTTAGAAAGGACATCAATTCAAATCACAAAAGTCACTTTCAGAAAAGCAAAAGCAGAATTCCCAGAACTTATCCTCAATTTGCACAGGAGGTTGGTGGGTTTCTGTAGCTCACAAAATTTTGAAACTTTTTCTCCCTGTGAGCATCAGAGTCTTCAATAACTCCACCAAATTTCTCCTCAAAAATCCTTACAGAAAAAACACGAAAAATCGAAGAACACAGTCTGGTCAAGAACTTCGAGCAGAACGTTTGGGGCTCGGTTTTCACCTCATGGCGCCCAAACGGTACAACAAGTGAACTCCAAAATTTTTCTGCAAGCGGATATCAGAGTACCGCACCTCCTCCAACAAGAATCACTCAAAAAGGATTTTTCTATATTTTTACAAAATCAAACACTGACTGTTGCGCGAAGAACAAGTTCAGAACAAAGTTGGAACTTGAAAGAAAAGATGTTCTCTACTCAATCCAAGAGTGCAAAAGAGATGTAAAACCATATGAACACACTCAAAACATCCAAGAACAGCAGCATTTAGAAGGAGGGGAGGCAAATCCAAATTACTTGAAAGTAAATTATGGAATGTAATTGCGGGAAGTAAATGCTGAATTTAAATTATGTAAAGTAAAGACATAATGTAAATGCGCATAAAATAAATTCAGAGGTGGATGAATAAAACTTTCATTTCTGGAAGGAGGTTACAAAGCCTCACATTCATGTGGGCAAAGCTCAAATGAGCATCAAAACCTCAACACCTTCAAGAGAAGGAGGCTACCCCTCCACCCCTATTTATACTACTCTTGGGCCACCTACCACCCTTGGATGAGTCCTCAACCCTAGAGCACTCATCTAAGGGCTAGGATTAACCCACACACACAGCCATGCAAGGGCTAACCCAAAACCCACACACATACCGGGTTTTCTTGCACGGTTTCAAAGCATACTACCTAGACCCGCTAACCTATCAACTAGACCTCAATCCGACGGTCCTCATTGATCCACGCGCATCTAGCTAGCATCATCTCCTTTCCTTGTCTTCTTGACTTGCCCGGACTCCGCCTCCGATCATCTTCCGCGATCTCCCAACCGCTTGGACCTCCGACGCCTCGCCTAGTCCCGGTCATCCTTCGCCTCACCATGACCTAGCACCGTCGTCCTGCAACCATCAAAAATAAGGAAACTCCTCACATAGCAATGCCCACAAAGATGTGCAATAAACCATGCAACGCACCACTACCGTGTCCATACGGCCGGTACAACTCAAATTGCTTCATTTTGAAAATCAATCCAAATCAAACTCAAACTTGAGCACACCTTGCTCAAATAAAGTCAAATACTTATCACAAACATGGATGGACCTCCACATGGTCCTTCAACAACTGAAGAAGTGTCTTCGAGTACCGGAAGAGCAAACGCCGTTAGAGGCAATTGAGCTGCAGGAAGACCTGACTTACAAAGAGCATCCGGTGAAGATTCTGGACATATTGGACAGAGAGACAAGGAACAAGTCAACACAGTTCTGCAGAGTTCAGTGGAGCAACCATTTGGAAGGTGAAGCAACGTAGGAACGCGAAGAAGACCTAAAGAAGGAGTTTCCTGACCTGTTTCTTTAGCCAGCCCTGAATCTCAGGGACGAGATTCTGTTAAGGGGGGAGGTTTGTAACACCCTAAAATTTGCTTTAATTTAAATTTTGAAGTATTTTTGATTTTTGAGAATTTATTAGAATTTAAATTGGATTTACTTATTTCTGACCTTTCTTGAACTCAATTAAATTCACGCAAAATTTTATGCAAAGTTTTTCCGGAAATATTTTATCTGAGTTCTAAATGTTCCAAAATATTTACCAGAATTTTTCTGGAATTTTTCTGATATTTTTACTATTTTCTATGGCCAAAACTATTTTCTCGAATTATTTGTATTCGAAAAAGAATTAAACTCCGTGGAATAGTGTTTGGGCCGAAACCTTGATCCGCCCAAGATCGCGCTCGCCCACTCGTGTCGCCGGCCCGCGCAGCCCGCCCCGTCAAAACCCTAGCCGCCGACGCATCTCGCCCGTTGGATCAGCATCGTGCGGTCAAGAAACCACCACGTCACTTCGCCGTTTTCGCCCGTTGGATCGCTGTGCATGGACGCTCGGGATTTCGCCACGTCACTTCTTCCTCGCGAGATCGTCGGAGCAACGGCCGCCCGCATGTCCGCCCGTTTCGCCGAGGATTGCGCGCACGTCGAGGCGCTATTTAGTGCGCCGCTGCCACCCCCGTGTTGCGCACACCTAGACGCGTCTATAGCCCTAGTGCACACCGCCAGAAACGCCTCCGTTTGCCCTCAAAAGCTCGCCGTAGTTGTTCCCTTTGCGCCGCTGCTGTTTTTCGCCATTTCCCTCGCCGTCGGTCTATCTCCGTCGTCGCCAAGGCCACCGGAGTAACGCCCGCCCCGAAACGCGTCGAGCACGCCAGATCTTCACGCCGGAGAAGCCCCATAGCACCACGTTGCACGTCGTCTTCTTCCTCTCCGATGAGATCTATGCCGCCGCGACATCACCACCAGCCGAGCTTTGTCCACCGTCCGACCGCCGCCGAACGCTCCAGATTCATCCACGTCGCCACTCAACAGTAATCATCATCTTCACTCCTCAGCCGTTAGATTTAATCAACGGTCCAGATTGCTTCGCTTAGATTCACGTTAGTTTTATTTCAGCCGTCAGATCTAAATCGTAGGGTTTTTATCTAGCCGTGTCACGTAAATATCATAGCCGTCAGATGCGCGCCGTTTGCCTTGGATCGCGCCGCGTGTCGCGCCGCAGTAGGCCAGAGCTGATCTCGGCCTTGGTTTTCTTGGTAGAAAAAAATTCCGGATTTGAATTTTTGTTTTTGTGGTTCGTCCAAAATTTGTTTGAAATTTACAAATCTCGCCGAGATTTCGTTCTCCAGCCACGTTCGAGATTTCAAGCGAAACGAGATTTCGATCCTTGGATGTGGTGTGGTGTGGGGGCAAAGGCGATGCAGGAGGGGTGCGACGACTCATGTAGTTATAAAAATTCTGAAAAAAATTGCGTAGTTATGGTATGATGAGTATCATATAATTTATCATTTTAAAAGTTACAAATTTTTAGTAACGAGTAGCTTCTTCCTTTTCCTTTTTATTTTGGATTTTCTTTTGAACAGATTTTGTCCTTTTTTTTTTTAAGTGTGTAGGTCAAATTTTGATTTGAAATTTTGTGGATGATAGATTGCATTATACCTTATCTATGTAATTTTTTATAACTATGTAAACTATTTTTCGAGCAATAAAAGCAACAGTAACATTAAATAAGTTGGAAGCACCGAAAGGGTTGGCACCTAGATCTGCTCGAATAGAGATCCAATGCATCATTGGGACCGGAACTTAAGAAGTTGCATGTGGACTGTTGGATAAAAAAAACATTCCTGATCTTCAAAAGCACTATTAAAAAATAATATACCGGTTCTCTTACTATAACAATACACTGTTAAACTATTCGGTCCATGGATTAGTCGAACCGCGCTGAGGACGGCAGGAAACCTTTTGTTCGTGTCATGGAATTGCTGCGGTCGTCAGGGACGGATGGGTGGTTTGTTGGGCCCACGTGCCGGGCACTCGTAGCAGAGAAGTTTGTGAGCGCATGAGGGGTCTGGGTGTGCTTATCCTGGACTCCCGGTGGGTTGGAGGTCAATTACTTCCGACGCATTTGTTTGGTGGCGTCAAGCAACGTCTGCTGCATGAGCGTGGTCACTGCTAACTGTTAGGAGATGTTTATTATTATTTTTGCTACGATTTATTTGAAGTATCTAATTCGATGCCTAAGAGGTATACACCAATTGCAATTTACTGTTATCTCCGGTCAAAATCTTGATAAATGTTTAGATCGACCATATGAAAATGACACAAAGATTTGCCTTTAGAAGTATTTTCATAATATTGTATTTTTTTTGGATTGTAAAAATATATTATGATATAAATTATTGGTTGAAATTATGTTTTAGAGACTGCATCAGTATCCAAAACATCACATATTTGTAACAAAAGGTACTAGGGGTAATGCGATGTGATTGCCAAATTGGAGACTTGTTTGAGTTGTCATTGATGGTTTAAAATATATATCGTTTTCCAGCAAGTTTGATTAGAAAATATAGGAACTTTGCTTGTATTTGCTTGGTCTGGGCAAGCTAGAAAGGTCAGCAGGTCTTTCATGATCAAAGGATCTAAAGGCTATGCCATCCTAAGATGCTACCAAATTGGTTTAAAACTTCACTCGCATCTCGGGAGTGAGATTCGACACATGAGATCGTCAATTTGGAAATATTTATCGTTGTAGTTTGTTCGTTTGGAACGGGGCTAAATGCGTGTTAGGGTAATTCTTAGAGAGATGCATAAACAATCAAGGTCGGTTGGAATGCACAAATTTTACATGACGCAGTTTAATGCTCAGTTTGCAGTTGTTGTGTTGCGTTGTGCTTATTTTTTAAGCTGCTGTGAAAGGTAAGTTAGGAAATGTTTATTAATTTGCTTGGTACATCAGATTAAAGGTAGATAATTTTTGTTATCAAATGTTTATCCTTTCACATTTCATCCCATATAGTTTGAAACACAAATAATACGTCCATTTGCAACTTGGTTATAAAAGAGTTGTTAGCCAAACACCCAAATATCTAAAAGCATCTCAACTAAATAAGATTATTATAATACACCACAAATACCAAACCGAACCTACAGTAGGAATCTGAAAAATAATCCCGCGATCCAAACTGGACTCTGGGGCCAAATTGTTAAGTATTTTCCAATTTATATTCCCCTAGTTGAACAATGCCATCAATGTATATCAGTGAAATTTGGAACCAGGAACCACTTTTTTTTTTAAATAGGCGCAGAAGCTCTGCCAATACATTAATAAGAAGATAACAATTACGGTTACAGTTACAGATATGGACAGAGCTCAGAGGGGAAGAGGAAAAGTCTATAGAGCTATGCACAAAAGGTGGGGCCTCGGAAAGACTCATCCACTAAGAAAAGGACCTAGGAGCCACTTGTCAACCTTTTATTGGATGGTATTTTCAAATTCATATCTTTCCAACAGTACTTAGCTATGTGCATAGAGTAAGACTAACATCACTTTGGATGGGGTAATAATTAGAAGAACTAATGGAGACCTCACACATCGTTGTGGGACATCTGCAAGGATTTAGTTGAGTCCATTGGTTGACGAATAGTTTTGATTTAAATTTTCCAGTGGAATGGCTGGAAACATGTGAGGAACTTATAGTCTGTATCGTGCGGTTTGCAAGCCAATCTAAATTTAGTAATGCATTGAAGTTAGGTTTTGATGCTTAAGAGGGGAGGGATAAATTAGAAATCTTTTTGGAATTTTGGCCAAAACGGTTTTTTTGCAGTTAGGTAAATGAAAAACATAATCTCTAACCCAACCTAGATTGACTATGGCTTAGTAGTTTGATCAAACAACTTCTACACAAGTCTAGTAAATTTTGCAATCTAAATCCAAAACTATGCAATTCTAGTGATCTAGGAATCTAAAGGTAAGAAATTAAATGCAAAAATGTAACGAGAGTTAGAGAGACACCTGACACAGGATTTTTTACCGAGGTCTCAAAGACTCGACGGTCTCCCTATTCATTAGAGTACTGTCGCAAAAGTTTTGCTTCTACACGAATCCATGCAAGGATCCAAGCACATCACTCATGGTGATCCATCGCTCCGGATAGATGAACTCTAAACCTTCACAATCTTCTTATGTCTTCGGCAAACGCCTCCAATAAAAAATCAACAAGAACCATGCCTCCAAGCTATCTAGGAGACACCGATCTCTAAAAGTAACAAACATAAGATGTTTGCTTAAATCTAGCAAGGCCAAACAACTAAGAGTGATGCACTAATTTAGGCTAAGTACTCACAATATAGTCAGTAACAGAGCCAAAAAAATTTGCGAAGCAAGTCTAACTGTGGCCAAGAGCTTGTTTGGGAAGACACGGCTTCCATTATGCTTGACAGCGGCTAGACTGTATTGGAGTTTCACTGCTCATCATCGATGAGCTCGGGCAGTCATCTACTCTACTCGGGAGGTGGCTCCGCCCTTGATTGTAGTGCCCTATTTTTGTTTTTCTTTCTTGAGAAACAAGCTAGAGAGAGGGAGAGGAGAGAACGAATTGAGAAAAGAAAAGAAAAAAGAATCAGCCTAGGCCGAATCGACACAAGCTTCTGTGGCCAAAACCAACACGTCTGTCGCATCTTGACTCCTCGGCTCCTCGCGCCGTCGCCTTACATCACTAGTTGCAGCTGCCGCTAGCTGCTGCTGCCCGAGCACGACTGCTGCTGCTGCCCGGGCTTGGCTGCTACTTGCTGCAGTGGCCGCTTGCTACTACTAGGGCTGCTACCGCTGCTGTGTTGCTGCCGAGTTCAAGGGGGAGCACCACTGCAAGGAAAGGAAGCATGGCATCAAGAGGAAGAAGGCCCAAGGAAGCATTTAGTAGTGTGTGGCATGGTTGGTCAAGAATTCTTGGTCCTGGTGGTCTAACTAGATGCGTGGGCGCGGCGCACGTTGCGCCAGCCGCAACACGGTCACGCATGGTAGTGTTGGCGTTCAACAAAATTCGTTTTTTGGCGTCTTTTTGCAAAAAAGGGATTTAGATATAATTTTTGGAATTTCGTGGGCCTTTTACCAAAAAACGGCAAAATCCGGTTTTTTTTGTTTTTTGGATTTTTGGGTGTTTTTTCGCAAAAAAGGTTCTGGATGTAATTTTAGAAAATGTTGGGGCCTTTTTCAAAGAAAACTTTCGAAATCCACATTGAGGGTCTTTTCACAAAAAAGGGACTTCGACATAATTCTCAGAATTTCTGGGGGCCTTTCGCAAAGATACCGGCGCAACGCGCCCGCGCCACGCATCGCGTGGCCAAAAATCAGGTGGGTGACGCCCGGACGTGACTCGAAGCTACGACCTCGGCTTAGCAACGAAGCGTGCTACCACTGTGCCCTGCGGCCTTTGCTTCATAGGGACGGTGATAAAATATTTAAGCCACACTAATGGGGGCGCAAACGGGCGACACGGCGCAACAGTGAGCGACCACGTCGGTCTGAAATCGACGTGGCCACGTTGAGCGAGCCGAAACTCTTGGGGATTTAATATATGGAGTATGCGATCATTGAGTTTTGAGGTTGATGCTATGAAGTTGATCATATGCTCAAGAGAGGGTGTGAATTGGGATTGTTTTGGTAACAAATGCTCAATTAAAAATTTAAACTTTACTAGCTCAACCTAAGTGACTAGGGTTTTTAGTTCAAATTTGGCAGCCTAATTCTAACTCTACACAATTCTAGTAATCTAGGAGTTGAGAGACAACAAAGTAAATATGGAAATATAAAAGAGAAAGAGAAAAGTCAATTTTTACAAAGGTCTATGAGATTCGGCGATCTCCCCTGCTCCTCGATAGAGCATTATTGGAAGATATTGGTTCTGATGTGAAACTGCGTAAGGAATCAAGCCTTCACAAGTCCTTCTCTACACCGAATAGCTGGACTCCAAACCTTCACAAGTCTCCCGATACCATCCAGAAGCGCCTCCAAGGAAGTTCACCAAGCTAAACGCCTCCTAACCATTTAAGAGTCACTGACCTCCAAGAATAATAAACTCAAAATACTCCAATTTTACAAGGTCAAGTAACTAAGAGTCATGCACAAACCATGCCAATCTACTCTCAAGCACACAAAGGATCTTCAATCCAAGCTTCAAAGTGCCCTCAAGGCCCTCACTAGGATGAATAATGAGATAGAGTCGTCAACCTTCTCAAATGAACCCACATAGGGTATATATATAGCTCCACTGCTCAGAAACTAGCTGATAGACACACAAATTACAAAATATCTCTTTGAGTCGGATTATCTAACCCATGTGGATTATTCGACTTAAATACTTTCAACGGTAAAAAAATATAGTCATTCTACACAGTCGGATTGTTCGGTGAAGCCAGATCATCCGACCTACTCAGGTTATCTGACCCCACCTACTCAGGTTCTCTTTCAAATTGATCTGTCGAGTGATCCGACCCACTCGGATCATCTATCCCCTATGCACCTTCCTGACCATAATAGATTTTGATAGTCTGATCCAACGTGGACCTTCTGACTGCTCATGCATCAAAATTGCACCTTCCTAACCATGGTTTATTTTGATAGTCCGATTCAACATGGACCTTCCGACTGCTCATGCATCAAAATTGCACCTTCCTGACTATAGTCTGTTTTAATAGTCCGATTTAATATTGACCTTCCAACTTGCACTTGGTCACCAGAAAGAGAAGGCTTCAACTTTATTACCTCAATAACCTCACTTAGATTATTCGGAGCTTCAACAAGCAAGATAAGTGAGATAAATTCCTAGAAGTGCATCTCACTTAGCTAATCAACCTCACCTAGCTAGCTCAAGCTACTAACCTCTGACTTCTTTTAATAGTATGACCAAAGCAAAAATAAGAGACCTATTGCTACAGTGATCCATCCTCAACTTCTTGGATCATTTCTAAACATAAGGTCCTTAATCTTAATTAAAATCCATGCTTTGCCTTCGTTATCCACTAGGGGTCGACACTCAGCCCAATTTCCATCTAGTACCCATCATAGAAACATAACTTAAGCTTAACCTTGACAAAAGAGCTACTCCCGATGATTAAGTTGTTATTAATAAAGAAAACTCGAAATAGGTACCTAAATGCTTACAACATGCATATTTTTCATAGAAGGTAGATGGCATAGAAGAGCTCATAATTTTGTAAGTGAAAGATAAAATTAACATGGCAAATGGGAGATGTCATACAGAGTGTATAAGCCGTGCAGATGTAGCCAGCAAGTTAATGAAAAGACAGAGTTTGCTCAGCTAAGAAATGAGTAAACAAATTTACTTATTATTGGATACTCTCACTTAGAAGGCTAACAGAGTAACATTGGTACAAAGGTATGCCGCATCCCAATGAGATATGTAATGAATTGCAAAGTATCTAATTATCCGACGTATTACAAAGGTGATTAAAATATTGTCATGAGTACAAATAGTACTTCTGGTAAATTATCGAGAGAGTTCAGACAAATTTGTGTCCAGGTTGGTATCTTTGTTATTGCAAATGTTGGCAAAAGATAAGTGTTAGGTTAGATGCAAAGCACATGCACAAACACACGAGACACCAGATTTACATGGAAAACTCTTGCGGAAAAAAACCCATAAGAGACGAAAATTCACTATTTTGTTCCGAGGATTACAAGTACAGGGAGTTAGCTTATATAGCCAAAAGAGCCCTAATTGTAAAAGACTCAGACTAACAACCTATTTGGATAAAACCAAAAGATATGATAAGTTGAGTTATCTCCAACAAACCACTCCTTAACTTAAAATCCATAATGAAATTATCTCTATAAAACCCCGAAGGGTAATTAAGCACCATGAATGCCAACCAAGTCAATACTTGAACTTGGCATTTGAAAGTGTCTTGGTGAGCATGTCTGCAGGATTTTCATCAGTATGTATCTTTACCACAATAACTTGTCCTTCAGTGACAACATCACGAATAAAGTGGTACTTGATATCAATGTGCTTGGTCTTGGTATGATACATATCATTCTTGGTCAAACAAATAGCACTCTGGCTATCACAATAAATAGTAAGAATATCATGTTTAATGCCAAGTTTAGAAACCAGACCTCGCAATCAAATAGCTTCCTTAACGCCTTTAGTAACTGAAACATACTCCGCTTCAGTAGTAGAAAGAGTGGCAATAGGCTGTAAGGATGCTTTACAACTGACTGCAGAACCACATAAAGAGAAGATATATCCAAAAATTGGCCTTCTTTTATCAAGATCACCAGCATAATCAGAATCAACAAACCCAAGAACATCATTTGTCTTCACTTTATTATTATCAAACATCAAGCCAAAGTAAGAAAGGAATTGAAGGGTAAGATGGCAGGCACATTGGTGAAATAGCAGTTCTTGAAAATGGATATCCCTGACTACTGTGCCAATCGGTCATATGCCCTGAAAGTAATACATGCAAACAGATCATGGAACAAAGGCAAGAAGAACAAACAATACTTAAATCGATGAGTAGGAAGTCCAAAACTCCAAAAGGACGGCAATAGAGCTACCAATTTAATGGGCAGCCCTTTTTTGTGTATTAAAATCTGTATGAACGCAAGCAATTGAACCCACATCTGAGAGGTGACTCTATGCTTTTCTTTTTTGACAGTTGCATAAATATTAAAGTATGAATGAAAGGTAAATGGTACTTACCTCTTTGTTTACTTCAAGATTTGTGTAACTTGTATGGAAAAGGAAAGCATTAAAGCACTTCTCTTGTACTATTCGGGTACTTGCTTGAGCTGCTTTTTCCATATAGTCAAATCCGGCGTTTGAATTTCCAGACCTACAACTTGACGCAAAGCATAGCTGAAGTCCTAAATACTACGCAATAATCTAACTAAAATAAAGAAGAAACCTATGTCCAATATAGTAGTGACTCAAATAATTTTTTTAAAATAATATTGTTTTAATCGAAATTTACGAAAATAATATGCCGGAAAGAAAAATGATAGAAATAGACACTTGTCGCTGTTTCATTTGGCTGTTTCATTTGGCGACAGAGAGTCTGAAATGGCGACACACTCTCTGTCATCATTTCAAATGGCGACAGAGAGCCTGTCGTCATTACTCTCGGTCGCCTCTGTTGCCAATTGAAATGGCGACAGAGAGCCCATATATTAACGTGCTTGGCCGCGCGTGTTGCCATTTCACGCCCGAGCCAAGCCAGAAAAGAGCGAGCGAAGGGAGAAGAGAGGGAGGAGAAGAAAGAAGAGAGGGAGGAAGAAGAAGAGGAGGAGGAGGAGGGAGAGGAGGAGGAGGAGGAACCGATCCAGCACCTCACCAGAGTGCGAGCAACTCCGGTGACTTCGGTACGCTCAACGACGACGACTTCGACTTTCTCGTGGATCCTTACCAGCAGTCTACGGGTGTGATCCTCGGTCTGTCGCAACTCACCGATGCACCCGGCCCCGGCCCGACTCAGCCGTCATAGGACGCTTTCGCTACTCCGATAGCACCGGTACGGCCTGCTAGGAGTACTTGTGGACAGGCCCCTGACCAGCTCACGTATCCGTCCGGGCATTTGTAGCGCCGTAGGAGGCCTGGGACCACACGAGGAGTTGCACCGCGCAGGGCCACCAGCTAGTTTGTATCGTTTACACATGATGTACCACACATAATATCATGTTTTACTTTCTTAGCTTATGTAACATTCAGATATGTTATTTTGTTTTATTAAGTTTTGCGCTATTAACATATAATCTTTTGCTTTTGTAGTGCTATTTGCAAACACAGTACCAGTAGCTTTCTCACGTCGATTGGACAACACACACAACAACTTTGTCAATGCGATGTAACAACACGCTGCTAACAGCTTTCTCAGACTGATTTGACAACACCCTGCACACCACAAAGTGACAAAACACTGCCCATCTCAGACCGACGGACAACACAATGCCTATCTCAAAGCGAAGTGACAACACCCTGCAACCCACCGCTTTCTTAGACCGAAATGACAACACGCTGCAGCCCGCTTTTTCAGACCAAAGTGGCATAAAACCACCCGTCACCCAAGCAACCCATCTTCCCTACCCCAACCTCCACTACAAACCGCAGGCACACATACACAGCTCTCACTCACACTTCACCATGGCTGGATCCTCTAGCAGTGCATTCTCGTGAACACCTGATATGAGCAGCGTAGCCCTTCATTACACGTTAAAGGTTACGCGTAATGGTAAGGATTATCCTGTCAATGATCGAGATCACCTGACCGCAAGAGGAAGGAGGGTATGATGTAAGAGTGGAACCCGAGATCGTGCTCGCCAGGGGGAGGAAACCTGATCGTTGCTAAGGATGAGAATAAGAGAGCAGTTGACATGAAGAATTGTACTAGTTCGAGCCCCCAGCACGGGTAACAGCTCTACTCCAGTCTTGCCCGAAGGCGTAAGGTAGACAATGATGTAATGTGGTCGAATACAAGGGGTGCTCAAGCAGAGGTCGAGCACTAGTTCTCTGTGTTGTGTTGCTTCTTGTCCCCCCGTTGTCCTACGCAGGGGAATGTTTTATACCTCTAATACAGATCATTACAAGAAACTGCTTAGCCCAGAAAACTCGGGAGTGTGGTGTTAAACTCGGATCTGGGGCGCAGAAAAGTTGGGTGGTAACTGCCCCGAAAATGTAGTCTCCACGTTTGGCTTGAATCCGTCTTTAAAGCCCTTTACTTGACTTGGTAACCGCCGGCTTCTTTAAACCTGGCCCAGCTCGAAGCTCGTGCTGGGTTCACATTCTCCTACTCGAGCTTGCTGGTTAAGAGCTCGAGCTCGGGAAGCGCATGCTCGAGCTCGTTTGGCCCCGGGCTCGAGCTCGGGGATGCGTGCTTGAACTCGTGGGATACACCCCTCGAGCTTGAGGGGTGTTTTCTTGCACAGAGGTTACTGATCCCCGACAGCTAGCCCCCGAGGCTCAAGAAATGATCCTGAAGCTTGGGATGTTCTTGAGCCTGGTACCTTGAGGAGTGGTCAGTTTCCTGGTCGAGCTCAGAAACTCTTGAGCTCAGGTCTGGGATCGCCCGGAGGTCTTTGATGTAGATGTGCCTGGGAACGCTTGGGCTTCGATGCCTCGCCTTCGAGCCGGGAAGTCAAGGGGGCGGTTCTTGATGCTTCACGTTCTCCCCCGGAAGTCCTGGCACACCTTTTGAGGCGTAACCGACGCCAGCTATTGATGATCGGGCTCTTTTAAATCCCGAACCATCGCATTCCTCATAATTTCTCCACATTCCTTACTGTGCTGAACCCTAGCACTTTTTGCCCCCTTGTCTTCCTGATCTCTATCCGCCATCTTTTCTTCTTCGAGCAAACCCCTCCCAAGAGCAATGGCCAAGTTCGGGAAGAGCAACTTGACCCCAGAGAGGATAAAGGATCTCAAGGTGCTGGGGATGCTGGACCCAACGACCTGGTGGCTGCCGGGTGAAGAGACCGAGCCACAGCCCCAAGAGGACGAGCTCATCGACACCGAGCATTATATGCTCTTCGGGCTACAGATGTCGGAGAGTGACTTCCTGGCGGTTGTTCTCGCGCAATGCGAGATCGATCTAGTCAACCTGGTACCCAATTCCATCCTTCTCCTTTCCATTTTTTCTCATCTGTGTGAGGGGTTCTTGGGTATTCTTCCCACCCCTTCGCTTTTCTTCCGCTTCTACTCCCTGTTCCGTACCGCAAAGGACCCCGTGGTCGAGTATCTCTACTTCCGGTTGCGGACAGGGCATCCTTGCTCCTTCCCCCAAATCCAAACTCAGGACTCCCTCGGTCCGTGGACAGAGAGGTGGTTCTATCTGAAGAAAGAAGAGGGGGGTGCGCTTGCGTACAACGGCGTCCCTGTCGATAGCAAGTGCCAGACCCCCGAACCCAAGGACTTGGCGGCCGACCAGGAGGCCCTCACTGCCATTCACATCTGCGCGACGCGTGGCCTCACCGGCCAGGCCATCGTCCAAGACTATTTGCGAAACCGGGTGTTTCCTCTACGAAAGAGGGTGCACCCATTCTTTGAGATCCGAGGGGACGACGACCTCACCCGGGAAAGCCCCAGCAGTAAGCCTTCTACAAGCTTGATCTTCTTCGAGTTCGCCTAAGCTTCTTTTCAATGGTCTCCTTTTTTCCCGTAGCCCCGAAGGAGTCTTGGGTAGCGGCGAGAATGTAGGAGACGTTCGGGAAGACGGCCTTCTCCTACACCACCGCCGACCCTGTTCCCAAGAATATCTTGAGGCGAAGCAGCGAGGTAACACATCCCTTACCAGCACCGAGCTCATGCCAACTCGAGCTCGCACTGACTTTCCTTAATCACGCAGGAGAGCTGGGAGCTTTGGGAGACGGTGAGGCGCATGCTGCTGCTGCCCAAAGAGGGCCAGAGCAAGAAGGCGGGTAAGAGGCTTGTCCCAGAAGCCCCAAGCAACATCAGCGCCCCCAAGAAGCCACACGTCGAGTAGGCTGATCGCGTGGTGGTAAGTTGAATCTTGCCGAGCCTGGGAATGCTCAAGCTCGAGCTTAATTTCTTGATCTTCTTCTCGTCTCCTTCTAGCAACAAAGTGCAGTGGCCACTGCGCGGCTCTCGAGCTCATCACCAGGGCAACAGCCCCCAACAGAGAGCACCGAGGTGGTCACCGCGGGGAGCCCAGAGCCCGTGCGTGCTCTGAGGTCTCAGCCACAAAGCGTCCTGGGAGGGGATGCTTCCCCTGGCGCAACGAGACACCAGGGCGCCCCTCCCCCTCCTAGGAGACGGAGGCTCATCACACAGGTATGTGCAAATCTTGGTTTTAGCGTAGATTCTTCCCTTTCTTTCGCTTAGCGATTTCCCCTGCCGTAGACCTCGAGCGCCCGACAAGTAGTGACCATGATTGTTGTCCAGGGCGAGTCCGAGAATGAGGACACGGGTGACTTCCTCGTGGTCCACTGGGCGTGCTCGCAGCAAGCCCATGCCATCGCGGCGCCTTCGGGGGGTAGCTTGGTCGGTGATCGCGACCAAAGGCCCACCGGACCAAGCGTTGACCTGGAAGGGGCGCTGCGGGAGTCGAAGCCGTGGACGTCCTGACCGTCGAAGCTGGGACCATCGAGGCCGACGGAGTGGGGCTCGAGGTCAGGCCTACCTCAACTGGCGAGGTCGAGGTTCCTACGGAAGTGCCAAGTACGTCGAAACTCCCAAGCCTCCAATTGTTGTTTCTTGTTCTTGTAACTTAGTTTCTTTTTTGCTGCTTTCTTCAGGGGTCTCAGTCCCACCCGAGCTGCCACCTACTCCAGTCGGGACAGCCCAGGTCGAGGCTTCAGCCGACGGGACCAACTCTGCGCCGGAGGGGGGTCAACGTGGCTGCCACATCCTCGACCGGGGATTCTGCCGTGCCAGAGATGGTGGTCGTACCGGGTGTACAGCTCGTCAGACCTCACCGCTAGAGGTTCGATGAGCGGCTTGATCAGGTAAGTCATGCTTGAAACCGTCTGCCTTCTTATCTGTTGTCGTAATCCCTTTTGGTTTTCACAAGCATTGGGTTTGGTCACCTAGGGGCTCCAAAGCCTGCGCGGCATTCCACCGAGCTTCAAGTGGTCTTCGACCAGGTGGAGGAGCGCAACACGTACGTCCTCCAGCTCGAGGAGAACCTGATGATTGAGCGGGAGGAGGTGGGGCGACTAACCACGGCCCATTCCTCTTAGCTTTCGCAGGCCATCAACGCCGAGCGTGAGAGGTCGAACGAGGCCCTCGAAGCCCTCCACGTGAAGGCGGCGAGGACCATCAAGTCTGAGCGCGCGGTGCTGGCGGGAGATCTTGAGACCGTGCACACGGAGGCAGAGATGCTTCGCAAGTAGATTGTGGAGCTCTCTGCTGCTCCGGCGAAGGCCTCCGTCGAGCTCGAGGTGAAGGTGGCCGAGCTCGAGGAGAAGCTAGGGCGATCGACCCGGACGGGGAAGAGCGCCTTGGCCCAGCTCCAAGATGAGCGCAACCACGCCGCCAGCTCCGCAGCTGAGGCACATCGACTACAGGGCGAGCAGTCAGTGTTGAGGGCGAGGGTCGTCGAGCTCGAGCAGGAGAAACTCGCCTGCGACATGGCCGACCTATAGGTAGGAGAGTAGATAGGAAGAGGGACAAGAGCAACTTGTACCCACTTGTAAGTGTAAATTTGCAAAATGAAATAAAGTTCCTTTTTGATGTTAATATTCGAAATTGGATGAATAGACTTAGCTTGTTAGTATCCCCTCGCTCAGCCCCCACTGTGGTCGAGTCTGAGCAACACCGGCCTTGGGCATAGGAGATATACCTTGAGTTCTTTAGCCGTTGAGACCTGTGGGGTTAGATAATACCTTCGTCCTGAACAAAGAACTTAAGACAAAGTCATAGTTACGTCTTTGAGCGAGGACAAGTTTAACTCTAATACAAGGTCGAGCTAGCAGCAGGCTCTCCTTGAGCTCGGGGAACTCTTTGAGGGCGGTCTCCGGTTCAAGTCCTGCTACAGGGGAGTAGTAGTGATGCGATGAGAATCGGCTTACTACTGACGTGACCCCTGGAGGTGAACTTTGAGACCGCAACACTCAGGTCGAGGTTTAGGAGATGCAAAATAAAAAGTACTTAAGAATCTCGAGGTCAGGAACAGTTGGGCATGGTCTTTGGTCCAAGCCCTGCTACAGGGGGAAGTCGTGACACAATAAGAATCGGCTTACTATTGACATGACCCCCTGGAGGTGAACCTTGAGATCACGACACGAGGTCGACGCACTCAAGATGCAAAGAAACATGTAAAGAGTCATAATCATAGACAATAAAGAAGAGCTTTTTATTGCAAATCAAGGTAAGAATGTTACACATAAAATTTTTGGAGCTGGTCTATGTTCCACGAGTTCTCTGCCATCAGGCATCGCCAGCTGGTAAGTTCTCATGCGATCTGCTGAAACGACACTGTAGGGGCCCTCCTACTTCGGGGATAACTTGTTGGTGTTGTCCTGGTCCTGAATTCGTCTTAGGACCATATCCCCAACACGGAGCCCCCTAGGTCATACCAATTGAGACGCATGCCTGCGAAGTGCTTGCAGGTAATGCGTCGATCGTAGCAGCACACGGCACCTTACTTCTTCTGCTAGGGCGAGGTCGAGAGATCGTTCTTGCTCGAAGTCTACTTGGTCGACCAAGCTGACCCTAGCGGAGCCCAGCGTACCTCAGAAGGCAGGACGGCTCCGACACCGAAGACAAGCTGGAAAGGGGTTGCCCCTGTTGCTCGGCTGGTCGTGGTGTGTACGGACCAAAGGACGGGAAGCTCATCCACCCAGGCCCGGCCACATTATTCGAGCTCATCGAAGACTCGCTTCTTGATGCCCTGGACAATCTGTCCATTGGCGTGCTCGACTGCTCCATTGCTCTGGGGTGACTTACTGATGCATAGCAGACCTTGGTGCCCATGTCTTCGTAGTACTCCCGAAATAGCTCGCTAGTGAACTGCGATCCATTGTCAGTGATAATTTTGCATGGAACCCCGTACCTTGTGACCACGAGCAAGTGAAAAAACTTCACACCTGCCCGAGCGGTGATGGCCGAAACCGGATCGGCCTCGATCCACTTGGTGAAGGTGTCGATGGCGACGAATAAGAATTTCTTCCCCCCGATTGCCTGTGGGAAAGGACCGAGGATATCGAGGCCCCAAGTCGAGGACGGCCAAGCGAGGGGGATGGTCTGGAGGGCATAAGCTGATTGGCGCGTTTTTCGAGCATGGAACTGGCAAGCTTGACAGGATCGGACAATGTCCCGAGCATCCTGAAGTGCCGTTGACCAGTAGAATTCCATCTGGAATGCCTTCTCGACCAGTGTCCTGAAAGAAGAACGAGCACCGCAGAGGCCTGAGTGGATATCATTGAGCAGGTATTTACCTTCCTCCGGGGTGATGCATTTCATCAAAACTCCCTAGGTACCTCGACGATATAGCTGTCCGTCTATGAGCTTGTACGAGCTTGCCCAGCGTCTGACTCTGTTGCTTTCGGCTGAGTCAGCCAGGAGCTCACCATGGTCGAGGAACTTGACGATCGAGTCCATCCACGAGGGAACACTCTCGAGGAGGGTGACCGAGTCCTTTTGGTCGGCAATTGAGGGTGTAGACAGAGTTTCGAGGATCACATCCGACGGAACCTTATCTCCAGATGACCCGAGTTTGGACAAGAGGTCGGCACTGGAATTGTCCTTCCTGGGTGCGTGCCTGATCTCCAGGTTCCAGAACCACCCCTCTATCTTGCGCACCTCGGCGAGATACTTGGCCATCGAGGGCTTTGAGCACTGGTAATCTTTGTTGTACTCGTTGATGACAAGCTGGGAGTTGCCCTTCACGACCAGCCGGCGTATGCCTAGTGATTTATAGGCTCGAAGGCCAGACAAGAGGGCCTCATACTCTGCCATGTTGTTAGTTGCGGGAAAGCCGAAGTGAATCACATACCTCAGTCTGTCTCCCTAGGGGGTGATGATGAGAATTCCAGCCCCCGAGCTATCAAACGATCTGGAACTGTTGAAGTACATAATCCACGGCTCCTCTTCTTTGTCCTCAGGTTCAGAGGTCGGTTGCGATGTCTGCTCGACCACGAAATCAGCGAGCGCTTGTGACTTGATGACGGTGAGTGCGACGACCCGAACGTCGAATTTTGCCAATTCCATGGCCCACTTGGCGATACGATCTCCGGCCTCTGGGTTCCTCAGGATCTCATCGAGCGGAAACCTGCTTGGGACAACCACTGTGTGCGCCTGGAAGTAATGCCGGAGCTTACGTGAGGCCATAAAGAGAGCGTAGAGTAGCTTCTGAACTTGGGGGTAGCGCTCCTTCAGAGTGTCTTGAAGAAAGGTAATCCACGCAGTGTCTTGAAGAAAGGTAATTCGCGCTCACGGAGCCTCGAGATGAACTGGCTGAGGGCTGCCATGCGTCCGGTGAGGCATTGAACCTGCCTTGTCGAGGTCGGGGAAGCCATCTTCTCGATTGCCTCGACCTTCTCCGGGTTCGGGCCCACTCCCGAGCCCCCGATCATATAGCCAAGCACCTTGCCCCTTGCCGAAGGTCGTGCCGAACACACACTTCATGGGGTTGAGTTTGATCCCATGCTTGTTCAAGTTGGCGAAGGTTTCCGCAAGGTCTTTGACGTGGTCGTCCTCGGAGGAACTCTTGATGATGATGTCATCCACATAAACTTTAAGGTTTCGGCCGATCTGCGGGTTGAAGGTCTTGAACGTCAGCCGCTGGAATGTTGCGCTCGTGTTACGGAGACCGAATGACATGGTTGTGTAGCAGAATGTCCCAAACAGCGTGATGAAGGCTGTTTTGTCCTCATCATCAACTGCGAGCTTGATCTGATGGTAGCCGGAGTAGGTGTCAAGGAAGCTTAGTATCTTGGTGTTGGCGGTGGAGTTCACGATCTGGTCTATGCGTAGAAGGGGGAAGTTATCCTTCGGACATCCCGAATTCAAACCCGTGTGGTCGATGCACATCCTCGATTTTTCGCCTTTTTTCTACACAATCACCGGGTTGGCCAGCCACTCGGAGTAATCAATCTCGCGAATGAAGCCAGCCTTCAGGAGTTTGTCGAGGTGCTCCCTTATTATCGCCATTTTCTCAAGAGAGAAATGGCGCAGCTTTTGGCGTACAGGCCGGCAATCAGGCTTTACTTGTAATTTGTGCTCGATCACCTCCCTCGGGACTCTTGGCATATCTGTCGGCTCCCAAGCAAATATGTTCTTATTGGCACAGAGGAAGGTGACGAGCTCGAGTTCCTATTTCGGGTCAAGCTTAGCCACGATGTGAACGCACTTGCTCGAACTACCCTCTTCAAGCTGCACGGCCTTCGTTGGACCACTGGGCTAAATCATCGCCTTCTGGCGGGCGCTCTTTGAGGTTACTTCGGGGCCCCTCTAGGGCAGCATGCCGGCGAACACTAAAGCTTTTTCCTCACAGCCGTGCACCGCCTTGAGTTCGCCTCGGATGGTTATGACACCGTTAGGCCCTGGGAGCTTCATGCAGCGGTGGTCGTAGTGGTTCGCCGCCATGAACTTGATCAACGCCGGTCACCCGAGGATGGTGTTGTAGGGGAGATCTCCGTCGACCACTTCGAAGGTAATCAGTTCGGTGCAGAAATTCATGGAGTCTCCAAAGGTGACGGGCAGAACCACTTGCTCGAGAGGAGTGGTTGAGCTCCCTGGCACAATGCCGAAGAAGGGAACTACTATACTCCTGATCTTTGACTGGGGAATCTGCATCTGGTCCAGTGTGCTTGCCAAGAGCAAGTTGAGGGAGCTGTCCCCATCGACCATGACTCGCCCGACCACAGTATTACTTATGGTCGGGGCCATGAACAGAGCAGTCTTGAGGTCTTTGGACATTCCTGGGGAGCATCATCCTAGGAGAGAGTAATTAAAGTACCAGCCCACTTGTAGGGCTGATCAATGGGCTTCCCGACAGAGGCTTGATACATGGTACGTGTAGCAGTCTTAGCTCATGCCGGGATTGATACACCGACGAACCGCCAAATATCATGTCGACATGGCGGTCGCCCTGCTGAAACTCTAGGTCGAGGCCTTCAAGGTCCTCACCGGTGTTGACCCTGTCGGGATGCTCGTACTACCAAGTCCTGTAGTTTTGCAGGTCATGGCCATGGGCCATATGGAACAGGCAGAACTTGTCAGAGTCATACCTAGGTCGCACTTCATCGCCATGTGGGCGAGCATCACCCCGCTGGGGCCTAGCCCGACACTGTCCCTGCTGTGGTCGGCGTTGAGTTTGCGGAGGTCCTGGTCGACCTCGTTGAGGTCGAGTCCCCTCTTGGTCGGGTTGCGGTTGCCCATGGTCGGGACGCCGTACTTCCATTACCTCGCGCTCGCTGTTCATCGTAGCGACCACGCGCAGCCGGCCACCGTCGTTACCGTGGTCCCTCTTCCGCTTTTTGGTTTGCAAATCTGAGCCGTCACCCTTGGTGTTGGATGGCCCAGCCTCACCAAAGTTGAGGCCAAGCTTACCCTGGTCGTAGTCACATTTCCAGCGTACAGCATCATCCGCGTTCGCATATCGTTCTGCCATCTGGAACAGCTTGTTGATGTCGAGCCTTGTCGTGATCTCCAGGTCCTCGGCGAGGCGTCGGTCACGGACACCGAACTTGAAGGCCTTGATGACGGCCTCGTTGGAGACACTCGAAATTGAGTTCCTCGTGCGGATAAATCAACGCACGAAGTCACGAAGGGCCTCATTCTTGCCCTGGATGATTCGATCCAGGTCCTTCTCCTGTCCAGGGCATTCGTAGCAGCTTTGGAAGTTTGACTGAATCGCGTTCTGTACCTGGCGCCATGATCGAAAAGAGCCAGGTGCCTGGTTGAAAAGCCAAGTGCGTGCCGCGCCATCCAGGACAGTCTGAAGGTAATTGGCCATCACGGCCTCATCCCCTCCAGCCACTAAAATCACAGTTGAGTAGATCGAGAGGAACTCGTCGGGGTTCTTAGTCCCATCAAATCGCTCGATCGCGGCGGGTTTAAACTAGGCCGGCCATCGCACCTGACGGAGACCAGCGGAATATGCTGGGCAGCCGTAGGCCGGCACAGTACCATGCCGAGCATGGCAGCTATCGTTGCTGGAGCCAGAGTCACCATGCTCGGAGCTGGCGACGCAGTCGTCGTGGCGACCATACCCAGGTCGGTGATGCACCCCGCGCTGACCATGGCGATATGCGCAGGCTTCACTGGCATGATAGCACATGCAGTAGTGGACGTTACGACGCCTGGGCGAGATGTCCGGAGAAAGGCTTCCAGACCCGCGGCTGCTCGAAGAGGCACTGCTACTCTACCGATGTCGATGAAAGATCGAAATGGCGATCAGACGGGGGGGGGGGGGTGAATGATCCCAAATAAAATTTCCCCCACTCAAAGTACTCCAAACACTCTTGCAATTAAAATCTAAAGCACCCAAATATTTTCGTTCAAACTGGTGCTTCTCATATTCGCACACCCTCCAAAACCCAGAACAATTAGACAACTATGTGTACCCCTAGCTTGCATAGATAAGAACCATGAATCATATGAGGGGTTTTTTTAATCACAATCCTGGTCGTCAAGTGTCCAAACAAAAGAGGAATCAATTCAAAAGACTTCTTTTCTAAAAGAGATAAAGCTAAAATACCAAAGTCTCTTTTCAGAAAAGATAAAGCAGATTTTCAAAAATTGTCCTCAGTTGGAACAGGTGGTTGGTGAGTTTCTGTTGCTCTACAATTTTTGGGAATTTTTTTCCCTGTGAGCAGTATAGTATTTAAACACTCCACCAAAAATCACCTCAGAAAGCTTTGTAGAATAAGAATGAAAAATCAAGCAATACAGAAGGTTAGGAACTTCGACCAGAAAGTTTGAGGCTCGGTTTTCACTTCATAGCTCTCAAACAGTGCAACCAGTGGACTCAAGAAATTTTATACAGATGTATATATGAGTCCTGCACCTTCTACAAAAAGAATAACCTAAAAATGATTTTTATATATTTGTATAAAAATCAAATACTGACTGCTGCGTGAAGAACAAGTTCTGGACAGATTTGCAAATTGATAAAAAACTTGATCTCTAGTCTATCCAAGGGTGTAAGAAAGATGTAAAACCAAATGAACACCCTTAATACATCCTAGAAGAACAGAATTTAGAAGGAGGGGAGGCAAATCCAAATTGCATAAATGTAAATTGCAAGAATGTAATTGCTGAATTTAATTGCGAAATTTAAGTGCATAATGTAAATTGCGTAATTTAAATGAGTAATGTAAATGCACAAAGAAAAGAAATGATTTGAGGAAACATTTCATTTCTGGAAGGAGAGGTTACAAAGCCTCACATTCATGTGGGCAAACCTCAAAGGAGCATAAAAAACCTCAAAACCTTCAAGGGAAGGAGGCTACCCCTCCACCCCTATTTATACTACTCTTGGGCCACCTACCACCTTTGGATGAGTCCCTCAACCCTAGAGCACTCATCTAAGGGCTAGGATTAACCCACACACAGCCATGCAAGGGCTAACCCAAAACCCACACACATACCGGGTTTTCTTGCACGGTTTTCAAAGCATACAACCTAGACCCGCTAACCTATCAACTAGACCTCAATCCGACGGCCCTCATTGATCCACGCGGCATCTAGCTAGCATCATCTCCTTTCCTTGTCTTCTTGATTTGCCCGGACTCTATCTCCGATCATCTTCCGGCGATCTCCCAACCGTCTGGACCTCCAACGTTCCTCGCCTAGTCCTGGTCATCCTCCGCCTCACCATGACCTAGTACCGTCGCCCTGCAACCATCAAAGACAAGGAAAAACCTTTCACATAGCAATGCCCACAATGATATGCAATAAACCATCGAACTCATCACTACCGCGCCCATATAGCCGGTACTGCCACTCCTGGCAGAGACAACTCAAATTGCTTCATTTTGAAAATCAATCCAAATCAAACTCAAACTTGAGCACACCTTGCTCAAATAAAGTCAAATACTCATCACAAACATGGATGGACCTCCACATGGTCCTTCAATCTCCCCCTTGATGAGTATATTGACAAACAACACAAAAGGCATAAATTTGAGTTTGAATGAGAGAAGAAGAAAGCAATTTGATTGCAAAGCCAGACTTGGTCCAGAGAGAAAGATATAAAATCATGACCAAGTTGGCAGAAAGAAATTAGAGCAAGACCATGAAAAGAGCAAGTTTTCCACAAAAGCTCTAAAAACCAATCGTAAGTGCCAAATGTGATTATGATCCATAAAAAAATAGCAAAGATTTACAAAGATCATAAGAACCAACAAGCTTTCACATTTTTATCTCTCTCTTTTTTTTAATGATGCATTTTCTACATTTTCTCCCCCTTTTGGCAATATAGGCATCAAAATGGAATTTTCTCCCTCTTTTTATGTATGCTAGAAATGCAACCTAAGGGAACTTTGAAGATTATCCAATTGATCACAATGAAAAGATATGACACCAAGCTAGTCAATTTTTAGATTAGACTAGTCTAAGATATGTCCAAGTGCAAATACGAGCTTAGTTTTGAATATTTCATTTTTAGCAAGATTTGACAAGTGCAACACTTAGCTTTAGTTTCAAAAATAGAAGAATAGCCACTCTAAGGATCAAAAGGAAAACCTAGAGTTCAACCTACTCAACACTTTGGGGAATCTAGAAGAGCATACAAGGTCCTTCGGGCTCATTTATCACTTAATGCAAATTTTGATTTATCATCATACAAGACATAGCGGGGTGCAAATGTTTGACATTATTTGCATTCTTTACCCACATATGTCTTTGTTTTTAATTTATTTGCATTTTCTTTTGACAACCAATTGACTCAAGCCGTATGCGACCATCTCAAGATGAACTCTTAAGAGGATGGTCTAGGTCAAACACGATGTATTCCAAATTCATCCCAAGTGCAATGGGAAGCGGTCTTGTGAATGCAAGGTGTTGAGTCATATGTGCACAAGAAGAGTCAATTTTGTTTAATTTTCATTTTTAGCATAATGATTTATGCGCAATTGAAGGACTCTAGCATGGATCAAACTAGTTTCACCCAAGTTGCTATAGGGACTCTAGAGAACTCCAAAATTTCTCAAATTATGGCACAAACCTCTAGAGAAGAAACCTAGCAAGTAAAAGCAACAGTTTTATCAAGTTTTTCATTTAAGGCTTATTTCATTTTTAAGCTTAGCAAGTTAAATGAACTTGGACATACCTAAGCTAGTGATTTTCTTCAAATGATGTAGCATGGTGTATAGCATGAAGAAGAAATCAATTGCATAATAGACAAAGCTCATAAAACAGAAAATGCAGTCTAAATGCAATGCATGAACAGATTCCCAAACTCCCCCTCAACAAATGAATCAATTTTAAGCTCAAATATGGTTAAAGTTGAGTTATTATCAAGATTAGGCATAAAGAAAACCCGAATGAACTCAATAATAACCAGAAAAATAGAATGAGGAGAAGAAGTCAAGAAACTGCAAAACTGGATGGCTATTGAGCATAGATAAGATAGAAGAGACTCACTGCGGCTCAGACTCGCTCTTATCTTCCCCAGAGACTGACATAGGGAAGCTGACTCTAGATCCCAACTAAGGAGTGCGCATGGACTCTGCCTACCTGGAGGCCCAATACCGCTAGACTTATAAGGCGTGAGGGAACTCAACCTAGAGAGAAGAGAGAACAGCTAATCACGCATGATACCAACCTAAAGCACAAGATAAGAGGTCCATGCAAGGCATGCCAGAAGTCTAAGTGAGTGAACTCAACTCAAGAAAACAAGCCCAAAGTCACCCAGAAGAAACACAAAGAAAAGAAAAGCTGGAAGACAACATATAATACAAAATATACAAACCAGCTCCACCTCACGAAAGGCCGTAAGGGCTCACGATTCCAAGCTCACTCCTCAAGGCAACAAATCTGGAGCTATCCAAAGGCTTGGTAAAGATATTGGCTAACTGGTGGTCACTCTCTACAAACTGAAGCGCGATATCCCCCTTCTCCAAATGGTCTCTAAGGAAGTGATATCTAATATCAATGTGCTTGGTCCGGGAATGCTGCACTGGGTTCTTAGCAATGCAAATAGCAGAAGTGTTGTCACAGAAAAGTGGCACACTCTGTATATCTAACCAAAGTCCCGCAAGGTCGATCTCATCCAGAGAACTCGCTACAAAGAATCGGTCAGTAGCAACATACTCGCCTCGGCGGTGGATCATGCAACCCCTGCATCGCTTCCTAGATGACCAAGAAACAAGAGAAGTGCCAACGAATTGGCAAGTGCCAGAAGTGCTCTTCCTATCTATCCTATAGCCAGCAAAGTCTGCATCGAAAAAGGCTCGAAGGGATAGACAAGAAGAAGAAGAGTACCAAATACCATAATCAGTGGTAGCACGAAGGTACTGAAGATGCGCTTGACCGCTCAAGCGATGAGAGCGCGAGGAGAAGCTCGAATCGGCGCATGCACACACAACGAAATGTATGTCGGCCTCGAGCGTTGAGATATAGGAGAGAGCCAATCATGCTCCGGAACTCCTTCTGATCAGCAGGCTCACCATCCAAAGTAGGAATTCTTGAACTCTGTGCCATTATCACTGCGTATAGCTCGTAATGCACTTGGGAGCTCAATAGATAACGTACTGACTAAACCCCTAAAGTGGGAAAAAGTCTCATCCTTCGAGGCCATGAAAAACACCCAAGAATACCTCGAAAAGTCATCAACAATGACAAGAAAATACCACTTCCCACCCACTTGTTGACTCTATTTGGACCAACAAAGTGTCCATATGTAAAAGTCTGTCTTGGTGCATCACCATCACAACGAAGGATCGGGGATGAGAAGCAGCAACCATCTTGCCATGTCGGTAGGGAGATCAAACTAAGTCTTTGACCATTTTGAGTTTGGGCAAACCACGAATGAGATCGTGGCTGCTAACTCGGGTCAAATGATCAAATCCAATGTGACCAAGTCTCCTATGCCAGAAGGAGAGATCACGGGACTCAGAAGCAATCAAACACCGAAGAGAGTCTCTAGAAGAAACAGAAAAATCAGCACGGAAGACTCTCCTAAATCTAGAAATCCCACAAACTAACCCTCCTGATGAATCAAGGATTCTACAGGCATTACTCTTGAAGCTTACCTCGAAAGAGTCATCGATAAGCTGAGAAACAGAGAGCAGATTGTATTGCAGCTTACTTACTAAGGCAACATCTTTAAGAATGAAATTTTGGTTAATGCAGATGGTACCTTTAGCAATGACTCTACCTGAAGAAGCATCCCCGAAAGTGATAAACTCATCACCGGGGGCTCGGACTAGGGAGGAGAACCATCGACAATCTCCGGTCATATGACGAGAACAACCGGAGTCGACAATCCAAACATCTCCTTCCCATCCGACGAACCCGATCAAGACACAAGAGAGAAAGATGACTCGGTCTTTGGGATAGAGTGAAGACTTAGGAACCCAATTCAACCATACGACACTCTCAGTACCGATCCACGGAAGAAGACGGACTCTAGTGTCTCTCTGACGTTTAACCCTAACAAGATCAGTAGCAACTCTAGTAGATGATCTAGGAGCTGAAACTGGGTTGGCATGCCGTGGTGCAAAAGCCTAACCACCCCAGTGAAGTTGCCTACAACTCCTACCAGAAAACACATCACGCCGCTGATATCTACCTCGATGAGAAAAACGAGGAATATCAAGAGGACGGCGGAAAGACTGACTGCGAACAGCTCCAAGACTAAAATTCGAAGAACCAGCATGAAAACCGAGTCCTGGACGCTGCCCAAACACAGGCGACTCTCTAACATGTCTAGAAGCAGTGTGTACCTTAAGAGCACTCAAAGTCTGGGGATGATCCTGAATACCCCTAAGAGCAGCAACACGCTCACGCCGAGTGATCTTAGCGCGCCTGAAGCAGAAATCTACTAGGTGACCATCCTTCTTACAGAAGGTGCATGTGTACTTCGCCTTGCTAGAGACAGAAGCAACAGAGTAACACCTTACGGTCGGAAGTCCTATGGACAACCCCAGAGACCTAAACACGGTGGTGCTCACTCTGGGAGCAACCACAATCTCACCACTCTTAGAGCCGCGCACAATGGTGGGAGGATGCGCCCGAGCGTGCTCCAAGGGATCAAATCCTAGACCTTGATTGAATCTACTAATCTTGGATTGGTCTAGAATAAGATTGAGCTTCTTCTTGCCTCCAACAAACTTCTCGAGAGTGCTTATAAGATACTGGCAATCTCGAAAGAAAGAAGCAAAAGAAGAACAGGGGGAAGGAGAGGAAGAAGAAGAACCAGAAAGAGAAAGAGAAGATCTCTCAGCACGTGCTTTTTGTTCCCCTAGCACGACTTCCTCAATCTTGAGGGCCTCACAAGAAACGTAAGGAGCATCTATAATCCTAAGGGTTTGGTCTTTTAACTTCTTCCTAAGCTCGACATGGATTTGATCCACATCATCCTTAACCCCAACACACAGCAGGCAACCAGTTTTGACTTAACTAGTAAGTCCTTAGAAAGTTGATCACACTTGACATTCAAAGCATCATTGTCAAGTTTTAGTTGCCTACAGCCTCACATGAGCTGACTGGGTCCTTAGAAGCATGCAACTCAAGTTCACCATTTCTAGCAGAAAGCTTTCTAAGGTGTTCGCTCATGGCATCAATTTCGGCAAGCAATTTAGGGTAATTAGCACAAGAAGGAGTAGAGTGAGCATGAAAAAAACTAGCATCTAGTGGAATAGCATCAACAGAATTATCGCTAGCATTCTTCAACTTAAGACTATCTAATTCAATCAACACACTATCATGCATAGTCCTTAAGTTCTCCAACTCCACAAGAATAGCATCACACAAAGAGCAATCATCAGTGACTCGGCCGGAAGAAGATCTAAGAGAAGCTAACTCCCGAGTCAAGGTACCTACTTCCTTCTCAAGATCCGTACACCTAGCTCTAGCTCTAGCATGAAATTTTCCTAATTTACAGAAAGCTTCGTTGAGCTTGTCATAGGAGGGTACCTCGTCCGAGTCGCTGTAGAGCTCGGAGTCGCTGATGTCGTTGGTGTCGGCCATGAAACACATGCCAGAGAAGTCGTCACCGCCCTTCTTTTCTTGCGGTTCATCCTCGCCCTCGTCGCTCCATGTCTCGGTGTCGGAGAGGTTGATGTCGTCAAGCGCGGCGAGGACGCGGTGGAGGAGCTTCTTGTTCTTGGAGAAGTTGCGATACTTCTTCTCACGCGTCGGCTCACGAACTGGAGGCTTCTTGTTGCTATTCTTGTCGATGTAGTCGTTCTTTGCCGAACCGCCGGCATCGTTCTTAGCCTTCTCCAGTTTGGGGCAGTTTGCTCGAATGTGGTTGGGGCCACCACACTCGAAACAGGTGATCATCCCACCTCTCTTCCTCTCTCTCACTCTCTTGTATGCATATGAAAATTTGCGAGCAAGAAGAGCAAGCTCATTTTCTAGAAATTTTTCTAGTTGGTCATCGCTTAGCTCGCAAAGGGCGGAAAGAGAGAAACCAATAGAAGGATCAGAAGAAGAAGATCCAATGGGATCGGTGACCAAGGCCATCTACTGAGATTTCGTCTTCCGTGAGACGACATCGATCTCATGAGTCTTGAGGCGGGAATAAAGCCCGTCAAGAGTCAGAGTCGACAAGTCAGTGGTGTCCTTGATGGTGGTCACCTTCATCTCCCAAACACGCAAATCGAGTGCGGTCATGAAATGTCGAGCATTATCCGAGTCAGGGTATATGCAACCAACTGCTCGAAGATCGCTCAAGATCTTGGTAAAATGATCGAAGCACTCATCAAGACTCTCACCAGCGTGCTGTTCAAACTTGTTGAACTCACGCTTGAATTGGTCCTGTCGAACCGTCTTGATTTGGGTAGTGCCCTCATGGTAAGCATCGAGGGTCACCCAAATCTCAAGAGCAGAACGAAGGTGAGAAATCCTATCATACTCACTGCGGCTAAGACCATGTATGAGGATGTTCCTTGCCTTAGCATTCGCCTCAACGTCAGCCATATTGCCGGCCATGACGTTTTCATCGGCAGGAACTTCATATGGGAGTTTCACCTTCTGCCATATCAGGAAGCCCTGGGCAGTGATGTATGACTCCATGCGCGATTTCCAGAATGTAAAATGAAGGACCATGTGGAGGTCCATCCATGTTTGTGATGAGTATTTGACTAAATTTGAGCTTGGGTTTCTCTTGTTTGAGTTTGATTTGAATTGGATTTTCAATCGGAAGCAATTTGAGATCTTCTCTGTTTTCCTGGTGCTACCGGCTAGAAAGAGAATTTTTTTTAATGAGTGTACTTTGATGGATTTATTTCACATCTTTGTGGGCATTGCTATGTGAGGAGTTTCCTTGTCTTTGATGGTTGCAGGGCGACGGTGCTAGGTCGTGGTGAGGCGGAGGATGACCGGGACTAGGCGAGGAGCGTCGGAGGTTCAAACGGTTGGGAGATCGCCGGAAGATGATCGGAGACGGGTCTAGGTAGTATGCTTTGAAAACCGTGCAAGAAAACACGGTATGTGTGTGGGTTTTGGGTTAGCCCTTGCATGGCTGTGCGTGTGGGTTAATCCTAGCCCTTAGATGAGTGCTCTAGGGTTGAGGGACTCATCCAAGGGTGGTAGGTGGCCCAAGAGTAGTATAAATAGGGGTGGAGGGGTAGCCTCCTTCCCTTGAAGGTTTTGAGGTTTTTGATGCTCCTTTGAGCTTTGCACACATGAATGTGAGGCTTTGTAACCTCTCCTTCCAGAAATGAAATGTTTCCTCAAATCATTTCTTTTCTTTGTGCATTTACATTACGCATTTAAATTACGCAATTTACATTATGCACTTAAATTCCGCAATTAAATGCAGCACTTACATTCTTGCAATTTACATTTATGCAATTTGGATTTGCCTCCCCTCCTTCTAAATTCTGTTCTTCTAGGATGTATTAAGGGTGTTCATTTGGTTTTACATCTTTCTTACACCCTTGGATAGACTAGAGATCAAGTTTTTTATCAATTTGCAAATCTGTCCAGAACTTGTTCTTCATGTAGCAGTCAGTATTTGATTTTTATAAAAATATATAAAAATAATTTTTAGGTTATTATTTTTGGAGAAGGTGCAGGACTCACATATACATCTGTATAAAATTTCTTGAGTCCACTGGTTGCACCGTTTGATTGCTATGAAGTGAAAATCGAGCCTCAAACTTTCTGGTCGATGTTCCTGACCTTCTGTATTTCTTGATTTTTTATTCTTATTCTACAAAGCTTTCTGAGGTGATTTTTGGTGGAGTGTTTTACGACTCTACTTATCACAGGGACAAAAATTCCTAAAAATTTTAGAGCAACAAAAACTCACCAACCACCTGTTCCAACTGAGGACAATTTCTGGAAATCTTCTTTAACTTTTCTGAAAAGAGACTTTGGTATCTCTTTTAGAAAAGAAGTCTTTTGAATTGATTCCTCTTTTGTTTGGACACTTGACAACCAGCATTGTGATTAAAAAAACCTCTCATATGTTTTATGGTTCTTATCCATGCAAGCTAGGGGTACACATAGTTGTATAATTGTTCTGGGTTTTGGAGGGTGTGCGAATATGAGAAGCACCAGTTTGAACGAAAATATTTGGGTGCTTTAGATTTTTATTGCAAGAGTGTTTGGAGTACTTTGAGTGGGGGAAATTTTATTTGGGATCATTCAGCCCACCTCTGATCGCCATTTTGATCTTTCAATTGGTATCAGAGCCGGTTTTGCTCTTCCATAGATCTTGACCGGTCTCAAGAGCCATGGCGATGGACAAGTATTCCACCAAGCCTCCCATTTTTGCTGGAGTTGATTTTTCATTTTGGAAATCGCGGATGGAGTCATACATCACTGCCTGTGGCTTCGATATGGCGAAGGTGAAACTCCGCATGAGGTTCCTGGCGATGAAAACGTCACACCAAAATATGGTCGACGTTGAGGCTTAACGCTAAGGCAAGGAACATCCTCATACGTGGTCTTAGCCGCAGTGAGTATGATAGGATTTCTCACCTTCGTTCGCGCCACGATATTTGGGTGACCTCGATGCTTACCATGAGGGCACTACTCAAATCAAGACCGTGAGGCAGGACCAGTTCAAGCGTGAGTTCAACAAGTTTGAACAACACGCTGGTGAGAGTCTTGATGAGTGCTTCGGTCGTTTTACCAAGATCTTGAGCGATCTTCGAGCAGTTGGTTGTATATACCCTGACTCGGATAATGCTCGACATTTCTTGACCGCACTCGATTTGCGCGTTTGGGAGATGAAGGTGAACACCATCAAGGACACCACTGACCTATCGACCTTGACTCTTGACGGGCTTTATTCCCACCTCAAGACTCATGAGATCGACGTCGTCTCGCGGAAGACGAAGACTCAGTCGATGGCTTTGGTCACCGATCCCATTGGATCCTCTCTTTCTGATTCTTCTGTTTGTTTCTCTCTCTCCACCCTTTGTGAGCTAAGCGATGTCCAACAGGAAAAATTTCCAGAAAATGAGCTGCTCTTCTTGCTCGCAAATTGTCATATGCATACAAGAGAGTGAGAGAGAGGAAGAGAGGTGGGATGATCACCTGTTTCGAGTGTGGTGGCCCCAACCACATTCGAGCAAACTGCCCCAAACTGGAGAAGGCTAAGAATGATGCCGGCTGTTCGGCAAAGAACGACTACATCGACAAGAACCGCAACAAGAAGCCTCCAGTTTGTGAGCCGATGCGTGAGAAGAAGTACCGCAACTTCTCCAAGAACAAGAAGCTCTTCCACCGCGTCCTCGCCGCGCTTGACAACATCAACCTCTCCGACACGGAGACATGGAGCGACGAGGGCGAGGATGAACCGCAAGAGAAGAAGGGCGGCGGCGACTTCTCCAAGATGTGCTTCATGGCCGACGCCAGCGGCATCGACTCGAGCTCTACAAATGACTGACTCGGACGAGGTACCCTCCTATGACCAGCTCAATGAAGCTTTCTGTAAACTAGGAAAATTTCATGCTAGAGCTAGAGCTAGGTGTACGGATCTTGAGAAAGAAGTAGGTACCTTGACTCGTGAGTTAGCTTCTCTTAGATCTTCTTCCTGCCAAGTCACCGATGATTGCTCTTTGTGTGATGCTATTCTTGTGGAGTTGGAGAACTTAAGGACTATGCATGATAGTGTGTAGACTGAATTAGATAGTCTTAAGTTGAAGAATGCTAGCGATAATTCTGTTGATGCTATTCCACTAGATGCTAGTTTTCTTCATGTTCACTCTACTCCTTCTTGTGCTAATTGCCCTAAATTGCTTGCCGAAATTGATGCCATGAGCGAACACCTTAGAAAGCTTTCTGCTAGAAATGATTAACTTGAATTGCATGCTTCTAAGGACCCAATACCATGTGAGGGTCAGAGGCAACCAAAACTTGACAATGATGCTTTGAATGTCAAGTGTGATCAACTTTCTAAGGACTTACTAGTTAGGTCAAAACTGGTTGCTCTTGTGTGTTGGGGTTAAGGATGATGTGGATCAAATCCATGTCGAGCTTAGGAAGAAGTTAAAAGACCAAACCCTTAGGATTAGAGATGCTCCTATGCGTTTCTGTGAGGCCCTCAAGATTGAGGCAGCCGTGCTAGGGGAACAAAAGCACGTGTTGAGAGATCTTCTCTTTCTCTTCTCGGTTCTTCTTTTCCTCTCCTTCCCCTGTTCTTCTTATGCTTCTTTCTTTCGAGATTGCCAGATCTTATGAGCACTCTCGAGAAGTTTGTTGGAGGCAAGAAGAAGCTCAATCTTATTCTAGACCAATACAAGATTAGTAGATTCAATCAAGGTCTAGGATTTGATCCCTTGAGCACGCCGGCGCATCCTCCCACCATTGTCTTGCGGCTCCAAGAGTGGTGAGATTGTGGTTGCTCCTGAGTGAGCACCACCGTGTTTAGGTCTGCTGGGTTGTCCATAGGACTTGACCGTAAGGGTGTTACCCTGTTGCTTCGTCTCTAGCAAGGCGGCACACATGCACCTTCTGTAAGAAGGATGGTCACCTAGTAGATTTCGCTCAGCGCGCTAGATCACTCGGCGTGAGCGTGTTGTCGCCTTAGGGGTATTGTGGTCATCCCTGACTTTGAGTGCTCCTAAGGTACACACCGCTTCTAGACAAAGTTAGAGAGTCGCCTGCTTTTGGGCAGCGTCCACGACTCGCTTTTCATGCCGGTTCTTGAGTTTTAGTCTTGGAGCTGTTCGTAGTCGGTCTTCTGCCGCCCTTTGATATTCCTCGCTTTCCCATCGAGGTAGATATCGTGTGTGGTGTTTTCGGTAGGAGATTTAGGAAGCCTCACCGGGATGGTCTAGCTTTTGCACCACGGCGGGCTAACCCAGTTCTAGCTCCTAGATCATCTACTAGAGTTGCTACTGATCATGTTAAGGTTAAACGACAGAGAGACACTCGAGTCCAGTCTTCTTCTGTGGCTGGTACTCTGAGGAGTCGTGTGGTTCAGTATTGGGTTCCCAAGTCTTCACTCTTTCCCAGAACTGAGTCATCGTTCTCTCTTATGTCTTGATCAGGTTCGTCGGATGGGGAAGGGAGATGTTTAGATTGTCGACTCCGGTTGTTCTCGTAATATGACAGGAGATTCTCGATGATTCTCTTTCCTAGTCCGAGCCCCGGGTGATGAGTTGATCACTTTCGGGGATGCATCTTCAAGTAGAGTCATTGCTAAAGGTACCATCTGCATTAACCAAAATTTCATTCTTAAAGATGTTGTCTTAGTAAGTAAGCTGCAATACAATCTGCTCTCTGTTTCTCAGCTTATCGATGACTCTTTCGAGGTAAGCTTCAAGAGTAATGCCTATAGAATCCTTTGATTCATCAGAGGGTTAGTTTATGGATTTCTAGATTTGGGAGAGTCTTTCGTGCTGATTTTTCTGCTTCTTTTGGAGACTCTCTTCGATGTTTGATTGCTTCTGAGTCTCGTGATCTCTCCTTCTGGCATAGGAGACATGGTCACATTGGTTTTGATCATTTGACCCGAGTTAGCGACCACGATCTCATTTGGGGTTTGCCCAAACTCAAGATGGTCAAAGACTTAGTTTGCTCTCCTTGCCGACATGGCAAGATGGTTATCGCTTTCATCCTCCGCCACCGTAGTGATGGTGATGCACCAGACAGCTTTTACATATGGACACCGCCTTTGGTCCGTAGAGTGCATCATGGTGGGAAGTGGTATGTTCTTGTCATTGTTGATGATTTTTTGAGGTATTCTTGGGTGTTTTTCATGGCCTCGAAGGATGAGACTTTTTCTCACTTCAGGGGTTTAGTCAGTAGATTATCTATTGAGCTCCCAAGTGCATTACGAGCCATACGTAGTGATAATGGCACGAAGTTCAAGAATTCCTAGTTTGGATGGTGAGCCTGCTGATCAGAAGGAGTTCCGGAGCATGATTGACTCTCTCCTATATCTCACTGCTTCGAGGCCGAACATACATTTCGCTGTGTGTCTGTGCGCCCGATTTCAGGCTTCTCCTCGCGCCTCTCATCGCCAGGCGGTCAAGCGCATCTTCAGGTACCTTCGTGCTACCACTGATTATGGTATTTGGTACTCTTCTTCTTCTTGTCTATCCCTTCGAGCCTTTTCCGATGCGAGACTTTGTCGGGTCAGAGGATAGATAGGAAGAGCACTTCTAGCACTTGCCAATTCATTGGCACTTCTCTTGTTTCTGGTCATCTAGGAAGCGATGCTGGGTTGCATAGTCCACCGAGGCCGAGTATGTTGTGCAGCCGATTCTTGTCAGAGCTGTGTTCTCTGGATGAGATCGACCTTTGGGACTTTGGGTTAGATATACAGAGTGTGCCACTTTTCTCGTGACAACACTTCGCTATTTGCATTGCTAAGAACCCAGGCAAAGATTCGGACCAAGCACATTGATATTAGATATCACTTCCTTAGAGACCATGTGGAGAAGGGGATATCGCGCTTCGGTTTGTAGAGAGTGACCATCAGTTAGCCGATATCTTTACCAAGCCTTTGGATAGCTCCAGGTTTGTTGCCTTGAGGAGTGAGCTTGGAGTTGTGAGCCCATACAGCTTATCTTGAGGGGGAGCTGGTTTGTATATTATGTATTATATATTTTCTTACAGCATTTCCTTTCTTTTTCTGGGTGATTATGGGCTGTTTTTCACTTTGTTTGAGTCCACTTCACTTAGACTTCTGGCATGCTTTGCATGAACCTCTCATCTTGTGCTATAGGATGCTATTCTCTTTTTCTTCTTGGTTGAGCTCACTCACAGTCTTGTAGGTCTAGCAGGTGTTGGGCCCCCTGGGTAGACAGGGTCTGTGTTTGCTCCTGAGCTGGAGTTTGAGAGCTAGTTCTCCTTCGTAAGTCATTGGGGAAGATGAGAGCGAGTCTGAGCTGTAGTGTTTCCCTTCTGTCTTTTCTGTGCTCTATAGCCACCCAGTTTTGCAGTTTCTCGACTTCTTCTCCTCATTCTGTTTTTCTGGTTGTTATTGAGTTCATTCGGGTTTTCTTTATGCCTAATCTTGATAATAACTCAACTTTAACCAGATTTAAGGTTAAAATTGATTCATTTGTTGAGGGGGAGTTTGGGAATCTGTTCATGCATTGCATTTAGACTGTATTTTCTGTTTTATGAGCTTTGTCTACTGTGCAATTGACTCAATCTTCATGAAATACATCATGCTATATCTTTTGAAGAAAATCACTAGCTTAGATATGTCCAAGTCCATTTATCATGCTAAGCTTATTAAAATCTGAAAAATCTGAAAGCTTTAAATGAAAACTTGACGAAACATGTTGCTTTTACTTACTAAGTTTCTTCTCTAGGGGTTTTTACCATGAATTGTGAAATTTTGGATTTCTCTAGAGTCCCTATAGCAACTTGGGTGAAATTTGTTTGATCCATATTTGAGTCCTTCAGAATTGCTCATATGTGCTAAATTAAAAAAAATTGACTCTTTTGTGCAAAATTGATCTCAACACTTTATATTCACGAGATTGCTTCCCATTGCACTTGGGATGAACTTGGAATATATTGTGTATGATCAAGATCATTCTCTTAAGAGTTACTCTTGAGATGATCGAAAAAGGCTTGAGTCAATTTAAAAAAAATGCAAATATCAAACACATAAGTGGGTAAAGAATGCAAATAATGTCAAACATTTGCACCCCGCTATGTTTTTTAAAGTCTTAAAGAAAATTTGCATAAATTGAAAAATAAGCTTGAAGGACCATATATGCACATCAAAATTCCTCAAAGTGTTGAGTAGGTTGAACTCTAGGTTTTTCATTTGATCCTTGAGTGGTTTTGCTTCTAGCTTTGAAACTTTGCTAAGTTTTGCACTTGTCAAATCATGCTAAAATGAAATATTGTAAAACTCAGCTTTTTCATAAAATGTATTGGTCTTGGACATGTCTTAGTTCAGTCATATTTTGAAATTGACAAGCTTGGTGTAATATCTTCCCATTTTGATCAATTGGATAATCTTCAAAGCTCTTTAGATTGCATTTCATGCATACATAAAAAAAATTGATGCCTATATTGCCAAAAGGGGGAGAAAACGTAGAAAAGGCATCATTAAAAAGATAAAAATGTGAATGCTTATTTGGTTATTATGATCTTTGTAAATCTATGCTACTACTTGCTCTTTCTTAAATTTAACTCTAAAATCTAAATTTCTCTTCGTCAACTTGGTCATGATTTTATATCTTTCTCTTTGGACCAAGTTTGGCTTTGCAATCAAATTGCTTTCTTCTTCTCTCATTCAAACTCAAATTTATGCCTTTTGTGTGGTTTGTCAATATACTCATCAAGGGAGAGATTGAAGGACCATGTGGAGGTCCATCCATGTTTGTGATGAGTATTTAACTAAATTTGAGCTTGGGTTGCTCTTGTTTGAGTTTGATTTGAATTGGATTTTCAATTGGAAGCAATTTGATATCTTCTCTATTTTCTTGGTGCTACCTGCTAGAACGAGAAAAAAATTAATTTTAATGAGTGTACTTTGATGGATTTATTTCACATCTTTGTGGGCATTGCTATGTGAGGAGTTTCCTTGTCTTTGATGGTTGCAGGGCGACGGTGCTAGGTCATGGAGAGGCGGAGGATGACCGGGACTAGGTGAGGAGCGTCGGAGGTCCAGACGGTTGGGAGATCGCCGGAAGATGATCGGAGATGGAGTCCGGGCAAGTCAAGAAGACAAGGAAAGGAGATGATGCTAGCTAGATGCCGCGTGGATCAAAGAGAGCCGTCGGATTGAGGTCTAGTTGATAGATTAGCGGGTCTAGGTAGTATGCTTTGAAAACCGTGCAAGAAAACCCGGTATGTGTGTGGGTTTTGGGTTAGCCCTTGCATGGCTATGTGTGTGGGTTAATCCTAGCCCTTATATGAGTGCTCTAGGGTTGAGGGACTCATCCAAGGGTGGTAGGTGGCCCAAGAGTAGTATAAATAGGGGTGGAGGGGTAGCCTCCTTCCCTTGAAGGTTTTGAGGTTTTTGATGCTCCTTTGAGCTTTGCCCACATGATTGTGAGGCTTTGTAACCTATCCTTCCAGAAATGAAATGTTTCCTCAAATCATTTCTTTTCTTTGTGCATTTACACTACGCATTTAAATTACGCAATTTACATTATGCACTTAAATTCCGCAATTAAATTCAGCACTTACATTCTTGCAATTTACATTTATGCAATTTGGATTTGCCTCCCCTACTTCTAAATGCTGTTCTTCTAGGATGTATTAAGGGTGTTCAGTTGGTTTTACATCTTTCTTACACCCTTGGATAGACTAGAGATCAAGTTTTTTTATCAATTTGCAAATCTGTCCAGAACTTGTTCTTCACGCAGCAGTCAGTATTTGATTTTTCTAAAAATATATAAAAATCATTTTTAAGTGATTCTTTTTGGAGAAGATGCAGGACTCATATATACATCTGTATAAAATTTCTTGAGTCCACTGGTTGTACCGTTTGAGAGCTATGAAGTGAAAACCAAGCCTCAAACTTTCTGGTCGAAGTTCCTGACCTTATGTATTGCTTGATTTTTCATTCTTATTCTACAAAGCTTTCTGAGGTGATTTTTGGTAAAGTGTTTCACGACTCTACTGATCATAGGGACACAAATTCCCTAAAATTTTAGGGCAACAGAAACGCACCAACCACCTGTTCCAACTGAGGATAATTTCTGAAAACCTGCTTTAAATTTTCTGAAAAGAGGCTTGTGTATTTTAGCTTTATCTCTTTTAGAAAAGAAGTCTTTTGAATTGATTCCTCTTTTGTTTGGACACTTGACAACCAGGATTGTGATTAAAAAAATCCTGCTAGCATCTAACTGGATGACGAGGAGGACCCAGTGAAACCTGCACATATATGTCAACGTAGTTAATTACTCCCACATCGTACGTGTTACGCAAAAATAGTAAAACGATATTAGAAGTCAGGAGATACGTACTTAAAGTTATAGGGTAAAAGTACAGAGGTTTTGTATTGCAGCTTCAAAAAAGTATTAAATAAATAGTCTTCAACGAACTATGGATTGTCGTTCACAAGTTTCTCGTTGACGAGCCCCGGATCTAGGAATGCTAGATTGTCATTGTTATTTCTTCTACATGTCTGTGCCTCCATTCTACATAAGAAAGAAGTTAGAGATGCAATTAAACAGTACAGAAATGCTCAACGATATACTGACAGACTTACAAAGTCCATAGTCTAAGTATGTTAACGTCCAGGGCATCTTGCTGGTACAACATATACAGCTCCGTGAAAACAACCCAGCAGATGTTATCCCCATTGTGAAAATCTTGCTCCGTGTATCTGACTGGGAACGCCTCCATACCATCGTTGGACTGCTGCATGTACCACTGATGGACGCGCCGCAGTTGAGTTGTAAGGTTGTCGAAATGAGCTGGTTCAACCAGCGGTTTTCCCATAACAAACTTCCACCTGAGACCTTGCGCCAGAGCATCTACTTGAACATCATCTGCTTGAGCATCCCGCTTTAACGTGTCGGCACTAGCCGCCTGCAAGTACTGCTTTCTGGATATGCGCTCGTAGTCCGATATTTTGCAAGGTTCAAGCCCGCCCGTCTTTTGCACTTTTGCCATACTCAAGAAAAACTTTGCGCCACAAGATCAACTTTAGTCTTCTTACTTGATGGCACCTTTTTAAAGTGAGATGCTACGCAGCGCTACATGATTTTTCCGCTCTTCCTCACCATGTCACCGATAGTTTCTTTTGTAGTTGTCCGGGTTCACAGATGGTTGAGATTTCTTCGAGGACGGTGCCGATCGCCGAGATGTTCCCGTTGTTCGATTCTTTACGCTTTTGGCGGAGGAGTCGGGCTTTTTTCGTTGGTGCCGGCGGAGGAGTTGGACTTTTCTGGTTGGCGGCGAGAAGGGCGGAGGTCTCGTGTGGAGAGTGCGGTGATCATCATCGTCGCCGTCCTCATCGTCCGAGCCAAACTTAATCAATCTCTTGCGCCACGCGAGGAAGCCATTCACGTTTTCTCCTAGCTTTTGTTCCCATCCTCGCCAGGATCTCTACCTCCATTTTTGGTATTGACGGACGACACCGCCCACTTCGACCTGGCGAATCCTCGCGTATCGGGCGATCGTAAAGTCCGTGACTCTGGCATGGCCAAGCCCCGCCTCACCACCTTTTTGGTAATGCCATGTGCGGCCAAATGTAGTTTGCACGGTGTCGGTTCTTTGATGTCATCCACAGTGAAAACGCAGATCCATGCTCTTGGGAATCCTGGACGCGCAATGCTCTTACGAGCACCGGACCGATGAGCTCGTGGCTTTCACCGGTGGCGGTCGTGAGTGAGAGCTTTTCGCACGGCTTGCTCCACACCTTATCTAGTTCCGATCTTTGTTCCTCTAGCGCCTCGTGACAACATCTTTTATCCGACGCTCCAGTTGATCTTCTCTTAATCTCTTTGAACGTTTGTACATCCATGCGTCTGCGGGGAAGGCTTCTTTCCACGTGACCAAACCAACTCCTCCGTGCGACTCGATGCTCCTTGTTACCAAGGGCTATGGTTAGCTCGTCATTCTCCCTTCGTGGCGCGAAGATCCTTGGGAAGATCGCGAGTGAGCATCCGTGATTCTCGCGCAACACTTCCTCGCCTCTATCGGTTCTGAAGCTTAAGCTGCCATCATCGGAGATAGAAGCACCCCTCCCAAGCAACCAGTGCTTCGATCTTTCGCTTAAGGCGGCCGTTGCAGGAATTATACCCTTGCGGGTCATTTCTTATTCGGACCGATCCCATGCTGGTATTTTCTTCACGTACCCTCCTGCTCCTAGTCTGTGAGGGTGGTGTCAAAGGTATTTAAGAGTGTGCGAACTACCCGACCACTCTTCTGCTAGAGGTTTCTCTACAAGATCTTATAGGGTACTGATGCTGCCCGATCAGTATGTAGAGCATATTAAGGTTAGCTATTTCATATTTTTTCACCCTACTAATCTTTTTAGTATTATCCATAAGTTCACTACTTCGTATGCTCGTTTTGTGTGTTAGTCATTCCTAGAGGATGAAGAGTTGTTGAACAAAGACATCCTAGAATTCGTAGCGATGTATATGCTCTTCGGTGGGGGTGTGATGCCAGGTTCGTGCAGAAGAGGATCTAATTGGAGGGGTAGAGGTCCACCGATCACTGTTACATCAGAAAGTTTAAGAGAACGTTCAACCACCACGGAAGGAGGGCTTTCTCCTAACTATGGCGATGACGATGATGATGACGATTTCATGTCACCTAGACCTCGACGTTCAAGCACTACTGGAACTGGCCGTTCAAGCAACAATGCAAGAGGACGTTCAACCAGCACTGAAGGAGGGGTACCTCCTAACCGTACAAATGACGACGATGATGACGATTTCCTGCCACCTAGGCCACGAATCTTGCGTCCTCGAAGTTCTCCGAATCCTGATGATGATATTACATTAAGCCCTATCTGGTATCCAAACGTAGTACCCCATCAGCCTCCAATAGATAACTATCGTCCATTTGACAATGCCCTATTCCGACAACCATGGCCATAGAATGTATAGTTTTGTGACTTGGTCCTTCACCAGAGGCATGTACCTATGTTGTATCCCAGTTTTATGAATTCCCTAAGGAATGTATGTATCTTAGGTGTAGTTCACATGCTATGCTATTGTAGTTGTTGTATTTACTACACTTTGTAATATCAATGTTGGGTTTTATTCAATATTTTACTATGATTTATCGTCAAATTTGTCGCACACCGAAAGAGAATGACGAACAACGAAATTTGAATTTTTTGTCCAAAAAAGTAACTAAAAAATAATTTTGTACAATACTACATGTATTATCACTGAGAAATATGAATTTCTCTGAATTTATTGAACCCTGCTTTGAACTCTAACATTGTAGCAACCGTTAAAATAACACTGAATTATAATAATTAATGCTCACAACTTACAGTGGCTTTTTGAATGAAATCAGTGCCAAAATGTTCTTCATAAATTTAATTTGCTCAAAAAAATTCATGATTTCTCGAATTTATTCGGTTTGGGGGCTCTGTAGCCAAATGAATTACGGACAGAACTCACTGCCACCCTTTTATTTAGCGATAGAGAGGCCACGTCACCGCTAACACAGGATATTCTGCGTTTTGCGCTATTGTCGCCCAACCATATGATGACAGAGGTATAGTTTTGCAATTTGAATAAAATTGTCACAGTGTATTTTTGCAATTTGAATAGAATTGTCAATTGCTTTGCTATTTCTACAATTTTATCATCGCTTGCAAGTCACAACACATTTAAGATAAATATTTAAAATAATCATGATGAAATTCTCTCTGTAGCCATTTGAAATGGCGACAGAGAGATGACGACAGGCTCTCTGTCGTCAAATGAAACGGCGACAGGTGTCTACTTCTGTCATTTTTCTTTTTGGCATATTATTTTCGTAAATTTTGATTAAAATAATATTATTTAAATAAAAAATTCGTGACTTAAATATGTAGTCAGCAAACACTTTGCAAAATCAATGATTCCTCACATTAATGTAGTGAAGCATAGATGTCGAAAGTTATCTGACAAATAACATGGATACAAAGGTGCTTTCTAATATGACAACCAGTAATTATCTATTTTAATGATATATCAGATAATGGTTTGTTAACAAAAGTCGAAGTAGGTTGATAAAAAAACACTTCCACAGACCACAGTGATTCTTTGCATCGGTGTTTAGGCTGGGCTGGGAACATTTTATAGAGAAATCACCATGGGTGGATCCGGCAAGTGGACATGGGTGTACAAATGTACACCCAAATTTTTTTGTAAAAATCTGTTATATAATAAATATATTATGTGTATATACTAGTGAGTGAGCTCAAAAATACATAGGCCCCCTTCGAGATAGATTCTGATTATGCAGATTCTGGGTTATAGCCAACTGTCTGGAGAAACGGTTGCTTGAAGAATCTGCTAGCTGAAGAATCTAGTCGTTCGGCAATCCTGATTGTTCATGGTGCTGATTGTCTGTGCTGAGTGAGAAATGACTAGAATGCCTTGGAGGGAATGAGGGCTTGTTTTGTTACTGATTTAGTGTACATATCACTGTTTTTATTACTGTTGGACAATTTTGAATGATTTTTTTGTTAATGATGTAAAATAGTGATTGGATAATTTCGAATGTATTTGTAATGATGCAAATGAGAACTTGTTTCGGTACTAACATTCATGCAATAGTTAGCAAAAGATCCACACAAGCACTGAAAAGATTCACACAAGCACTAATATGGCTTGGTCCAACAAACATATCATACAACACTACTTTCAAATAAAAGCTGCAGCTATAGCGTCACGCAATGTTGCCATATCATCATCACCCTCTGTGGTTTTGTCATCATCTTCCTCAATATCTTCATTTGACATATCTCCATCAACATAGGCTTCATCTATTTCTGGATTATCAAAATGAGCATCATCTAAAGCATTGTCTACAATGAAGTTATGTAGAGCCATAATAGCCATAATGATTTTTGCTTGCTTCTCTATTGGGTAGCTAGGCACATTCAAGAGAATACGGCATTTCATCTTGAGAACTCTAAATGCACGTTCAATCACATTTCGTAGTGCGCATAGTTGAACACCTCTTTCAATCCAATTGGTCGATGACCTTGTTGGAATTCAGGTATATGGTATCTCTGGCCCTTATATGGTGGTAGATAACCCTTTTGAATGGGGTATCCTAAATCCACAAGGTAGTATTTCCCTAAAATAAATTTGAGTTAGCATTTAATATATGGGTTGAGCACAACATTACTTAAGAGAGTCAGTTACCTTCTGGAGGATGGGGAAATTTTTCCTTTAAGGTGAACATAATAGTGTTCAAGAATACGTGAGTGTCATGAATAGGCCCAGGCCAACCAACCACAACAAAAGCGAATCTCATATCGAAGTCACAAACAGCTATGACATTTTGTGTAGGATATCCATGTCTCCCAATGTACTTAGGTTGTTAACTTAATGGCACAGTTACAGATATATGTGTCCCATCTATAGCACCAATACAATTCCTGAAATGAGGCCAAAATCTAGCATCTTTGAGCCTAGAATGGACTGTAGTGAACTGAGGATCTTTAGGTTTAATGATGTCAGCAACTAACCGGTTTAAAGATTCCAACACCTCATTGAACTTCCTACTAACACTGTCTCCAGAATGGCCAAAGCGATTTTGTACTTGGCTATTAGATTGGGGTGCTCCACAAGTCCACAAAAACATAGCTAATGCTTCTTTAGAACAAATTTCTTCAGATGATTTGAGACCGTAATTGTTATCCAATGTTTCATGTAATCAGAATGACTGACCTTCTTATTCTAAATATATTGTAACACTTATCCGAGTCCTATAGTTGCTCCTCAACCCACTGAATTCCAGTCATAGTAGGGACTCTCGTTGGTTTCTTGGTAGTAGATTCACCGTTATAATCCACATAGTCCAAAGCAATAAGTGCAATCAATCTCTTCTTCATATCATCTCCTCCTTGTTGACTTTCACCAGTAGTGACAACCTCCTCATCACATGAATCAATTAAACTTGAAGAGGTCATCTGCCAACATAATCACAACAAGAAAGGTTCCAACAACATAAGACAACATATTGCATAACTAAGCATAGGTTCATAACACATGAAAGGTTCAAATAGGTCCAATACACCATAAAAGGTTCAAATAGCACAACACAACATATTAATAAAAGGTTCAAACAACACATAATTATCCAACGTTTCTTCCTATCCTCCCATGCTCTCTTGAGCCATGCAAGTCTCCCAGCTGGTGTCTTGAAAGTGATAAACACATCACAATATTCCTTTTTGATAAGAAGTTGTGTCACATAATAATGCTCATCACTACCTTCTTCAACCCTAACTTGAATAACCGAATCAAGCATTTCAGCTATCTCTTGCCTAAAAGGATCAACCACTGTAGTACTTGTAGAATTGACAGAATTCTTACTAGTCTCAGACCTCTCCCATAAGTCGACAATGCGATTCATCTGGATATGTCTAAAAGTCCTCTTCACCTTCTTTCCCTTAGGTGAGCTTTGAGCAGACCTTTTCTCTTTGGTTTGCTTATCCATATTGAAGGAGACTCCATGTGTACCACTGCCCTCTCCCTCTAAACCTCCATCTTCAAAGTCCACATGGGCTGCCCCATCAACTCCTGGTATCACTGAGGACTCATTTGTACAGCTTGCGCCATTAAACATAATGCTTAGTTCTGCTTCATGCTCAAGTGGTGCATACCGGAAGATCTGGCAGCCTAGCATAGCCTGAAAACAAAATAAGCAACCCATGTAATTTGCCACATTTCATTTATACTTCAGCATAAACAATATATGTACCACTCACGTCTTGTTGTTCTTTCCACCATTCAACACTAGCAAGAATACAACCAATGGCAGGATCCCTTCCCAAACCCGAGGTTCTTCTATTAAGTTGCTTCCACATCACGTAATGGTGTTTCAAGGTATCTCACCTGTTTTTCAATTCCAAGCGGATATATGTCCTCTTTGTGCGTTCATGGAACTTTTGCATATGGTTCTGGTAACCTCTGATATTCAAACATTGTTGCGGCCTGTTGTTGGCATGAACTTGAAGGACCGAGAAGGCGATCAGAGGGCGGCGAATGATCACAATTTAAATTTTTACCCCCAAATAAAACCAAGCCAAAACCCCTAGATATTAAATTGAAGCGGAAGAATCGGTTTTTGAAGTTTTCAGCTCGAGGCCGACACTACCGCCCAAGTGAGGCTGGTACTACCGCTATGAACAGTAAAAACAGGCAGATAAACAGTAGTTTCAGCACGAGTTCAAATCACAAATTGATGTAACTTTTGATTGATTGATCCAAAACTCGTGAAACTTGGTATGCACCTTCCTAAGGATGTCAGGAACCTATTCCAACCTTCAATTGCAAGGATTTATGTAAAAGTTCCGACCTTTATCCAATTTGAGGAAGAGTGGACAAGAACGGGTACAAAAACAAAAACTTCGTCCTCAGCTAGCTCGTGGATTCTTGATGATCAAGATGATCCTAGATGACTTCCCACATGTCATAGCAAGTTAGAACACAAGTAAAGAACACCAAAAACCCAACCTTTCAAGCATAATCCTTTAGAGAGCAAAAGATCGGTTTCTTGAAAGGAAGAACACAAGATTTTTCTAGATGATTGGGATATAGTCTCAAGAAGACTCATCCATCAATCATACATCCTCAGCACAAGATCCACAAGCATTTAGAACGAGGGGAGACAAATCCAAATGTGTAAGAAGTAAATTGCGAAATTTAAAAACTGAATTTAAAGCATAATGTAAATGCATAAAATAAATTCAGAGATGAGTAAATGAAGATTTTATTTCTGGAAGGGAGATTTACAAAGCCTCACAACAAAGTGGGCAAAGCTCAAAGGAGTACAAAAACCTGAAAACCTTCAAGAGGAGGAAGGCTATCCCTACCCCTCTATTTACACTACTCTTGTGTCATCCTCCACCCATAGATGAGTTCCTTCTACCCTAAGGTTGACCATCGAGGGCTAGGATTGCACACTCACTCATACATGGGCTAACCCGAAACCCACAACCATAACGGGTTTTGCACGCTTCTCAAAGCATACTAACTAGACTCGCTACTCTATCTTCTAGATCGTGATCCAACGGGCCTCCTTGATCCGAGCAGCTCCTAGCTAGCATCTTATCCATTCCTTGTCATCTAGGTTCACAGTGAATCCGTTTCCGATCATCTTTCAGTGATCTTCAACCGTTTGGATCTCCGACGCACCTCGCCTAGTTCCGGTCATCCTCCGCCTCACCATGATTTAGCACCGTCGTCCTACAACCATCAAAAACAAGGAAAACCCATCACATAGTAATGTCCAACAAAGATATACAATAATCATCCAAAATCACATTTTAAAATTCAACTTCGCTCATGAAGTCGATACTACCGCCCCTTGGGGCCGGTAGTGCCGCTCGGCCCGCACTACCACTCCAGCATGGCTAGTAGTGCCGCTTGCACTCAAACCCTGGCGAGGACCTCTCTGGAAAATAACTACCGCTCCCAGTCCGGTAGTGCTGCCGTCGGGCCAGCAATATTGCCCTCCTGAGGACGGTAGTGCCGCTCTTGGCGGACACAACTCAAATTGCTTCATTTTGAAAATCCAATTCAAATCAAACTCAAACCAGAGCATACCAAGCTCAAATTTAGTCAAATACTCATCGCAAACATGGGTAGACCTCCACATGGTCTTTCAATCTCCTCCTTGATGAGTATATTGAAAAACAACACAAAAGACATAAATTTGAGTTTGAAGAAGGAAGAAAGCAATTTGAATGCAAGGCCAACCTTGGTCCAGAGAAAAAGAAAATAAGACCATGACCAAGTTGGCAAGTAGGATTTTAGAACAAGCCAATAGAAAGAACAAGTTTTCCACAAAAGTTCTAAAAATCCAATAAAAACTCACAAAAGCTCAAATATGCTTATGATATTTAGAATTAGTAAGTTTTTACCATGATCATAAGAACCAAGATGTATTCGTATTTTTATCTTTTTAATGATGCCTTTTCTACAATTTCTCCCTCTTTTGGCAATATAGGCATCAAGATGATTTTTTTTATATATGCATGAAAATTCAACCTAAAAGAGCTTTGAAGATTATTCAAGTGACCATATAGACAACACCAAGCTACTCAAGTTCAGATTATGCTAAACAAAGACATGCCCAAGTGCAAATTTTAACTTTTCTAGCAAATACAAATAAGACCATGTCATTTTTGCATGATTTTACAATTGCAACACTTAGTATAGTTTCTAAACTAGAAGCAACGCCATACAATAGACCAAATGGAAAACCTAGAGTTCAACCTACTCAACACTTTGGGAAAGCTAGATATGCATACAAGGTCCTTCAAGCTCAAATATCTTTAATGCAAATTTTTTCTTTAAGACTTCAAATGGCATAGTGGGGTGCAAATGTGTAACATTATTTGCATTCTTTACCCACTTATGTTTTTTTATTTGCATTTTTAAGTGTGATTGACTCAAGCCATAATCGACCATCTCAAGAAGACCTCTTAAGTGTTTGGTCTTGGTTATACATGATACATTCCAAGTTCAACCCAAGTGCATTGGGAGGCAGTCTTGTGAATCACTACAAGAAACAGTGAAAAATTCGTGGGTTTTTTAAATTCGTGGGCCAAAACAAAACCCAAGAATTTATATATTTAAATTCGTCGGTTTCTAAAAAACCCACGTATTTAATTAAATTCGTGGGCCATAAAAACACCCATGAATTTATATATTTAAATTCGTCGGTTAATGCAAATACCCACGAATTTAAGTAAATTCGTGGGCAAAACAAACTCACGAATTTATATACGAATTTAATAGCCCCGCGGGCTTCTCTCTCTCTCTTCGCTCCTCTCACCCCCTTGCGCTTCGCCGCCGCCGCGCGCCCCCGCCCGCCCTCCTCCACTTCGCGCTGGCTGCCCCGCCGCCCGCGCCGCCGCTGGCCGCCTTGCCGCCCCGCCGCCCCCCGCGCCACTACCCGCTCGCCGCCGCCGTCGCGCTGCTGCCGCTCGCGTCGCGCGCCGCTCGGCGGCCGCCCGCCAGCGCCCCCAACCCGCTTGCCCACCGCCGCGCCACCGCCCGCCATCGCCGTCGCGGCGCCACCCCGCCCTCCCCGGACCCTTCGCAACGCCCCCACCGGCATTGGAGAAGGTATATTTCATCTCATTTTATATTCGTTTGAAGTTATTTCATCTCATTTTATATTGGCTGTATATGGTATATATATTTTTATTCTCTCGCTGCCATTGTATATAACGTTAGAGTTTAGGGTTTGTGTCGAACAATAGAGAGCCTAGGCGTCACCCATTCGGGAATGCCGCATCTCACATTTGCTTGTGAGGTGCGCGGTTCCGGAATTGTCCAGCGTATTTTGGACAGCCCGAGAATATTGGTTGTTGCATGGGGCCTGTGACGTGCGAGCGATCCGAACGTGATTTCGGCCGCATAACCCTGTTGTTCTCCGGCGCACCAGCATCAGGCGTGTGTTTGGAGAACAGCGGGGTTATGTCGCCGAAATTTCGTTCGGTTCGTAGCGCACGTTACACGTCGCATGCAATGGCCTCCATTCTTGGGTGGGTTTAGAACACATCTTTCCTAATAGGGTTGTCTTTGTCACCTAAGCCACGGTCGTACGTTGACATCGTTTCATTTGTTTAGCTTTGAGAATGGGTGACGATCGAAGGGCGATGTATGACGGATGGAGGAGTGATGGGGGCACTCAAGGGAATGGGGCGATCACGGATGCTTTCTTGAAGCAAGCATTCGCTGGAGGAGCTGAATATGTGTATTGCCCGTGTACCCTCTGTGAGAATAACAGCTACTACAACAAGGATATAGTGCAGTATCACATTTGCAAAAACGGGTTCATGCCTAACTATTTGGTGTGGCACCGTCGTGGAGAGGCCGCAGGGCAGGCCATTGAGTCGGACCATGGGGAGGATCACGACCGGATGGAAGAGATGCTGGATGATCTTGGCAGGGGGATTGAATTTAACTCCGGGGAGGGGTCACAGCCGGAGGAGGTTAAGGAATTCTATAGACTACTTGACGCCTAGGATGAGAAGTTGCATGACTTGACCAATGTGACCGTCCTGCAGGCGGTTACACGGCTTATGTCGATGAAGTCGAAGTTCAACTTTTCGAACAAATGCTTCAACGCTTTGCTTGAACTTATGAATGATGTCCTTCCGCCTAACCACAAGATACCAAAGGATTTGTACCAATCAAAAAAGTTGATGGCCGGCCTCAGGATGAATTACCAGAAGATCGATGTGTGCGAGAATAATTGCATGCTGTTCTGGAAGGATCATGACAAGGATACTCATTGTATGCATTGCGGTAAGTGTAGATTCGTTGAGGTGGTAGATGAGGAAGGGGTATCAGTGACTGCAAAGGTCGCGACTAAACAGCTTCGGTACATGCCGATCACGGATAGGCTTAACCCGAGAATAAATGACGCAGAGTGTTTGACAAAGAAAATTGGAAGTCAACTCGACAACCCACAACTAAGCAATTGGATAACCTACATCGTGATGGGTTGAAAGGCGGCCCAAGCTTCGTGCAATGGTTCCGTCAGCATGTAATTTGACTATTTATTCATTTTTTTAAAATGAATTGTTGTAGTAACTTAATATTAGACTAACAGTGATACATATTGCTATATAGTGCACACATGTCGATGACTTTGGGATGGTGGAGGTGAAGCACAGTTCGCGGCTTCAGGGCCACATCAATAACATTGTGCTTGCACATCAGGTTGAGCAGGTGTACTACCTGAGCTATCCTCACCGTAGCTTGAAGGCTTGGTGGGTTGTATTTAAAGTTAACCCTAAAGTATATCCTCCTGGGGATGCTCCGTATGTGGCAAGCAACGTAGAGGATGATATGGGTGATGTATATCAAGAAGAAGCTATGGGGGATTCTTTCTTTGTCTCCGACGAGGCAGGACTCGCTCAATTACCTACCGATGCCACAGACGTAATAACAGATGAACCAGGCCCTTCACAAAAACGCCCTAAAAAGTCAGTAAGGATTGCACGTCTTCAAGCACGTCTCAATGAAATACGAGTCGCAGAAGCAGATTCCGACGCCGACGACTTTTGATATGTATATTTTGTAAGATTATTGGTGCCTCATTCATTTGTACAAGTCATTGTTGTCTCCTTCATTTTTTACAAGTTATTGTTGTCTCTTTCATTTTTGCAAGTTATTGAAAATTATTTGTAAACCTGTATACTAACTCTTGTCAAATTTGAACTGATGAGTATGTTCAGCATCAAAGTTGACAAGCTTAAAGGCAAGTTCGTGGTCGTCCTCTAGAAGGTCGAGGAGCAGGGTTGTGATGCTCAGATTTGACTTGGCGGCAGCGGCGCTATATTTGCTGGGCTGCAGATTAGATAAGAGGCAGAGCAGCCCAGAGGTGCTTCATGAGCGAGCACGAGAACAAGCGCGGAGCGCATATAGGAGGACGAGGGGGTGGGGTTGAGGAGGAGGCGGGTGGGATGTGAGGATGAGGACATGGGCGAGGCGGACGAGGAGGAGGTTGTTGGGGGTGGTGGCGGTGGGACGACTGATACAGATGCAGACGTCGAGGCCGAGGCAGCGGCAGATGCAGAGTTGGCGGCACCTTAGAGCCGATTGAAGAGGGCGGGTCTTCTTGGGTACCATCGTATATGCGTAGTATTGATTATCATTTAATGTCCATATTTACATTGTAATGTCTATGAACTAATGATTTGCATTTTAGGTTTCAGAAACCGTCTCGGTTTGTTCGAGATGCAACCCGGCCGATAGGAGGTTGATAGAGCTACACGGGAGCAGGTAACAGTTATATCTTTCATGTCTTTTCTTTTAGCATGATCTAAGTGACAACTTATTATTTTGATGCATCTTTGTCTTGTATTTTGTTGTAGGCATTGGAAAGAGCCGGGTTGGACTGGGACGGGCCACATTACAAAGGTTAACGCCATGCTGGGAGCCCTTGGCCGCTACTACTACCCTGGTATGGTTGAGTCAGGCGGGGATAGATTCGCGGCCCACAACTGGAAGCACTGGGCGTTGAAGGAGAACGTGGAAGGAGGTGAAGACAACCAAACATGTCAGGGCGCAGTGTGGGTTGGCTTCTGGGTGAGTTTGCATTATGTATTTACTCTATTTGAGTATTGCTTTAAATGTAAATACAATTTGACAATGTGTGATTATATGCAGGAGAGGTTTCGGCTTGAGAACGAAGATGATTACAACGCTTTGAAGAAGACCAAAAGCGTCTTCAACAGGGCGGCACAAAAGGTTGTCGGAGATCTGCTCAAGAATGCAGATTCAAGCTGTCATCAATTTTTACAAGAGGGTGAAGAAGGTGAACATGAGAAGAGGACCATAGGCGAAGAGGATACACCTGACAGAACAAGAGTATCTCCAGAGCTCGGTCGATTGGATAATGAAGGACATGGAGGCTTGGAGGTGGATGTGCCGGTACTGGGCGTCGGAGGATTTTCAAGAAAAAACAAATAGAAATCAAGGGAACAGAAGAAGTAGATTGGGGAAGCAAAGTACGGCGCAGATAGATACATTGGCCTAGAGCAACGCATGGTAAGTATCGGTATTATAATTGTTAGTGAATTTGTCACTATGTTTCTAACTTTGCACCGTACGAGGCTGAAAGTGGGAGTACTCCCACTTTTGTGGAAGTTTACATCCGAGGGCACCAAGGCGAGGATCCACAGAACCCGGATGTTTTGTGCGACGACGGGGCTAGTGAGAGGATGGTAAGTATAAATGACACAATATGTTTTGTGCAAATTTACATCTGGAAGCACCAAAATGTTGTTTTGCAGGCGTCATATGCAGAACAAATGACACAACGTCATGGGTCGGAGTTTGATTGGAGGGAGGCGCCGGTCGATGTGGAAGCGTTGTACCACGCTGGAGGGGGCCTAAAGCATGGGAGGTTTATTAATAAAACTGATTTTAACTGTTTTCGCTCTACTAAGGAAAAAAATGTTGCATGGTCACATTTCAGTATATATCGTTTGTAGGTGGGCCATGGGGGACGGAGTTGTGGACTGCGATCGTCTTCCACGAGGCTTGGTTTCCTCAAAGGGGAGTGCTCGCTCGTTGAGGTCCGCACGGGAAGCTCAAGCGCACGAGGAGGCTTGTGAAGCGCGAGAGGAGGCTCGTCAAGCGCGAGAAGAGTCTCATCAAGCACGAGAGGAAGCTCGCAGAAGCCGAGAAGACTCAGAATACATGAAAATGTATCTGCAGGTACAATCTCAACTTTGAACAAATCGCTCAATTGTACATTTGTGATTAAAATCTAACAAACAATCTATATGCAGCAACTGTCACAATCTCTTGGACCTAACGTGCCGGTGTTTCGCCCTCCTGTTATGCCCCAGATAAAGATACTTGAGTTCATTACTCTCTAATTCACTTAGCTCGTAAAATCACGTTTCTCACAAACTTGACTATTATGTCATAGGGCTCCCAGCCACCTCCCTTCTACATGTTTTCTCCGCACGCAGCCACCACCACAAGGAGAAGCATCACAGGTGCTCACCTCCCCAGCGTCCTTCATAAACCCCATCGGGATGCGATGCACCACCCTAGGAGATGCACGTCAGGTTTTATGAAATTCTCATGCATTCTTTATTTTTAAAAAACTCTATTATGTATACTTTATATCACAAACTATGATCCACAGAGCTCCCAGCCTCCTCGTCCTTTCTACATGTTCACTCCACAGATGCAGCCACCTTCTGTAGGAGAGGCACCACAGGTAAAGACGGATCAGTTCAATTCGTTATTCAAAATTTGAATGAATGTTTATATGTGGCATAATGTACCTGTCTATGCCTTACAGGGCTCCCAGCCTACAAACCCGTTCTACATGTACCCACCACCTATGCCAGGCCAAGGAATGCCTATGTACTTCAACCCGTGGGCCTGCAGACCACCTCGACGACACCGTGTATGGATGTCAAAAACATTCTAAGTTTATAAACGAGCTAAGTTTGTCAATTGTGAGCCAAACCAAGTCAAATTGAGAAAATTGAGCTACCTTCACAAAACTTAGTCAATTATATCACATTTAGGCAAATAAAGGTTGATTCTCACAAAGTTGAGCAGACTTAGTCAACTTGAGCAAATTTAGCTATACGTGCAAAACTTAGTCGATTTTAGGACATTTAGGCAACTCTTTCTTAAACCTTGCACAAATCATCTCAATGTTCATACTTGAAAAGGTTTACTTGTGTGCTTATGAAAGTTCATTGTTGTGCTCAAAGAGATATGTGATGGTTTACCAAATTATTAACCCATTACGTGCTATTTGATTTTTCTTTCATCAATAACTTTTGATTTGGAACCTTATATTGTGCTAACTTGTTGGAATTGAAAATTTATCTTAAGACAACTTGTTGAATTGTAAACTTACGTTTTAAATGCTTTATATGGCATCCTTGTAGAATGTGTTGCTTGCCCATGTACAATCTGATTGTTTATCCTTGTAGAATGCTTTATATTTGTACTTTGTATACTGAACTCTTAAAATGACTACCTAAACTCTTAATTGCTTCTTTGAACTATTTTCACTGTTTGTTATCTTTTGAATATTCAGTGATGCAATTAGGGTCTTTGGAAGTTGAATTAAATAATTTTAGTTGTAATCTTGGCCTTGAACTAGATGGTTAACTTCTGTTAATACTAGAGAGTATTACTTTGATGCTTCATTGACTATGAGATTGATGTTCATATGATTATCACAGCATATCTTGACTAGCTCGTAGTTGTAGTTCTTATATATAGTATCTATTCTTGTTTAGCTTGACTTGTCATATTGATATTCTCATATTGAGTCTTGGTCGAATAGTACTATTCTGAACTTGTTTCATGTGAATCAGCATAATTTAGGTAAGGAAAGAGTTAAGTGCCTTATTTGCTAAACTTACTTGATTCTAGCACATTTAGCAAAAACTGACGATATGTTACTTGTAACACAACCTAAGTTAATCTTGAACTTGCAGGTTTCTGGGTCACGCCCTCCAAAGACGTACTAACGATTTACATCATAGAAGACATCTTCAACAATACGGCGGTGGTGGTAGCGCCCACAACTCCAACAACCCCGAGGCATGAATTCCATTGTGAGCTCGATTGGTGTATTACTGTTGTACTTTATGACTTGTTGTGATGGATAGATTGTGATCGACTTATTGTGATGGACTTATTATAATGGAATGTGGATTGTATCTATTGCGGTTGTAATGTGTTGTACGTCATTGCGTAGTTTACAAATTGCCGTTGGATGTGTGATTGATTATCTAAGGATCTGCTAGAATGTCTCCTTCTGGTTTGAGAGATTGATATATATATTATAACTGCAAATGTTTTTTTGTCTGCTAAGTAGATGTCCTATTTACTAGAGAGGTCATGCCGAAATTTTGTACATTTCGGTGACTTAGTTTTAAGCCGGTTTTAAAGAGTTAAAAGGTTGGTTTCAGTCTTTTAGTAGAGGTAATAGGTTTGGTGTCTCGTTTGTTAATTCTTCGTTCGCTTGAACTTCGTTGTGGAGTTTGATGACCTTGGTGAGCTAGCTGCCCCCTCCCTTCCTTCCTCTTGCTCAAATTTAGGAACATTAGTTGCAATTTAGTCGATGTGCAGCGGATGGACAGATGCTTCTGTAGGAAATTTAGTTGATTCTTTTAGTATATATCAATCTGAGTAATCTGTTGCAATAGTGATAATTTAAGTTGAAATGCATAAATCTGGATTGATGATGTTGCCATACGAGTTGCATATATATGTTTGTGATCTAGTCATTTGTATTTTTGTTTATTGTAAATATATGTTCAGTCATTTTGTACATTCAGAGTTGTTTTTGTCACTTTCTTGCTTTTGTCATTTCCGACTTCTATGGCAAATGATGATATTGGGTTTTGATATGTGACTTGTTCTGAATGAATGACAGAAACACATTCATCTTCAAATGACAGAACAAGTCATGTCAATGTAGTTTCCCGTTTCCAGAGTTGGATCCAGTTGCTGAATGCCATTGCATTCGATTGATACTTTTGCATCCAGCTCTAGAAATGGAACTGCTGCCAATGGTATATTTTGCCATAAAAAATCTGATGCTAACTACTTTTCTTTTTTCTTTTAATTTGTTCTTTTGTGTTAGTGTTTCTGATCAGATTTGAACAAAATAGATGATCCTTCTTATTCTTCGCTTAGCAATTTTTAGTTTCAATTTTCTTTTTGCCTTTTCTTTTGTTCTTTAGTTGTTATATGTATTGAGTGCGATGCATATGGATATATATATACATTTGTGCATAAATGACTGATAAATTCGTGAGCCATTAAAAACCCATTAATTTATCTGGGCGCTCCAGATAAATTCGTCGGTTCCTTGAGCCCACGAATTTAACAATTAAATTCGTGGGTTTATTATGCCCACAAATTTAACAGATTAACTTCGTGGGCTATATAGCCCACAAATTTAACAGATTAAATTGTGAGCTACGTTGGCTCATTTAATTTAATCTGTTAAATTGTGGGTTTTGACGCACGAATTTAACTCAGATTCCCAGTAAAATTCGTGAGGTTGGCAGTAACCCACGAACTTAACTTAAATTCATGGGTACCCACGAATTTAATTGATTAATTTCGTCGAGTTAAATTCGTGAACTAAATTCGACGGTTTGCCCACGAATTTAACTTAAATTCGTGAGTTTTGGCCTAAATTCGTGGGTTTCTAGCCCACGAATTTTTCCCTATTTCTTGTGGTGAATGTAAGGTGTTGAGATCAATTTGCACAAAAGAGTAAAAAAATTTATTTTAGCACATAGATTTATGAGCATGTGAAGGACTCGACTATGGATCAACCTAGCTGTAACATCCCAAAATTTGAACAATTTGCATTTTCTTGGAATTAATTAAAGCTTAATTTGAATTTTCTATTAATAAAAAGATTTAATTTGATTAATCTATTCATCAAACAAAAGATTTCCAGTTTTAGTTGGGTTCATTGTGCTCCAAAGTTTTCTTGTATTTTTGGAGATTTTTCTGAAATTATTTGCCATTTATTTGAATTTATTATTTTATTCGAATTTCTGGAATTTTCTTAATTCGGAAAATAATTTTTATTTTCTAAAATTTTCTCGGGCTGAATCTCTCCGGCCCATTTCTTTTCCTCGACCGGCCCAATCTACTTCTCCTCCCACGACCCGTTTCGCCCGTGCTCTAGGCAGCCCACCAGCCCGCGTCGCGTCGGCCGTCCGATCGACGCCACGCATGTGGCTGCGATGCAGCCACGTCGCCGCACCCATGAACCCTAGCCGCCGCCATCGTCGAGTCCGTGTCTGCATCATCCTTGGAGTCCGCGTTGGCTACGTGTCCCTCGAGGCTATAAAAAGCCGAGCCGCCGCCAGATTTGGGTTCCTCTCGTCGCGCCACACCCGTCGCCCTCTCTCCCGTCACCCAAGTCGTCGTCGTCTTTGCGCAAGACCTCGCCGGAGTAGCGCCGCCGCCCGAGCCTTTCCTCCACATTGTCCAGCCACTCCAGCCCTCCTCTGCCGCTGCTGTTTGTGCCTTCGGGTTCGCGTCAACGTCCTCTTCCAAATCTATGTAAAGCCGAGCTCCATCCGTCACTGTAGCACCGAAGCCGCGTCGTCTTCTTCATTGCCTGTGAGCCATGCAGCCATTCTCGCCGTCATCCTTCCTCGCGAAGCCGTGGCCGTCCGCGTGGTCGCCTGCGTCAGCCGCTTGCGTCAGCGGTGACGTCAGCCCTAGATCTATTCCGCAGACCTGGTCCACAGTGGACCAGAGCCTCCCCGTGGACTCGGTCTATAGACCATGGGTCCCTCATGTCAGTGAAATAAGGGTTTTTGGATTTATTTTTATTTTCGTGAAATTGATTACTAACGTCAGCGTTGCGCAATAAATTGATTTTCCAATATAAAAATAAATCTGGAAATTCGGATTTGTCTGATTTTCAGCCTTTTCTCTGAATTTAATCTTTCGGAGGCCCATTCTCTCTCATACGAACTCCGATTGAGGCGATTCAAGTTTCTAAATTTTTCTAAAATCAAGATCTACATTCCAGAGCCATTTATTTTCAATTTTGTGCTTGTTTGAGTCTCTGTTTGGTATTTATTTGGTTTCATTGCTTTCTTTCCCGGTAGACGCTAATTCTGAGGGAGCGAACGTTGACTTCGAAGACCAAGACTCAGCACTAGATCAGCAAGGCAAGTCGTAACCTTTGATCATATTGATCCTATGTTTGCAAAGTAATTTATTTTATACAATTGCATGCTATTTGTGTATCAATGATTATTTCATGGGAATTTCTATATACCTAGTTGTCATTATGCCACCTTGATTATTGCGATGACATGTATCCATTGTTAACTCTAGGTTGGGTCGGTACTAGTTGGACATAACCATATTAACAACACTGGGTTACCATAGCTATGCTTAGACATTGCTTAGTTATACGATGGGATTCATATCACATGTTAAATGATATTAATCTTGACTTAATGAGATATTGAATTGTGGCTGATAGCAGCTGTTGTAAAATTTGTTGTACCATGACGGGGTTTGCCATTGTTCTTGGTTGAATGAATTGTTTTCCCTCGGGCAAGTAATCGTGCAGTAAAGGGGTACTTTCTAGCACATTGGGATGTGGATGTCTTGCCTGAGACAACTTAAGGACTTAATCTTATGTGCCATTGAACTGGGCCTAACCGTACTACCACAAGTCTGATATGGGACAGACCTAGCTGATTAATTTGCAATGTCTAGCCTTGAGTACTGTCAATTGGTGGTGTGGGTTCCGAAGTGAACGGGTAGACTCACATGGCTCAAGAGGGGGCCTCAAGGGGCGAAACCTTAGTGGGTAGTACCGAGTTTAGATAGGGCATTGTAAAGGCTTTGTCATGATCTCTCTGCGGCACACCAAAGGAAGTGTGTTAATATCGATAGCACAAAGAGATGATCATGTCTTGTGGGTAAAGAAGTACAACATCTGCAGAGTGTAAAACTATTCGAATAGCCACGTCCGCGGTCATGGACATGCCCGGGAATTTCACACGGGGTATAGAGTGTTTCATGAAATGTGGAATGTGGAATTGTTGGGATGTGAACAGGGAGTTCCCTGTTGTTTTGTTGTCTAAAGTTAATACTGTTGAATTTATTGGTTGATACTTGTTTTAGATGGTGTAGGGTGATGCCTCGCCATTTTGTTCATATTATCTACCATTGATTTACCAGTTATTTATTTATCTTTTCATAAACCTGCTTTCAATCTATTTACTGTATTTCAATTCAAGTTATTGCTTTCTGCAAATGAACCATATGGCTATCCTTGTCAAGCCGTGCATGAATATATTGCATCAATTCCCTACAACTTGCTGAGTACTTTTTGTACTCACGGCTATACGCCTTTATTGATCAGTAGCTAAGGGAGGATCAGGAAATGTTGAATATCATGAGGAGGAATATTATGAAGACTCGTGGATTAGGAAGGCGTTCCCCAGATGATTGCCAGTGGCATGTCGAATGGCCCAAGTTATCTTTTCCACTGCAATAGTTTATTTGTTTCTTAAGCCCTTAAGGCATAGTGGTGTAAACTTTGACCATATGGTCTGATGCTTTATTTAATAATAATTTGCCTCTTTCTTATTTAATTTGTTGTATGGAATGATATTTCATCTATGTTTTCACTGTGTGCACTAGCGTGACCCTGGACTAGTGCAGTATACACAGAGGGTTTCAGATTTACAAATCTGGATCCCGACACTAGCTTCACCCAAGTTGCTATAGGGACTCTAGTATAAATCCAAAATTTCACAATTAATGGCATATGCACCTAGAGAAGAAACATATCAAGTAAAAGTAACATATTTCATCAAGTTTTCATTTAAAGCTTTAATTTTCAATTTTTAGCAAGCTTAGCAAGATGAATCAAAATGAACTTGGACATATCTAAGCTAGCATTTTTCTTCATAAAATAGCATGGTGCATAGCATGAATAATAGCTCATTTGCATAATAGACAAAGCTCATAAAAAATAGAAAATGAAGTCTATATGCAATGCATGAGATAGATTCTCAAAACTCCCCCTCAACAAGTGAATTAATTTTAAGCATAAATCTGGTTCAAGTTAGTTATTAGCATAATTAAGCTCAAGGAAGGTTCAAATGAACTTAGTCGAAACCAGAAACACAGAATGAGGAGAAGTCGAGAAACTGCAAACTAGGTGGCTATAGAGCATAGAGAAGATAGAAGAGAACACTATGGCTCAGACTCGCTCTCATATTCCCCAATGACTGACATAGGGAAGCTGATTCTAGATCTCAAACTAAGGAGTGCACATAGACCCTGTCTACCTAGGAGGCCCAACACCGCTAGACTTATAAGACTGTGAGGGAACTCAACCTAGAGAGAAGAGAGAATAGTTAATTGTGCATGATAGCAACCTATAGCATAAGATGAGAGATTCATGCAAAGCATGCCAGAAGTCTAAGTGAAGTGAACTCAGAACTCTAGAAATAAGACCAATAACATCCAGAAGATGCAAGAAAAGGAAATACTAAAAGAAAGCATATATAATACATAGTATACAAACAAGCTACCCCTCAAGAGATGTCGTAAGGACACACAACTCCAAGCTCTCCTCTCAAGGCCACAAACCTAGAGCTATCCAATGGCTTGGTAAAGATATCGGCAATCTGGTGGTCACTCTCCACAAATTGAAGTACTATATCACCCTTCTCCACATGGTCTCTAAGGAAGTGATATCTAATGTCTATATGCTTGGTCCGGGAGTGCTGCACTAGGTTTTTAGCAATGCAAATAGCAGAAGTGTTATCATAAAAAAGTGGAACACTCTCTATCTTTAACCCAAAGTCCCGCAGGTCGATCTCATCAAAAGCACCTGACTACATCAACTAGCTGCAGCAACGTACTTGGTCTCAGCGGTGGACTGTGCAACTCCGGACTGCTTCCTAGATGACCAAGAAACAAGAGAAGTGCCAACAAATTGACAAGTGCGAGAAGTGCTCTTCCTATCTATCCTACAGCCAGTAAAGTCTGCATCAAAAAAGGCTCTAAGGAACAAACAAGAAGAAAAAGAGTACCAAATACCATAATCAGTGATAGCTCGAAGGTACTTGAATATACACTTCACCGCTTGGCGGTGAGAGGCACGAGGAGAAGACTGAAATCGAGCGCACAGACACACAACAAAGTGTATGTCCGACCTCGAGGCAGTAAGGTACAGGAGGGACCCGATCAAGCTTCGAAACTCCTTCTGATCAACTGGCTTACCATCCTCATCAGGCACAAAGACAGCAATGGTGGCTATAGAAGTCATCATTGGCTTCTTGTCAGACATATCAAAGCGCCTCAGGAGGTCTCGAGTGTACTTGCCTTGATGCAAGAAGGTGCCCTCCCGAATCTTCTTGATTTGGAAGCCGAGGAAGTAGCTCAACTCGCCCATCATACTCATCTTGAACTCTGTGCTCATCACATCTGAAAACTGAGAAACAAGAGAGTGCGAAGAGCCACCAAAGATAATATCGTCCACATAAATCTGGACGAGAAGAAAATGAGAATCCTGGTGTCTGATGAACAGAGTCGTGTCTACTATACCCATCTTAAAACCATGACTAAGAAGATAGGACTTAAGCCTCTCATACCAAGCTCTAGGGGCCTGTTTAAGTCCATATAAAGCTTTTGGAAAGCTTGAAGATATTGTTTGAGTATTTGGGGTTCTCGAATCCTAGAGGCTGCCTGACATACACCTCTTCCTCAATATACCCATTGAGGAATGCACTCTTGACATCAATTTGATAAAGCTTGAAGCCCTTTGATGCCGAAAATGCAAGCAAGATTCTAATAGCCTCTAGTCTAGCTACAGGGGCAAAGGTCTCGTCGATGTAAAGACTCTCAACCTGAGAAAAACCCTGTGCAACTAGCCTAGCTTTGTTTCTAATGACAACCCCATCCTCACTCTGCTTGTTCTTGAACACCCACTTGGTCCCAATGACATTATGACCAGATGGAGGCTCGACAAGTTGTCATACCTTGTTCCTCTCGAAGTTCTCAAATTCCTCATGCATAGCATTAATCCATGACTCATCGGATAATGCATAAGAAACATCATTCGACTCAAAAGAGGCAACAAAGACTGAGTGGAGGCAGAAACTGGACAAACCTGATTTTGAGCGTGTGACACGCTCAAATAAATCGCCAATGATCTGATCAGGTGGATGATGTCTCTAAATATGGCAGAGAGGTCCAGGAGTAGAAGTGGCCTTTACCTCATGCATAGAAGAGGCAGGAACAGAGCCACTCGGTGAAGGAGAGTCTGAAGGTAAGGGCTGGTCACCCTGAGGTGCAGAAATAGAAACAGGAGGCACCTTAGTTGTAGAGGGGACTGGATCAGATGGAACACCATCATCTCTATCATCCTCATCCTCTACAAAGATGGTCTTGTCTTCGAGAGGGAAGAAGAGCATAAAATATCAGGTCTAGCTCTGGGCTAGCCTCATCAAAGGTCACCTCACAGGTCTCTATGATCCTATTCACATCACAACTCTAGACCCTATAGCTACGAGAAGAAGTTGAGTAACCTAGAAAAGTGCCATCAGAACAACGAGGCTCAAACTTATCTAGGTTCCTAGACATCAAAACAAAACATTTGCATCAAACACACGAAAATGAGAAACACTAGGCTTTCGCCCATACCTCAACTCGTAAGAAGTGTGTTGCAAATGTGCTCTCAAGAAAACTCGATTAGACATATGACAAGCAGTAGCTATAGCCTCAGCCCAAAACTTCCTACGAGTATTGTACTCGTCTAGCATCATCCTAGCCATTTCGACCAAGATCCTGTTCTTTCTTTCCACTACGCCATTTTGCTGAAGGGTGTATGGAGAGGAAAACTGATGCTCTAAGCCTAACTCCTCACAGAAGCTCTCAAAGTAGGAGTTCTTGAACTACGTGCCATTGTCACTGCGTTTAGCTCGTAAGGCACTAGGAAGCTCAACAGACAACCTACTGACCAAACCCTTGAAATGGGTAAAAGACTCATCATTCAAGGCCATGAAAAACACCCAAGAATACCTTGAAAAATCATCGACAATAACAAGAACATACCACTTCCCACCAGCTAACTGCACTCTAGCTGGACCAACAGTGTCCATATGTAAAAGCTGTCCTGGTGCATGAGTCATCACAACAGTGACTGGAGAATGAGAAGCAGCAACAATCTTGCCATGTCGGCAAGGAGAGCAAACTAAGTTTTTGACCATTATGAGTTTAGGCAGTCCACGAATAAGATCATGGTTGCTAACCCGGGTCAAATGGTCGAAGCCGATGTGACCTAATCTCCTATGCCATAAGGAGAGATCACGGGACTCAGAAGCAATCAAACACCGAAGAGAGTCTCCAGAAGAAGCAGAAAAATCAGCACGAAAAGACTCCCAAATATAGAAATCCCATAAACTAACTCTCCTGATTAATCAAGGATTCTACAGGCACTACTCTTTAAGCTTACCTCGAAAGAGTCATCGATAAGCTGAGAGACAGAAAGTAAATTGTATTGCAGCTTACTCACTAAGGCAACGTCCTTAAGAAAGAAATTATCATTAATGCAGATGGTACCTTTTGCAATGACTCTACCTGAAGAACCATCCCCAAAAGTGATCAACTCATCACCGGGAGCTCGGACTAGGGAAGAGAACCATCTAGAGTCTCTGGTCATATGACGAGAACAACCGGAGTCAACTTTCCAAACATCTCCCTTCCCCATCCTACGGACCTGTGTCAGCGAAAAAGAGAGAGAGGCGACTCGGTGCTGGGAGAAACAAGAGTATATCTAGGCACCCAATTCTGAATCACACAACGTCTCAAAGTACCAGTCACAGAAGTAGAAGCCTTGATTCTAGAGTCTCTTTAACACTCTACTCTCACAAGACCAGAAGTAGCACTAGCAGAAAATCTAGTAGCAGAAACTGGGTTGGCCCGCCGTCGTGCAATGGCTGGACATTCCCAGTGAGGCTGCCCAAGTGTCCTACCAGAAAACACCTCATGCCGCTGATATCTACCTCGATGAGAAATGCGAGGAATATCAAAAGGATGGCGGAAAGACTGACCAAGAGGAGATCCAGGATGAAAACTCGAATGAATAGCATGAAATCCAAGTCCTGAACGCTGCCCAAAAACAGGCGACTCTCTAACCTTTCTAGCAGCAGTATGTGCCTTAGGAGCACTCAGAGTCTGGGGATGACCTGAATACCCCTAAGGGCATGAACACGCTCGTGCCTAGTGATCTTGGCACGCCTAAAGAAGAAATCTACTTAGTGACCATCCTTCTGACAGAAGGTGCATAAGTACTTCGCCTTGCTAGAGGCAGAAGTAGCAGGTGGAGCAACCTTCTGGTCAGAGATCTCATGGATAACTCCAGCAGACTGAAACACAGTTGTACTCACCCTGAGAGCAACCACAATCTCTCCACTATTGGAGCCACACACAATAGTAGGAGGATGAGCCCTAGCGTGCTGCAAGTCAAATCCTAGACTTTGATTAAATCGACTAATCTTAGATTGGTCTAGGATGAGATTGAGCTTCTTCTTGCCTCCTACAAACTTCTCAAGAGTGCTCATGAGATACTCACACTCCTGAAAGAGACAGACACAGGAAGAACAAGGGGAAGAGGAAGAAGAAGAATCAAATAAGGAAAAACTACCAACACGTGCATTTTTCTCCCTCAGCACGGCTGCCTCAACCATGAGGGCCTCACAAGAAATGCAAGGTGCATTTCTAATCCTAAGTGTCTGGGCCTCTAGCTTCTTCGTAAGTTTGACTTTGATTTCATCCAAGTCCCCCTCAATCTCAGCACATCGCAAGCAACTTTCTTGTGACTTAACTAGTATGTCCTTAGCAAGTTCAACACACTTGACATTTAAGGATTCATTGTCAAGTTTTAGTTGCCTACATCCCTCACATGAGCTGACTGAGTCCTTAGAAGCATGCAATTCAAGTTCATTGTTTCTAATAGATAGCTTCCTAAGGTGAGTATTCATGGTATCAATTTTAGCAAGCAATTTAAGGCAATTTTCACACGATGCGCTAGTGTGAGCATGAAGAAAGCTAGCATCTACAGAAATAGAATCAATAGAACAAGTGCTAGCATTCTTCGACCTAAGACTCTCAAGCTCAGAAACCACACTATCATGCATAGACCTTAGGTTCTCAAGCTCCACAAGCAAAGCATCGCAAAGAGTACAATCAGCAGACTCTCGGGAGGGACATGATCTAAGAGAAGCTAACTCCCGAGTCAAGATACCTAGTTCCTTCTCTAGCTCTATACACCTAGGTCTAGCATGAAATTTCTCTAATTTGTAGAAAGCTTCATTGAGCTGATCATAGGAGGTTACCTCATCCGAGTCACTATAGAGCTCGGAGTCGCTGATGCCATTGGCGTTCGCCATGAACACATCCTAGTGAAGTCATCGCTGCTCTTGTTCTTCTCTTGCAGATCATCCTCGCCCTCGTCACTCCAGATCTCCGTGTCAGAGAGGTTGATGTCGTCGAGTGCGGCGAGGACGCGGTGGAAGAGCTTCTTGTTCTTCGAGAAGTTGCAGTACTTCTTCTCATGCGCCGGGTCACGAAATTGAAGCTTCTTGTTGCTGTTCTTATTGGTGTCGTCGTTCTTTCCCGAACCGCCAGCATCGTTATTGCCTTTCTCCAGCTTGGGGCAGTTCGCTCGAATATGGTTGGGGCCACCACACTCGAAGCAGGTGATCATGCCACCTCTCTTCCTTTTTCTCACCCTCTTGTATGCATGAGAGAATTTGCGAGCCAAAAGAGTAAGCTCATTTTCTGGAAATTTTTTCAGTTGGTCATCGCTTAGCTCGCAAAGAGTGGAGAGGAAAAAACAAGCAGAAGAATCAAAAGTGGATCCAGTGGGATCGATGACCAAGGCAATCGACTGAGATTTTGTCTTGCGAGAGATGACATCAATCTCATGAGTCTTGAGTCGGGAATAAAGTCCGTCAGGGGTCAGAGTCGATAAGTCGGTAGTGTCCTTGATGGTGGCCACCTTCATCGTCCAAACTCGAAGATCGAGCACGGTCAAGAAATATCGAGCATTATCCGAGTCAGGGTATATGCATCCTACTGCTCGGAGGTCACTCAAAATCTTCGTAAAATGACCAAAGCACTCGTCAAGACTCTCACCAACATGTTGTTCAAATTTGTTGTAATCACGCTTGAATTGGTCGTGTCTCATTGTCTTGATTTGGGTGGTTCCCTCATGGTAAGCATCGAGGGTCACCCAAATCTGATAAGCAGAACGAAGGTGAGAAATCCTATCGTACTCACTGCGGCTCAGACCCTATATGAGGATGTTCCTTGCCTTAGCGTTCGCCTCAACGTTAGCCATATTGTCGACCGTGACATTTTCATCGGCAGGAACCTCATACGGGAGTTTCAACTTCTGCTATATCAAGAAGCCCTGGGCAGTGATGTAAGACTCCATTCTCAACTTCTAGAAAGGAAAATCAACTCCAGAAAAGATAGGAGGCTTGGTGGAATATTTGTCTGTCGCCATGGTTCTAGAGACTGGTCAAAATCTATGAAAGAGCAAAATCGGCTCTGATACCAATTGAAGGACCGAGATGGCGATTAGAGGGGGGTAAATGATCACAATTTATATTTTTACCCCCAAATAAACCAAGCCAAAACCCCTAGATATCAAATGGAAGAGGAAGAATCAGTTTTTGAAGTTTTCAGCCTGAGGCTGGCACTACTGCCCATGTGAGGCTAGTACTACCGCTATGAAAAGTAAAATTAGGCATATGAATAGTAATTTCAGCACGAGTTCAAATCAAAAATTGATGTAACTTTTGATTGACTGATCCAAAACTCGTGAAATTTGGTATGCACCTTCCTAAGGATGTTAGGAACCTATTCCAACCTTCAATCGTAAGGATTGATGTAAAAATTCTAACCTTTTTCCAATTTGAGGAAGAGTGCAAAAGAACGAGTTCAAAAACAAAAACTTGCTCCTCAGGTAGCTCGTGGGTTCTTGATGATCAAGATGATCCTAGATGACTTCCCACATGTCATAGCAAGCTAGAACACAAGACAAGAACACCAAAAACCTGACCTTTCAAGAATAATCTTTTAGAGAGAGAAAGATCGGTTTCTTGTAAGGAAGAACACAAGATTTGCCTAGATGATTGGGATATGGTCTGAAGAAGACTCATCCATCAATCATACATCCTCAGCACAAGTTCCACAAGCATTTAGAAGGAGGGGAGGCAAATCCAAATGTGTAAGAAGTAAATTGCAAAAATGTAAATTGTGGAATTTAAAGAGTGAATTTAAGGCATAATGTAAATGCATAAAATAAATTCAGAGATGAGTAAATGAAGATTTCATTTCGGTAAGGGAGGTTTACAAACCTCACAACAAAGTGGGCAAAGCTCAAAGGAACACAAAAACCTCAAAACCTTCAAGAGGAGGAAGACTACCCCTCTATTTATACTACTCTTGAGTCATCCTCCACCCTTGGATGAGTTCCTTCTACCCTAAGGATCACTATCAAGGTTAGGATTGACTCATTCACTCATACATGGGCTAACACGAAACCCACAATCATAACAGGTTTTACACGATTCTCAAAGCATACTAACTAGACCCGCTACTCTATCTTCTAGACCACGATCCAACAACCCTCCTTGATCCGAGCAGCTCCTAACTAGCATCTCATATATTCCTTGTCATCTAGGTTCGCAGCGACTCCGTCTCTGATCATCTTCCGGCAATCTTCAACCGTCTGGACCTCCAGCACACCTCGCCTAGTCCCGATCATCCTCCGTCTCACCATGATCTAGCACCATCGTCCTGCAACCATAAAAAATAAGGAAAACCCATCACGTAGCAATGTCCAACAAAGATATACAATAATCATCCAAAATCATATTTTAATATTCAACTTCACTCATGAAGTAGTGTCGCTCGGTCGGCACTACCGCTCCAGCATGGCCGGTAGTACCACTTGCACTCAAACCCCAGCAAGGACCTCTCTGAAAAATAACTACTGCTCCCAGGCTGGTAGTACCGCCCTCCTAAGTCTGGTAGTGGAGCTCTTGGTAGACACAACTCAAATTGCTTCATTTTGAAAATCCAATTCAAATCAAACTCAAACCAGAGCATACCAAGCTTAAATTTAGTCAAAAACTCATTACAAACATGGGTAGACCTCCACGTGGTCTTTCAGTGTTAGTGCTATGCCCTTGAGGCAATCATTTAGATGATTGTAACATGACTATGTTTATGACTAATAATATGATTATTGGTCCAATGAATGTATATCATTGTATTGATCAACAAGTTTGTGACTTGCTTATGAAGCTCTTTACTTATTGATATAATTCGATAAATATCTCTGATCGGATATCATCGTATAGGACAACGATGAATAGATCAGCACATGTAGTGATCGATGATCATCCTTCATAGATCATGGGATATAGAGATATCATCTATACATTGTGGACGCATGTTGAAGAACATGGGTTAGATAGACCCGCAATTGGACACTGCGAGAATGTTTCATTCTTATGTGTCATCGATGTATCTCATACCTAGTAGATGTATGATCCTTAGACTGAGATTGTCATATTCCCTACGTGTAATAGTTTTCCTTGGGGCTATCAAACACTACTTCCTAACCGGATAGTTATAAAGGTAGCTTTCATGTTTACTATGAAACGTGCAGAGGGAAGTGAGCAGTCAAGATGGAATTTGCCACTCCAATGAAACGGAGATATATGACAAGGCCACTCGTGTGATATGATTAAGGAAGTGCATGGCCATGCCGTGATTGAGGAGTCAATCACAACTTATTAATATATCACGGATACGAGAGATGGATTGAATCATCAAAGGATGACATGCTTCTCGCCTTGAGTTCAATCTTCATATACTTGGCAAAGGGATTATTACATGAGTACTTTTGATAGGTTCTCGTCCGATTTGATCATAGTATGTTTGGGAGTTGGCATACTTTGCAAGGAGCCGCTACCAACTATTGGATTGAAAAGGAGTTTTTGAATCCATGTCCAAACGCACGTGAACTGCGCAGGTCACACACTTAATGGGTGGGACGCATTAATTTGGATTGATCCATAATTAATGGACATCGTGGGTTTAGCACATCGATGGGCCTTGGTTTAGGTTTCATCTCGTGGCTATATAAGGATGGGAGGAGGTGGGCGAGGGTGTGCTTTTCCACGGTTTAGAAGTGATTCACCAAACCCTAGCCTCCTCTTCTCGTTGCCTCGCCGAGCGACCGGTGCTTGCACACGACGCACGGCGTTCCATCCCTGGACGTGTGGACTACTGCGGTAACGCTGCTGCGACTGCGGCGTGGGAGGACGATCCACGACGAGGCGAGGACAATCTGCTCTATCGACGCAACGACTGCGGCGAGGACGATCCACTACATCGATGTGCGAAGGATTCCGCAACTGCGCGTCTAGTGGTAATCTTATCTGTGATCCCCTTCTTGCGAGTAGCTTTCTGGTTACGCGGTAGATTTTTTTTGTACTAGTGTAGCATATCGCGTTCCTCTTCAGTGGTATCAGAGCCATCTTGTATAGTTTTGTGATCTGGATGTTGCACATATGATGTGTGAGGTTAGTAGATTGGATCTATTACATGTTCAGCCGGTTCATGTGATGAATTGGTGACGGCAGCCATCGATGAGATCGATCGGTTTAGGGTTTGAGGAAAGTGCAAACCGACTCAATCTTGATTTGGGTGAGTCCGTTCATGGTACGACGTTACCCTTACCGGTCGGGTTACCGCCATCAGTGTTTCTGAAACGTATCCATATGGGACCAAGCCAATCAGATTGAGTTGGATTGGGTCAATCTAGTTGATCCATGGTAAGCGCAAACCGATTCAATATTGATTTGGGTGAGTCCGTTCATGGTACGACGTTACCCTTACCGGTCGGGTTACCGCCATTAGGGTTTCTGAAACGTATCCATACGGGACCAAGCCAATCAGATTAGATCGGATTGGGTCAATTTGGTTGATCCGTGGAAACTTTGAGGGCGTTTTCCTTCAACAGAAGACATGCCTCTAAAAAAATTTTCCAAGGGCACTGCCCTCGACCCACCCGCTGACCGGTCAGTGGGACCGCCACCAGGGGCGCTTCCCCTTGGACCCCGCCAGGGGCGCTGCCCCTCGGACCCTGGAGTCGTAGTGTTGCTTTTGTTTAACTCGTTTTTGCAGGGAATTATGTGAAATAGTATGGCCTATGTGTATGTGATGCATGTAATTTCCACATGGCCTGCGTGCCGTGTCAAGCCATAAGGCTATTTAAATTGTATAACGACCTGCGTGTCGACTTGTGATGCTTCAAACCCTCATGTAAAATTCATTATCAAAAGTTGTAAGGTGTTGCATCCATAATGATGAAGACGATGGTATCAAGCAAGGTGGCTAGGTGAACAAATCAAGCAAGGTGGCAAGGTGAACAAACAAGCATGATGATGATCTTAATGCTAAGGGCCATGCTATTTCACAGCTTATTTTGATTTTATGTGGATGTGTGTTTAATCCTTGCTATTTTCTTTATGCTCATTGCATGTGATGCCATGTTCTTAGTAGATTTTGTTCATCCCTATAGTTAAAATTTTAAATCAAAATGTCCATCCAATTGTTGCACCTATCAAGAATTTAAATCGTTATTGATATGACTGCCAAAGTAGTATATCAATGGGCTATCTTAATAGATGACAGGGATGTGTTGGACACATCACGCATAACAATGGTAGATTTAATCAAGCTATCAAAACGGTTTTGGGCTTGAGGACATAAGTGGTTGGGATTTGATTTCAGTAATGAAGGAACCTATACAAGACAATTGGTGTCTAGGAAAACACACATGAGGCAGGTTTCTTAATTGGCACCCGAATACGGGAAGTGCTCCCTCCCTCATGTGAGCCCTATGGGCAGGTTGACCTGGCCATGAGTCAAGTTAACGGAGCCATTCATTACTTATTTTTATACTCAACAAACAAGAGTTACATAAGATGTAATTAGCAAAGGTGTTGCTTACCTATGTCATTAAATTTCTAGCAGTGATGCCAAAGCTCACTAGTGTTTGATGAATATGGATCTTGAATACTCACTATGTGTTTATAAAAGGGACATAAAATAGGAGTGTCTTTTATTAAAATGTTTAATAAAATTTTTACATAAACATAGTGCTTAGAATCTTTGCATGTTTTTGTTGTAGTTCAATGGCACCTTCTCCTACTCCTGTTACACCTGGTTTTGCTTTGAGATCAGTTTTGGAAAGGGAAAAACTTAATGGAACTAATTTTGTTGATTGGTATCGCAACCTGAGAATTGTTCTCAAGCATGAAAAGAAGGACTACGTTCTAGAGAATCCAATTCCTGATGAACCAACCGAAAATGCTCCTCGCAATTTGAAGGTTGAATATGAAAAGCATGTTAATGCTTCTATAGAGGTCAGCTGTCTCATGCTAGTCACCATGGACTCTGAGCTCCAAAAGCAATATGAGGACCAGGATGCTTACAATATGATTCTGGGCTTGAAGGGCATGTTTGGGAATCAAGCAAGAGCTGAGAGGTATGGTATCTCAAAGCTTTTATTTGCTTGTAATTGGTCAAGGCAGTCCGGTCACTCTCATGTGATCAAGATGATTGGTTACATTGGGAGATTGGAAAACTTGAGTTTCCCTTAGCCTCGATTTGGCCACGATGTTATTCTCCGGTCTCGCCTCGAGCTTTGAGCCATTCATTATGAATTTTCATATGAATAGCATGGAGAAGAGCCTAACCGAGTTACATGGGATGCTCAAGGCTGCCGAGAAAGCATTAAGAAAAACCCAATCATGTGATGATGGTTGAAAACAAGCGCATTCAAAAGAGGAAGGCTAAGGCTGGGGGAACGGGAAAGAGCAAGGGCAAGGGCAAGGGCAAGGGCAAGGCTCAAGATGAGATCGCAAGCCTCAAAAATAAGCTTCAGAAGCTTAAAGTTGGCCCTCAACCTGATACCCAATGCTTCTATTGCAAGAAATCAGGACATTGGAAACGGAACTGCGAAAAGTACCTGGCAGATAAGAAGAATGGAAATGTGGTTTCCACTTCAGGTATTAATGTTATAGAAATTAATCTTGCTACTTCTTCACTCAGCTCATGGGTATATGATACCGGTTCGGTTGCTCACATTTGCAATTCGATGCAGGGGCTGATAAAGAGTAGAGACTTGGCAAAAGGAGAAGTGGATCTTCGCGTGGGGAACAAAGCAAGAGTTGCTGGTCTTGCCGTTGGCACATACCCATTGCATTTGCCTTCAGGATTAGTTTTAGAACTCAATAATTGTTATTTTGTTCCATCTTTGAGTAGAAACATTATTTCATCTTCTTGTTTGGAACATGAAGGTTATGATTTCATAATAAAGAACTTTGTTTGTTCGATATTTTTGAATGATATGTATTATGGTCGTTGCCCCATGGTGGATGGGTTGTACGTCCTTGAACTCGAAGAGAAACCTGTCTATAACATTAATGTAAATGGCATCGGCCTAATGATTTGAACCCTACCTTTTATGGCATTGTCGCTAGGTCATATAAATGAGAAGCGCATGAAGAAGCTCCATGGTGATGGACTTCTAACCTCATTTGATTTTGAATCATTTGAAACATGTGAATCTTGTTTACTTGGCAAGATGACAAAAGCCCCTTTCACGTGTTTTAGTGAGAGAACGAGTGAGTTATTGGCCCTAGTACATACTGGATGTATGTGGACCAATGAGCTCGATTGCTAGGGGTGGGTTTGATGATTTTGTAACTTTTACCGATGACTTTAGTAGATATGGATATATCTATTTAATGAGGCATAAATCTGAAACTTTTGAAAGGTTCAAAGAGTTTCAAAATGAAGTACAAAATCAACTTGGCAAATCAATAAAACACTTACGATCAGATCGTGGTGGCGAATACTTGAGCCAAGAGTTTGGTGATCATCTAAAGCAATGTGGAATCGTTTCGCAACTTACTCCGCCAGGAACGCCTCAATGGAATGGCATGTCCGAACGACAAAACCGAACTTTATTAGATATGGTTCGGTCAATGATGAGCCAAACAGATCTGCCATTATCCTTCTGGGGTTTCGCTCTAGAGACAGTAGCGTTCACTTTGAATAGGGTCCCATCAAAATCCGTTGAGAAGACGCCATATGAGATATGGACTGGGAGAAGTCCCATGTTGTCATTTCTCAAGATATGGGGATGTGAGGCTAATGTAAAACGTTTACAATCAGATAAACTCGCACCTAAATCAGAAAAATACTTTTTTGTGGGGTATCCGAAAGAAACAAAAGGATATTACTTTTACAAAAGAAACGAGAACAAAGTTTTTGTTGCTCGAAATGGTGTCTTTTTGGAGAAAGAGTTTCTTTCAAAAGAATTCAGTAGGAGTGATGTGTATCTTGATGAAGTTCGAGAATCACATGAATATGTTCAAGTTACCACTGAACTTTCACAAGATGTACAAAGTGTTGTACAACCTGTGGAAGAGACTCCAGCCCCACGTAGGTCGAGGAGGCCACGTCATGTACCTATAAGATATGGGAATGACATATTATTGTTGGACAATAATGAGCCCACGACTTATGAAGAAGCAATGATGGACCCAAACTCCAAAAAATGGCTTGAAGCCATGAGATCCGAAATTCAATCCATGCATGACAATCAAGTTTGGAACTTGGTCGATTCTCCTGATGGTGTAAAAACCATTGAATGCAAATGGATTTTCAAGAAGAAGATAGACGTAGATGGAAATGTTCAGATCTATAAGGCACGGTTGGTGGCAAAGGGTTTCAAACAAGTTCAAGGAGTTGACTATGATGAAACCTTCTCACGGTAGCCATGCTCAAGTCTGTCGGATCATTTTAGCTATTCTTTGCATATTTTGATTATGAAATATGGCGATGGATGTCAAAACAGCCTTCCTTAATGGGAATCTTTACGAGGATGTATACATGATACAACTGAAGGTTTTGTTGATCCTAAATATGCTAAAAGGGTATGCAAGCTTCAAAGATCCATTTATGGGTTAAAGCAAGCATCTCGGAGTTGGAATATTCGTTTTGATGAAGTAGTCAAAGGGTTTGACTTTATCAAAATTGAAGAAGAGCCTTGTGTTTACAAGAAGGCTAGTGGGAGCGCACTTGTATTTCTGATTTTGTATGTGGATGAAATATTATTGATCGGGAATGATATTCCTATGCTTGAAGATGTTAAGACTTCATTGAAAAGGAGTTTCTCAATGAAGGACTTGGGAGAAGCATGCTATATCTTGGGCATAAAAATCTATAGAGATAGATCAAAAAGGTTAATTGGATTAAGTCAGGAAACGTACATTGACAAGATATTGAAAAGGTTCAACATGCATGAATCCAAGAGAGGTTTCATGCCAATGTCACATGGCATTAGTCTCTGCAAGAATCAGTGTCCTTCGACATCTGATGAGCGAGACAGGATGAGCAAGATTCCATATGCTTCTGCTATTGGGTCTATTATGTATGCCATGATCTGTACACGCCCAGATGTCTCATATGCTCTAAGTGTCACAAGCAGATACCAAGCGGATCCTGGTGATGGTCATTGGATAGCCGTAAAAAATATCCTGAAGTACTTGAGAAGAACTAAGGGTATGTTCCTTGTTTTTGGAGGTGAGGAAGATCTGGTTGCAAAGGGTTACACCGATGCAATCTTCCAAACCGACAAAGATGATTTTCGATCGCAATCCGGGTTTGTGTTTACACTTAATGGAGGAGCAGTAAGCTGGAAGAGTTCCAAGCAAAACATGGTGGTCGACTCTACGATAGAAGCGGAGTACATTGCGGCTTCGGAGGCCGCAAAAGAAGCTATGTGGATTAAGAAGTTTATCACAGAGCTTGGTGTGGTCGCTAGTGCCTCTAGTCTAATGGACATCTATTGTGATAATAGTGGTGCCATTGCACAAGCAAAAGAGCCTAGATCACATCAGAAGTCTAAACACATACTCCGTCGCTTTCACCTTATTCGCGAGATTGTGGATAGAGGTGACGTGAGAATATGCAAAGTACATACGGAAGCCAATGTGGCCGATCCGTTGACAAAGCCACTGCCACAGCCTAAGCATGAGGCACACATGAGGTCTATTGGTATTAGATACTTAATTGATTGACTCAAGTGCAAGTGGGAGATTGTTAGTGCTATGCCCTTGAGGCAATCATTTAGATGATTGTAACATAACTATGTTTATGAATAATAATATGATTATTGGTCCAATGAATGTATATTATTGTATTGATCAACAAGTATGTGACTTTCTTATGAAGCTCTTTACTTATTGATATAATTCGATAAATATCTCTGATCGGATATCATCGTATAGGACAACGATGAATAGATCAGCACATGTAGTGATCGATGATCATGCTTCATAGATCATGGGATATAGAGATATCATCTATACATTGTGGACGCATGTTGAAGAACATTGGTTAGATAGACCCGCAATTGGACACTATGAGAATGTTTCATTCTTATGTGTCATCAGTGTATCTCATACCTAGTAGATGTATGATCCTTAGACCTGAGATTGTCATATTCCTTACACGTGTAATAGTTTTCCTTGGGGCTATCAAACACTACTTCCTAACCGGATAGTTATAAAGGTAGCTTTCATGTTTACTATGAAACGTGTAGAGGGAAGTGAGCAGTCAAGATGGAATTTGCCACTCCAATGAAACGGAGATATGACAAGGCCACTCGTGTGATATGATTAAGGAAGTGCATGGCCATGCCGTGATTGAGGAGTCAATCACAACTTATTAATATATCACAGATACGAGAGATGGATTGAATCATCAAAGGATGACATGCTTCTCGCCTTGAGTTCAATCTTCATATACTTGGCAAAGGGATTACTACATGAGTACTTTTGATAGGTTCTGTCCGATTTGATCATAGTATGTTTGGGAGTTGGCATACTTTGCAAGGAGCCGCTACCAACTATTGGATTGAAAAAGGAGTTTTTCGAATCCATGTCCAAACGTACGTGAATCTGCAGGGTCACACACTTAATGGGCTGGGACGCATTAATTTGGATTGGATCCATAATTAATGGACATCGTGGATTTAGCACACTGATGGGCCTTGGTTTAGGGTTTCATCTCGTGGCTATATAAGGATGGGAGGAGGGTGGGCGCAGGGTGTGCTTTTCCCACGGTTTAGAAGTGATTCACTCGAAACCCTAGCCTCCTCTTCTCGTTGCCCCTGCCGAGCGACCAGGTGCTTGCACACCGACGCACGGCGTTCCATCCCTGGACGTGTGGACTACTGCGGTAACGCTGCTGCGACTGCGGCGTGGGAGGACGATCCACGACGAGGCGAGGACGATCCGTTCCATCGACGCAACGACTGCGGCGAGGACGATCCACTACATCGATGTGCGAATGATTCCGCAACTGCGCGTCTAGTGGTAATCTTATCTGTGATCCCCTTCTTGCGAGTAGCTTTCTGGTTACGCGGTAGATTTTTTTTGTGCTAGTGTAGCATATCGCGTTCCTCTTCAGAACTTCTTCGACACATATTTGTATGAACACCCTATTTGTAAATGAATCCCAAGTTGCTTTGACCCTTGTGGGGTTTTTTCATCTAAGGACAATGATGGTTAAACAAGAACAGCTAATGAACTAAATAGCAAAGTTGTGGTAGTTCAGCTTAAATTAATAACAAGCATAAAACTTCAATGCTCAGGCAAGTTGTAGAGATTGGATTTTCAACAAGTTTCAGTATCAACAATAAGAACGACAATGCCAGTATTGTTACCAGACATGCCTCATTTCTCTGCTTATATTTACCTGAAGTACATACATATGTTTATGACAATGGACAAAGATATAGTTTTGATTGACACAGGCATCATTCAACATCCAAATTTGAGCAGACTGAATACTTTGTTGGCTAACACTTAGCAATTTGGACTAGGCCTGTGTTGGAAGCTTAAGATGTGCATGAAGATTCTTGCTCAAGACATCAGCACATAGCTTTTGTGTTACATAGCTTATCCTATGCATAAAAGGGTTGTGTAAGCACCAGGCTAGGGTATAATGCTTACCCAAATGAGTTGTGTTCGTACTGCAAGAAAACATGGAATATTTTTGGTAGAGAAAAGCGAAGGAAATCTTAAGCCTGAGGGCTGACTAATGGGTTCAGATCCTTTTCAATTTGGAAAGGTAGCTGATTAAGGCGTTGAATGATGTAAATGCTACCAAAGGGTTATCTTTATCCTTATCCTATCAAACCTGGTCCTTATTTCATAAAAGAAGTAGGACACTGAATAAAATCACAGGCTCTACAGTAAATATACTCATAACTTATTTGCCAATTAATTTTTGTTATGCAGTTTTCCCAGTTTGATTTGTTATCCTTGGTTGCATATGTGATAAGTGTGCTTGCACACAAGCATGCCAGAGGGAGGGAGGGTGGGCTGCTTCTAGTCAAAATTGAGAAGAGAACAACATGAACCCACAAGAAATATTTATCACTTGCACAAAATGGCATCATAGATGATCCACTACCTCAAGTATGCATTAGTAGTACATGTCAGTGCCCTTTAAAATGAGCTAGTCTATGCTACCAGATTCTGCACTGCTTAAAAATTACTCTACTTGGATTTAATAGAACTATTAACCTGTCACCAAATTTCAACACCTGAAGAAAATCAAACGATACTACCACAACCCAGCCACATATCATCAATTTTCACAGATCTAGCAATATCATAAATGGAGACCAAAAGAGCTCTATTCTTATCTCTGATACTACCACTACCCAGTCACATATCATCAATTCTCACAGATGCATCATGGATCTGGATCTGGAGCTTACCGGTGGCGGGTGGCTACTGGATCTGGAGCAGCAGCATCGGTGGCTCGAGCTCCTTCACCGGATGATCGGAGGAGGGTGGCGGGGCAAGGGGTGGACGGCCTCGAGCCAACAACGAAGGGGTTCGAATGCAAGACGGCGGCGGAGGGGTGAGGCGGTCGCCGAACGAGTGTCGTCGGCGGAGGGGCACAGCGGTCTCCGAACTAGTGGCGGAGGGGCCTCAGACCGGCGGGGACTTGTGGGGAGGTGAAATCTGTTGGAGCCGACGGCGGAAGGAGCCCTCAGGCCGCCGTAGACTCGTGGGGAGGACGAACCCTAATCGCCTCTCACGGGGAGGTACTTGGAGGTTGAAGCCACGCGTGGGGGGCCGGGAAGCCGGGAGGCACCAGGTGGCAAAAGTGCGTAATTTGACATCAATTCGCTGGGCAATTCGCTTCTTCCATCCACAGAATCCCGCAGAATCGGCTACAGGACCACTTTTGATTCACTGTGTAGGCAGTGCTTCAGATTATTTCATAAGCGACGTAGAATTGTTCCGTTCGACACTCAATTGGCTTTTTTTTAAGCAAAAGCTGTGTAGAATCGGTACCGAACGGGGCCGTATTTCAACCTCTAAGTCCGTTTCAACCCATTCCACTCACTCTCTCTCCCAATCTTTCCTACATGGCCTAATCATCCAAAGTCTAGTCTTTCTCCATTCTTCAAGCCCAACACCCAACTCCGTTTCCATTCCGCACACTCTCTCGCTAACTCTGTGGCGGCAACGACGGACGATGGCCACAGGGTAGGTACAAGACGACAAGGAGCAAGGTAGCGGATGAGCGCCGAGCAGCCACCAGCAACGGCAAATAGACATAGGCTACAGGGCATGCGGCGGCACAAGGAGCAGCGCGCGATTGGGTAGCTTTGGCCCCTGTGGACGCAGTGAGCACCGACTCGGGAATAGAGGGTGTGACACTAGCGACGGCCGGCAGGTCAGGACGGTAGTGTCCGACGAGGGTAGGGAAAAGCACGCGGTGTGTTGCAAGGCAGCCATGTGGGTGTGGCGAGCATGAGTCGGGGATGGAAGGTGTGACACCAGCAACGACTGACGAGGCAGGAAGTGGTGCTAAAACAACAAGCAACAGCTGAGCATTTGGCATCGGCAACCACACAAGTTATTTTCATTCTTGATTCCCTAGTATGAAATCTCTAATTCACAAACATATCAGCATTATGTTGATTTGTAACGACAAATCATGATTTTTGAAATGTAGCATTTAGAGCATTCAAAAATGAAGAGGAAGCATGTAGATTTTAAATCCCTAATTCACAAATCTCTAGATTATTTCTGGCATTATCTCTAGTAAGAAAAATCTGTTCCTTGTATTTTTGATATTTTGAACCTTTATGTTTAATATCGAACAATATTTTTGTAACTCCAAATACCTATTTTGAAAATTCTGGATCCGCCACTAGAATTCAAAATAAACAGACAGATTTTTTTTTAGATAATGGAAGGTTATATCTTGTGGCCTCCATCATGAGATGCACATAGCCCATGATTTATTACATAGCTACAACCAAACTACACTAAAAAAAGACACAAACAGGTTTTGAAGAAAAACCGCAACAAGCCAAAGGAAAATTGTAACATAAAGTTTTAATCCGCACACAACCTGTTACTAATAAATCTCCACCCATGCATGATGAAGAGATCCCTGACCACAATCTCCAGCAATCAACATCCCGCTGATACCACATCTCGAGCCTCTGCACAGACCACGAACATAACCAATTTGTACAAATATAGATAACCTGCAACGGATTATAAATTTTTTTGTTATCAAAAACCACATCATGAACAAACAGATAACGCCGTACCTGTTTTGATCCATCATGAATTCATGATACCTATCGTTGCTTGTACCTTTGCTCCTACCAATACCTGTATGACAACCAAAAGGAACAGAACCATACGAGGGCAGAAAATTAAGGTGAGGAAAAGACAGTTAGAGAAAATCGAGCAAACGAAGAAACTTTTACTCCTCGGTCACTGTAAAGATTAGAGAACGACTCCAAGCATTGCAAAACATGAACTTGGGGATTCGTATTACAATTTCTTAATTACATCTTCCTTTAATACAAGTTGTACAAATCTTGAAGTAAATGAAGGGATAAGTAATCACTATCTACACTTTATTCATACCTTAATATTTGTACAACTTTTAAAAAGAAATGCATAGAAGCAACTTGTATAGATCAAAGAGAGAAATGCTAAAGGAATCGGTGGTGCGGCAGATCGGCGTTGCTTGAGAAGACAGTGAAAGAAGATGGAAAGATGGGGAAATTAATCATAGCACATAACAAAATGGGATAAAATGACGAAATATGGTGTAAGAAAAAGGTTTGCTGCTCCCACCACCATCACCTGTCGCATGACTCGTCATCTTCCAGGTGAAAGCTCAAAATTTCTATTTGAAAGTTGAAATTCCCAATCAAGTGCTATCAAATTCCAGTTGAAAGTTTTTTAAATTATAGCTAATAGCTGAATTTTTTATTTGAAATTTTCAATTTTTGTTGTCATTACTGGTGGTGTCGGAGCCACTTGGGGGAAGCCCTGGCGGATGGGGGCTAGGGTGGTTGATAAGAGAATACAAGACATCAAAGGGAATGGGGAAGATTGAAAATCTTTGTGTTTGTAGCTGCCACCCACGGATAAGCACCGTCCCCTCCTCCCCAGCCCCCTTAAATGTCATATTGTATATACCTATACAAATGATCCCCACTAACTTCAGTCAATGCTATTTTTCTCAACAAAGAGTGTGCCACATCTGTAACACTCCAGCACAACCAGCATTCAAGATATTATCACCATTAACAGCTTTCATCACTTTTGCCATGACTTTAACTATAATTTCAGCAAGCATCTCATATAATCATCACTTCTAATAAAGCCAACAATACAATAATTTGCATAAACATATAAATGCTAGCAAAACAATAATAAACCTTGGAACCAGGCGCAAAGCACATCCAAGTTTTTGTACTTGGATCATATAGGTCCGCGAGCAATCTTTACTTTTTTTGGCATTGTCGATGAACAAGGATAATAAACAACAACTAAACTTCTCATTTAAATATTAAATCAAATAATACCACATGACTAAAAGATGATACAAAAGTTCAACACTAAACCAACTAAATATTTCATTATTCCAAGAATAATTAGTAAATGAGTGACGGTGTGTTGAGTGAGTTGAAGGCGCTACTCCTATCCCATGCATGTCGCCTTCAACATTCACCTGAAATATTAAATAAGCAAGGGTGAGTCTACGACTCAGCAAGAACATAATAAAACAGTAAGCACTAGCACTTCCATCACCAATAGATCATTTATATATTCTCCACATTGCTCAATATAATTTTATATTTCTTTAAAATACAAATGCACAAGTACATCTATTTTTCCTTAGCTTATACCGGTATACTGGACTATTCATCCGTCGATGAATTACTCACGCCCTATTCTTTTTCATACGAGGTCTAATCTCTACTCTTGTGGAGTGCCTACTTCACTAGGTCTTTCGTAGCATCCTAATTTTTGCATCTTTTAATTTGTTTTAGGTATTTTAGCTTTTCCAAAAAAAAATTCATATTTTTTATTGCTAATTAAAACTTAAATTTGAATTTTTCTTATTTAAAAAATTATTTCATGTGATTAATTCTTAATTGAACCATTGTCAAATTTATTTTATTTGGATTCTATATGCTCTAAGGTATTTTACAGAATTATTTGGGAATTTTCCAAGCTGATTTACTATTTATTTGAAGTCTATTTGTATTTTCTAAACAGGAAAACCAAAGAAAAATGCCTTAATAGTGTTTTGGCCAAAATCCAACCTAGTCAGCCCAATGCGCCAGGCCTAGCCTAGCTAACCCAGCATGGCAAGCCCAGAGTCGTGCCTTAGTCCAGCCCGCTTCACGCCGTGCTAAGCCATTGACAAGTGGGACTCGCCTGTCAACTTGTTCTCCATGCGCGCGACAGACTCCATTTCTGAGCCGTGGCCGCCGTGGACACCATCTCCATATTGTGCATTATGTGAATGCCTAGGAAGCTATAAACAGAGCACCAGGACCACCGCAACCTCTTCGTCCAAAACCCCAACCCTAGAAGTCGCAAGCCGCCACCGTTTCGCCGGATTTTGGATTTTACTGTGCGTGCCACCGTAGGAGTCTTTTTCCAGATTGTATCGCTTCGTCTCATGGTCTACCCCGTGTGCACATCATCTCTCTTAGAGCATGGTCATTGGTCGCTGTAGCCATAGAGGTTCGCGGCACTGCTGCTTTGTCAGTAGCCACGCAAACCAATAGATCTAGGTAGACCTAGTTCTCTGTGAACCCTATCTCTGATGTGTGGGGCCCATATGTAAGTGAGTCATGCCGTGAGCCGAGTTCACTCTGGAGCATGCTTGAGAGTTCGTAGACTTGGTCTAATATTATGGGAATATTCTTCTTTCTCTCTCTTTTTTCTAGATTTAATTGTTCGGTAAATCTTTTGAAAGTCCGTTCTCTTTTATATGAACTCTGGTTGAGTTTGAGTTTTTAAATTCATCTAAAATCAAGCTCTACACTCCAGTGTATTTTATTTGATTTTTGGAGTTAGTTTTGTCTTTGTTTTGTATTTATTTTGGTTTTCACCTTTGTTTCGCTTAGACGTTGAAGTGACAGGAGCATTTGAAGGTGAAGAGTTGATCCAAGACCAAGATTAGAAGTTGTTCTTTGATCATGTTGAACCGAATTTTTCAAATGCTATTTTTTAAACCTATTGCATGTTATATCAAATTATAACTATTTTCAAATAGTTTAGGAATTAGTTACTCAACCCATTTGAATTATTAGTCCGTTGCTAATATAATGCCAATGTGGGTTGGTTAGATCCTCATGCAATTTGCTTAGCAATGCCACGAATCATTAATTTCTTTGAAAGGGCAAATTCAAACTTAACTAATGGTTTATGGAACATATTTGTGAAAAGGGTGTGTCATTTATTGTCACACAATGATTTTGATGATATGTGTTGCACGATAATCAGCAAGGGTGGAAAATAATTTAGATTGAGGGCCTGTTTGGGGGAGCTGTAGATTTTCTGAAAAGCTGCTTTTTGGCTTTCTTAGCTGGAAAATAGCTGTAGCTTTTTATAAGAGACCATTTAATAAACAACTAATTTCCCTCAACAATAAGCTGTAAAAGTAGGTCTAGCCCAGCATTTGGCTTTTGTTAGTTATATATGGCTTTTGCCTTATGTCAAAAGCCGCTTAAAAGCTGTGTTGTTTGGGGAGCTTACTAGCTTTTCAGAAACTGAATCTGGCTTTCAGGCCCTGAAGCAAGTGGCAAGAGGCTATGTGCTAGGATGGGTCTGTATGGCATTTGGGTTGGAGATTTTGTATGAATCGTTTGATTTTGGTTACTTAAGAATAATTGAAAGTCTTGCATCAATCAATTAAAGACTTAATCTTGTAAGCCATTGAACTAGGCTAAATTATACAACCATATTTCTAGAATGCTGAAACTGCAGTATGTCAAATCTAGTGAGCGGTTGGCTGATTGCTTGACTAAATGGTTAAGTCCAACCGAGAGTGCTACAATATGTAATAAGATGGGCATGATTGATATTGTTAACTCATCTTGAGGGGGAGTATTGGTATGAATCAAATTAGAGTCGAGCCGAAATAGAGTTCAGTTGTAATTGACACTATAAATAAAACGTGTGAGGGTGCTATAGGACAATACACAATTAACACCACATCTACACTACACATCACATATATATTTGCGGAATTTTGGAACTATATTTGCATTTTCATAATCTCTATAAAGTTGTTCTAACCAGGGTTGAATTTCAAGGTGGTAACTAGCTAGTTGCCATTGGAACCTGCCATACCAGTCATGCCCAGTCAAGCCAGTTCCAGACGGATTTTATTCAATACCCACTGAAACATTGGTATTAAGGATTGTGAAAGGTTTAAGATGTACATAAATTGAATAAAATAGGAAAAACCAAAAAAGTGTGCGTTAATGGGAAATGCACCAAAAACCGGTATTCCAATTATTTCCCCTAAAAGGGGAAATGCAACATTGATTTTCAGTATTCCAGATTGATAAGTAGATTAAAACAGCATAAGGCAGCGGAGCAATATTCCAATTTAATCAGCAACTGAGCTTACTGGCAGTCTGGCACAGGGTTAGAAAATTAATGTGTAAATTTCAACAAAACTCATGTCCTGTGATCATGGTCAGAAGAACCCACATGGTTTTAGCATGTGTCACATAACCCCAGAAATTATAATCTATTGTTTCACAAAACCCCGCTCCTTGAAATACGAGCTATTCTTACATATAGGGCACATGCCCAAGGCAACGTGGCACGTATTTGGTTTGTAGGATGAGGTTGAATGAGATGTGATGGTCTTATACCATTTGGTTCTATTGTTTTGGATAAATGGAATGGTTCAGCATCTACAAGGAATATTTCTTAAATTTGTATCCCACCATCTTGGATGGGATGTGACCATAACACACCAGACGAACACCGGGTTCAACTTGGTTCGTGACGTGCTAACCGATTTGATCCTATAATCGGTAAGAAAAATATGAAATATGCGCAAAGCCGATCCCAAGGAGCAATCGGCTTAGTTCCAACCAGCTAAAAGCCGATCAAATCGAAGGTAATGGTAAATCTAATTAGCCGATGAGGGCTAATCAGAAGGATAAAGGTAGATCGACTCTGAAAAAGGCGATGCGTAGCAAGATCAGAGAAAATAAAAAATGATTAGCGTAACAAAAGATGATCAATAATCGGCGATGCGCAACATTATTGATCAAATCGAGTTACAAGAGAATCTAGATTACAAAACTACTCCTAGTCGACGAAAAGTGGATGGAAGTATAATGCAGACTGGTTGATTTGATTATGTTGTTGTTTTCGTCTGTCCACATCTATCTTTTATACCTATCGGCCAATCGAGTCCTATTACAATACGTTGCAGAACGCGATCCGTATCAGCCTCAATCCGGATGGTCTTTCCTGAAAAATCTTTTGTAGTAACCAAATATCTTTAATCTTTCCAAGTCAAAAATCGGCTATATCTTGTTGACTCAAATCTGCCGATTTTGACCATACTTGCCAAATCTTGGTGTAAACATATGCCCCCCATTTTTGGGAGATAACTTTTTATCTTCCAAAAATCTTAACTATCGGCTTGCACGATGTTGGCTTAGCAGGAAGTCTTTAGTAGTAACCGCTGCTTTAATGGCACCGTAAAAATCTCGATATGCATATCTTGCGTTTTAACTGCACGCGCCGCTTCGAAAATCCTTCCCGCTGTTTCACTTTTACCTTTTGTATAAATATGTGCCCCCCACATAGTCATTCTCACGCCTTCGAGCTCTCTGAAAATCTGATATCGGCTTCCTTTGCTCCTTCTGTCAAGTCCCTTGCGCTCATCCTCCTTCTGTCTCCTAATCAGCTTCAACTCAGATCGGCTGAATGGACCGCAGTCAGGTACTCATCCCAATCCTGAATGGCATCGACCAGTATTATCTAGGTCCAGTAGGAAACCTAGAGGCTGATACAGTTATAAATGAAGAAATACCTCGCCTTCCTTTATCAGTCACTGGATATAATATAGAAGGTTGGAATAAGAGTTTTAGAGCATGGTCGACAGCGCTCACGGGGTGGAGAAATTGGTATAACCAGTTAGCAGCCCAAAAGAGAGAGGTATGGGAGAGGATGGGAATAGCCAAGTGCCTCCCCCTATATTTAGCCGATCCAGAGGCCAATGAGCCCTTAGTGGCCACGGCTTGCTATTTCTGGTCGGATACTTTTAACGTATTCATGTTTCGCACTGGACCTGTCGGCCCAACTCTTTTGGATGTGGCCCAGCTATGTTGCTTTCGGCCGGACGGGAAGCAAATATCGGCTTATAGCAGCAAGCCAAAGTACAAGTTCATTCAATCCAAAGGCGAAGGGTGGAGCAAGTATATTAGCGATAACAACAAGGTGAATGGGCTAGTATCGGACAAAGAGCATGTGGTCTTCCTTAACTTGTGGTTAGATAGGTATCTCTTTTGCGGGGCTTCCCTTGGGCTGACCCAAGTGTATCAGCTTATAGCGGAGCAACTGGTAGAGGGCCGTCGGCTTGCTCTAGGAAAAATGCCGCTAGGGGCAGTTTATCAAATGATGCAGATAATAAGAAGTCGACTGTTTACAGGATTTGCTAGCTTCGCTGTCGGTAACGTGGGTGGTCCCCTTTGGTTCATCCAAATCTGGTTGTATTGCTTATTCAGCCAATCCTTTGCCTTGGAACCAGCCGAGGACACAACGTTTCCGCAGGAAGATACTACAGAAAATACAATACCTCAATTCAGAGCCAACCGATCATATGGAGAGAGATTTATGATGTGCTCTAGGAATGAAACAAGGGTCATACCCATCGGCTCAAAGAAGTACCTGGCTTTCTTCCTTCAGCTCAGCAATGAAGACTTCAAGCAACACGACTTCTTCAGCTACAGCGGAGTGGCTGATTTTCCAAGGCCATCTTTCTTGCATCTAGAAGCCGATAGTTCCTTCCTTGATGCCTTAGGAGACTTTGAATTTTTATAAGACTTTCGTTTCTCTGAGCATCCTTCATGTTGCCTTAAATACGAGAAATTGGACAGACGTTTCAGCCGTCCTACGAATTTTACCATCCTTCTATTTACGCTCGGCACCTGGGCTTTGGGCAAGTGATCCCAAGTATTACATTGCTTGATCGGCTATGGTCGAGAGCTCATGTTCGCAATGCAACCGCGGCTGGTATCGTGCTAGAAATAGCCGATGAGCTCCAACTTGAAGACCTGCCTCATTTCTTTTTGAACACACGTCGGGCAGGCCACTTTTCTTTATGGTGGTAATCTATCGCGGAGGCACTTTTTCTTGAAAGGACATCGTCGGCCATTATTAACCCTTTCTTTCCAAATCTACATGAGCCGACGGTAGTTTCTGACAGTGGTTCAAGCGATGAGTCTAGTTCTTCTAGCTCCTCTGGGTATACTAACACAAGTCTAGTACACATTACCAACGAGGTATCGGCTAAATGGATCTCTTTTCACCCCACAATTCAATTCTGCCAAGTACCTTTAACTAATTGGTTTTTGTCCCTGTTTACAGACCAAGGCTGCTGGCAAGAAGCCGATATCTGGCTAATCGGGTAGTGGCCATCAAGGAAAAAGGCCACATCAGTCGATCGGTATAATGGGGTATACCTCCGGTACCTTGGGCATTCAGAGCCCATCGCTATCGGACATAGAGAAAAAATAGCAACCCAGTGAGTATGCTTCAATCGACTGTCACTTCGCTTCCTCTTTATGCCCTTTTCAAGGACTAATTTTTTACCGATTAAATTTTAGAAAAGAAGAAGGCGAAGTCCACCAAGGCTCCCGCTAAAAGAGGCTCCAAGACTCAAGAGTAGAGTGGTGAAAGCTCACCACACGCGTCAGCTACTACAGGGGTAAGTTATTTCCTCCATGGGTTTCTATGATGAGTGTTCTTGCATATCGGCGTAATTCATTCTAACTCTCGTTTGCAGCCAACCCATCGGTGCAGGTGGCCAACATTCTGGCCGATCTGCCCGACGCTTCTCTGAAGGCTCCACCTTCCTCTTCTCAACCGATGCCACCAGCTCCTACTGCCCTAGCCACCTCCGATCCAATGGATCTACTGGGGTTCTCTTTGGCTGATCTCAATGATCCAAAAATCATGGCCACCGACGACTATCCCACAGACATTCACAAAATAATAGAAGTCTCAAAGAAAGCATCAGCCACGATCACGTAGGCCCCTGGAGCCCAAGAGTGCTTAAATAAGCTCTTCGACTTGGTGATGAGGCCACAGGTGGAGATTCTCAAGAATAACTAGTCGATACGCGACGTTATGGCAGCCGTTGAAGCTGACTTGCCTCCAGAGGCAATGGAGGCACTTGCTGAATGTCTGCCATCTGGATGAGAAGAAAGTATCAGTCGAGGATTCCCAGGCGAGAATCACCCAACGTGAAGCCTAAGAGGCTAACCAAAAGCTTTTGGACGAGCTGGTTGCTGATGCAAAGGCGAAGAAGCAAAAATTCGACGTTGATGCCAAATCGCTCAAGGCCAGCAAGGAGGCCGTCCTGAAGCTTGAGTCGACCAAAAAATTTCTTTTGGAAGAGCTGGCCAAGACTGATAAGCAAATCTCAGAAGGCCATCAAATCATAGAGAAGAACTCGTCGGCTATCAAAGAGCAAAAACTTGGCATCGCCATGGTCGTAGTCAATGTGAAGAAACAGTCGGCCAAGGTGACTCCTGTACCTGGAAACGCTAAGGAAAACCAGTATATAGTCAATGAAGTACAAGACATCATTGCCAAGGCCGCAGGTGCATTGTCAGCTCTAGGAGCTACACTTCCTGGCTCTGGCCTATAAATTGCTGTAACGACCAAAACCTCTTGGATGCTTGGCTTCTGGAACAATACTTTTGTAATGTTTAGTTTTATAATCGGCTATTTACCCGATTTTATTATTGTCTTGTCTATGTAATCCATCCTTTTTAGCCATAGTTAACAGCAGCGAGTTAACTAGGCTTTCGAGACGATATTTCCTCATAGCCGACTAAGATCCGACCCATACGCTAGGGTAGTATTTCTTTAATTATTTTCCTTTAATCGCCTTAGGCAAAATGACTCCTTCTAACGTCTCGAGTATGTAAGAATTTCCATCAATAAGCCAATTTACTTTATACGGTCCTTCCGACGTAGGAGACCATTTACCAAATCGGATATCTCTAGAACCAAGAGGCAGTATGGTTTTCTAGACCAAATCGGCTTCACTGAATGATTTAGGCACAACCTTCTTGTTGTATGCCCTCGCAACTCTCATCGTATTCTTTTTAAGCCGATCCAACGTAGACAAATGCAATTATTCTAAGTCGTCTAAGTTGTCAATCATTAAGTCTTTGTAATCCGGAGCCGACAAACCATTTTGTCTGGCCACTTGTATAAAACGGCTTCCTAACGATAAAACAGCTGATAAGGCAAAAGTTTTGTCGACACGTGGTACGCTAGCCGATAGGCCCACAGTGACTTTGATAATGTTGAGTGCCAATTCTTTGGTTTTTCGTCGATTTTCCTCTTAATCACCTTAATCAAAGTTTTATTGGATGACTTGGCTTGTCTATTGGCCTGAGCATAATAAGGCGACGAATTTAGCAGTTTGATTCCCAGGCTTTTTGCATAATTTTGAAATTTATTGGACATAAGCACAGTGCCTTGATCGGTCGTGATAGTCTGCGGGATGACAAACCGATGAATAATGTGTTCATTGACAAACCCGATAGCCTCGATACTTGTAACTTTCTTGAGGGTATAGCCTTAACCCACTTAGAGAAATAATCGGTTGCGGCCAAAATGAACTTATGGCCTTTGCTTAAAGTAGGAAATATTTGGTTAATTACATCTATTCCCCATCCCCTGAATGGCCATGGTTTGATAATTGGATGCAAAGCTGATACATGTGCGAGTTGTACATTGCAGAACTTTTGACAAGTCTGGCACCCTTTATAATATTGGAAATAATCCTCCAACATCATCGGCCAAAAATACCCTGTGCGCCTAAGCATCAATTTCATTTTGTAAGCCGACTGATGAGACCCACAGATATCTTCGTGTACTTCACACATGGTCACTTTGGCTTCATCGGCTCCAAGGCATCTCACTAGTAACCCTTCTAATGTCCAATAGTACAGAACCTCATCCAAGACAACATATTTTAAGGCCTACTGCCTAACTTTGTGCTCCGTTGGTTTGGATGGATCACATAGGTAATCTTTTAACTTCGTCCTCCGGTCGATAGCATCAGCACACATTATCTCTTTATCAACCGGCTCAGGCATTTGACATTGGCAAAAAATCTTATAGCCCGATGCCTGCTAAGCTAATAAATTAGCTCTATCATTCATTTCCCGAGGAATATGGTCAATGGAAAATGAAGTGAATGAGCCAATTGTTTTAATACACTGTCCTAAATATTTAAGCAGTATTTCATCATGACACTGGTATTCTCCCTTGATTTGTTGCACAACTAACAATGAATCGCCATAGGCCTCAACAGCATCTACTCTGATATTTTCCAGCAGCTATAGGCCTTTAAGTAACGCTTCATACTCTACCTGATTATTACAGCATCGGCTATTTAGCCAAAACGCAAACTCGAAGTTGTGTCCTTTAGGCGAGACGAGTACTATACCAATGCCATCACCCTCTCGACATACCGATCCGTCGAAATACAATTGCCAAGGAGCAATAGAAACTAGGTCGGTAGTTGTTTCACGTCCTGTTATGAAATTGGCTATTACTTGTCCTTTAACCGCCTTAGTCGATTCATATGCTAGGTCGAATTCTATCAATACATAAGCCCATTTACCAAGTCGACCTCATAGAATAGGAGCTGACAGCATATACTTTATAACATCGGTTATGCAGACTACTTTATAGGCCAATGCTAGAATATAATGCCTTAACTTTGTACAGGTAAAGTATAAAGATAAGCATAGTTTCTCTACAAAAGGGTACCTGCTTTCAGCATCCAATAGGCGTCGGGTTAAGTAAAATATTACCCTTTCTTTTCCATTGACTTCTTGCGCCAAAACAGATTCGATAGTTTCATCCTCGGCCGATATGTATAGCTTGAATGGAATCCCCTTTTGTGGCACGGCCAAGACCAGAGGATTGGTCAAGTATTCTTTGATATCATCAAAAGCTTTCTGTTGATCGGCTCCCCAAACAAATTCCTAATTATCTTTTAACTTCAACAAGGGAGTAAATGCGCAAATACGACCAGAAAGATTTGAGATGAACCACCGTAAATAATTAATTTTGTCGATCAATTTCTGCAACTCATTTTTGCACGTCAGCGGCTTCGTTTTGGTTATGGCCTTGATTCTTTCTTGATTGACCTCAATTCCCCTTTCATGGACCATAAAACCTAAGAATTGCCCAGCCAACACACCAAACGCACACTTGAAAGGATTCATCTTTAAGCCATGTGCCCTTGTATTCTTAAAAACTGTCTCTAAATAGGCTAAATGCTGCAAATCATCTTTTGATTTCACTACAACATCATCAATGTAAATTTCAATGATACGGCCGATCAAATCATGAAAGATTAAATTCATAGCCCGCTGGTAAGTTGCACCAGCATTCTTTAAGCCAAACGTCATAACAGTCCACTCAAATAACCTTAGAGTGCTAGGGCATCTGAAAGCGGTCTTTGGTATATCGGCTTTTGCCATAAATATCTGATTATATCTAGAATTTCCATCCAGAGAGATGATAATCTTATTTCCTGACACAGCATCGATAAGCATATCAGCTATTGGCATCGGATACTCGTCTTTTGGAGTAGCTTTATTCAAATCTTTGAAGTCGACACATACCCTGAGCTTACCATTTTTCTTCATGACAGGAACAGTATTGGAGACCCATTCAGCATATCGGCAAGGCCTAACAAATTCGGCCTCCAACAATTTTTCTATTTCTTCTTTTATAATATTGTACAAAGCTGGATTAAACCTTCAAGGGTACTGTTTAAACGGCCTATACCCTGGCTTTATAGGTAGTCGATGCTCAACAAGTTGTCGGCTTAAGCCAGGCATCTCATGGTACTCCTAGACAAAACAATCTTTATAGTATCTAAGGATTTTGACCAACTTTTCCTTAAATACTGTATCTAATTTTGCACTAATAAAAGTAGGTCTTTTCCTATCGCCATCACCTGTGTCGACTTCTTCAAGTAGATCGGTCAATGTGAATCTTTGGCCTAACTTCTCGATTTCTTCGAAATCTTCGATGGCTTCGTAGCTATCTATCATCTGCCGATAGCTCCGCATTTTGTCCTGTAGGGTCTTCATTGCTTGCTTGGACCCCATTGACGCAAAACTTTGTTCGCTCGATCAAACGTACCTGGCTTGACACTGATCAGCATAAGTCCTGTCTTACCAATACAAATGAAATCACAATCGTCCAGGACCTTGCCCGATATACATTCGGCTTCTTCACGCAACCATTTTCATTCAAACTAGCCATCGCAATATGAGCCGATGTATCGGCTGGAATGACTTTGACTTCATCTTCGTTCCACTAGATGAGCAGCTGGTGCATAGTCGATGGGGTGCAACAATTCGCATGTATCCAATCTTGTCCGAGCAACACGCTGTAGTTGCCTTTGGAGTCGATTACGAAGAATGCAGTCGGCAAAGTTTTGCTGCCGACAATCAACTCTGTGACCATTACGCCCTTAGCTTCTGTAGGGTTGCCTGTGAAGTCATTTAAAACCATATTTGTTTTAATCAAGTCTTCGTAGGACTTACCTAGCTTCTTGTAGGTGGTGTACGTCATTAGATTGATTGTAGCTCCTCCATCCACTAGCATCCTTGATATCAGCTTACCATTTATGTGCCCTTTCAAAGACAGCGGCTTGAGATGCCGATAGGCATCTTGGGGCTTCTCAAAGATTGCGTCTTGAGCACCCAAACAATAACTGAGCGAAGGTCTCCTTAGCCGACTCAGTTTTTATTTTGAACTCGACTGACAATGTGAACACCATATTGATATCCATCGCGGGAGTGTCATCTCGAATTATGGGCGAACCCAAATCATCGGTCGAATCTGTCTCTTCTTCAGTTTGATCTTTCCTCCTCCATTCTTTCATCATGGTTTTGATTGGGCAAAGTTCATTGAATGCTTGGTCACTTTGCTTCTCTTGTTCGGCCTCCCTGATCTCTTGGATCCTCAGCCTTTGAAGCCGTTTGAGTTGCGATCGGCTAAGACCTGGCGGACACCATCTGGGTTTAGGTTCGATCGGCTCACAGATCCTTCCAGCCAGATCTTCCTTTACCACAGAGCTTGACTCCTCCACCTGCACCTTAGGCTGATTTGGTAGAGAAATCCTTTCCTGAATCGGCTTTTTGTAGCTTTTGTTAATACGATCTCTTATTGGCCCAGATAGCCTAACTTTGACCAATCGCCTAGGCCAATCGTGTTGGGGATAATGCTCCATCGGGCATGTGTAAGGCGATGGTAATGCGACTCCCCTCTCCCAACAAAACTGCCAAAAGGGGCACCTTTGATGAGCCTTTTCCAAGTTTTCAGGCCAATATTGATTGTCTAGCTGACGAGAAGGGTACTGTGGCTGATTTTTCATTATCTCGTATTACTCCAGTAATTGAGAAAAAGTTGGCTTAGGCTTAATGATCGGCCATCGTGGTGGCGATTTTTCCGCCTTGTACCACTTGCCAACTTGCGGATCTCCCTTCAACTTGATAGTCCTTGAATTTTTACCCTCATAATCGGCTTCTATTTGTATTGAACCGGTCATAACCTTCAAGGTTTTTTCATCGTTTGAGGCTGTTTGAACGTCAACACGCCGAATTTGTTCCAGTTCGTCACGCATCGGTTCTTTTCCCTTGCGTGAACATTGGACCATATTTATGGGAAACGGATCGACGTCCACCTGCATGGTCAGCTCATCTGCAAACTTTAGCCGACCGTATTCAACAGCCGACTGGATCTGCTGACGAAAAATATTGCAATCATTAGTATTATGAAAAAAAAATGATGCAACTTGCAATACCTTTGTTTTTTGATCTCACCAGCCGATAGTATAACATGTCCTTCAGGTAATCGTATTATCTTTTCTTGCAAAAGTAAATCAAAAATACGATCACATTTGGATACATCAAATGCATACTTAACTTCCGACTTATTCTTAGTCGGCTTAAACCAAGAACAGACCAAAGATTTCTTAGACCCTTTGACCCATTTGGCTATGTTTACTTCTGCTTCATCGTCTTCAGAGGATTCGCTTAAACAATAGTCAACCATATTAACCATGGCCTTATCCTTTTCCTTATTATTACCGTTTACTTTAAATTTATCCCTAAATCCCCTGTTATCTGGATATCGGCTTTCTTGAGCCGACACGCGATGAAGCAAATGGCTCAAATCGGTGAACTCTTGCCCACCAAACTTCTCCCTAAGTGGGGGAATTAACTCTTGGAAGGCTAAATCGGCTAGTTGGTTGTCAGGCAATGTGACGCTAAAACATTGATTTCTAACCTCCCAAAATCTTTTAATATAGTCTATTACCGATTCCCAAATTTCTGGCAGGCGGAACTTAGGTCAGAAATTCTTAGTTCCAAACTACCGAAGAAAAAGTATTCATAGAATCAGCTTTCCAAATTATTCCAAAAATGAACCGAATTTGGAGGTAAAATAGTAAACCAAGTAAAAGCTGCTCTTGATAACTATAATGGGAGCAATCTAATTTTTAGCCCGTCGGACTGGCGGCTTCATCACATTGAGCGATAAATCGCCTGACATGCTCTAAGGTTGTGACTAAATCATCCCCAAAAACTTAGCAAAATCAGGGATTCTAAAATTGTTCGGATATGGCATGCGATCTATATAATCAGGATACGGCTTTCTATAGCCGATAACTTTGCCCTTCGGCTGTATGCCGAATCGATCCCTTAATACTGCAGAAATTTGGTCAGCCCAATTAACTTTATTAACCGACGAGGTATTAAGGTTGTGCCAATTATGATACTAATTAGCATTCTGCCCCCCCCCCCCCGAGTGCAAACTCGGGCTGCCAATTAGATTGAGCCAACGTATATTGAGGAAATTGATCATATCCATCGTTCCTTCTAATCGGTGGCTCTGGCAACGCGACAAAGGGTTCTGAATAGGTATAATAGTGGGTTGGGTCGGCATCAACGATGGAATTGGAGCAATCTACGACTACATCGGTTAGCCCTTCACTACTACAGAACTGGGCATCACAACCGGCCTATTAGAAGCGGTTTGGTGCGAACCCGTTGTGATCTTCGCACCAGAAGCGGTTCGTTAGCAACGGTCCGGAGAGGACTTCCAGAAGCGGTTGGAGACACGAACCGCTTCTGAAGGTTGCGTTCTAGAAGCGGTTCTTTTCTCAAACCATACGAAAATCGAAGCGGTTTGAGAAAAGAACCGCTTCTAGAACGCAACTTCGTCAGCGGTTCGTGTCTCCAACCGCTCGAAGCCCTCCCGCGCAGCGCATTTAAACCCTTCTTCCTCCATGCGCCAGAGAGGTACGAATACGATCGAGCAGAAGGCCGACTAAGCGCTGTTCTTGGCAGGTGCTGTCCAAATTTTTAATTGAAGGTGATTAGCTCTAAATTAAGTGTTTCAAAGTTAGTAACATCATGTGAACATCCTTCTCACCTAGATATTGCTATTTTTTCAATGGATGTGGAGAAATCTTGAACTTTTAAGCATTATCGAAAATTTGTTTTCCGTTCCTTGTTTTTGTTGTTGTATGAAGATGTAGGGTGGAGATCTAGTTCAAAATATGACATTACAAGGTAAAGGTGATTGGAAGCTTTAGATCTAGGTGGTTGTTAGCTTTAGAATCTTAAATATCACAATATTGGGAGAGATCTAGGTACAACATTGCAAGGAAGTAATTATTGGTGTATGAAATAAAATAGAAAAACATGTAGAAGGATAAAAATAATTACAAAGGTAGGAAGGGATACAAAATAATTAGAAAGGTAGGTCTTTAATTGGATGACGGTGTAGGTGGAGTTTTTTTTGTTGGGTTTAAATGTTACGAAATTTAAGTTAGGTTATAATTTTTCTAACGGAATTTGTTATAATTTTTAATGAAATTATAACTTGGTATAGATGAATCGGCAATGGATGTACAATGCGGACCGTCGCTCGAGAGAGTTCATTGATGGCGCGAGGCTTTTCTCGATCTGGCGTTGCATTCTTGCCTCGAGCGACTTCATATGTTGTCGTGTGTAGATTGCAAGAACGAGAAGGAGCACTCCAGCGATGGCAAGTTATGAACCACTTGATCAAGAGAGGTTTCATGCCAAACTATACCGTTGGACCAACCATGGCGAAGTTGAGGTGATTAGCCAGAAGGCGATGAACAAGGCGAGGAAGAGGAAGATGGATTTAATAAATATCCGGACGACACGCAATCATTGTTCCGTGGAAGAAACACTTGGTGACTTTGGTGATGATGAGCTAGACCAGATGTTGCGTGGCGGAGAGGAGACTACGGATGAAAGATAGTTCGAGAAGTTCCAGCGCATGTTAGAGGACCACGAACTCCTTTGTACCCAAAGCGTAGGCGGGGCCACAAAAAGCTGCGTACCACACCTGGAACTCATGCAATGGAAGGCTAGAAATGGTGTGTCGGATAAGGGATTGGTGAGGTTTTATCACTCGTAAAGAAGTTGCTTCCAGAAGATAACACTCTGCCCAAATCTACATATGAAGCCAAGCAAGTCGTCTGTCCTTTGGGATTGGAAGTACAGAAGATACACGCATGTCCTCGATATTGCTGGAGGCGACGACGTGACCAAGCTTGGACAGGCAATGCCAACTGCTATGGATGCGTCATCTCCACCACGGCAACCCACGCCTCCTCCAACGTCACCGCCACGCAATGCCTCGCAAGAGAAAAGCAGCGTAAGCCCTACTCCACCACCAGTAGCTCCTGTGTCTCCACCCGCTCCACGCAGAAGCCCTACTCCACCACCAGCATCTCAAACAAAAAAGAACCCCCCCAGGAAAACCACGCCTCCACCATCTCCTCTGAGGAAGAAGCTCGATAACCGAATTAAGGCTCCCCCACCTGCTCCCAAGAAGGCGGAGTCCAGCCGATCGACCAAGGTAAAGGAACCTCCAAAGAGGGCATATGATATGAATAAGGAGGAGAGTGATGCGGTCACTAAAGCAAAAGTGGCTGCACACTTCGCAAAAAAGAAGGTAGAGCCAAAGGTACCAACTGATCCAAAAGCGGCGGAACATTTCGCGACATGCCGTGCAAAGCACGCTGTGCTGGGCCCAACTATGAGCAGCAATAATTAAGGCTACATGGAAGAATAAGCGTGGTCAAAGCGGCGGCAAAGAAGAAGAAGAGAGACCAAGATCGGAGAACCCGAGAGGTTTATGAAGGAGGCAGGACTCAGTTCCACAGCTGCAGCTCTTGGATTAATAGATGATATCCCAATGGCAACAAAGGTCAGATGGCAATTTCAGTTGGGCCGGGAGCTGATTGACCCAAATGAGATAAAGGATCTACCAACCAAGATGCGGTAATTTCACGAATGGTACATGACAGAGTCCGCTCAAGGAAGAACGATGTTCCCCTCCGTATCAAAGAAGATGATTTTTATCGCGGGACTGCACCATATGGCTCGAATTTGACGACTTATACAATATTTACCATGCCGACTCCATCAACGTGTCTCTCATGAGTCTGTGGTGCCTATAAGTGTCAAGCTCATACCTTTACTGTGTGCTTCCTCGTACAATAAAATTGCAACTATTAAACTTATACCTTTCTATGTAGAATGGAGATACGTAGAAAGAGAATATCTTCAACGTGGGCTTCATCGACCCAGAGATTGTTAACGAGTTCGTCTTTGGATACAACCGAAAGGATCTTGAAGATTACATTCTCGATGCATTCTTGGGACAACACTACAAACCGTACATACTTCTGCCCTTCAACTTCAGTGCGTATATATACAACCTCTCGTTCTTATATTTTCCAAGGCATTTATAATACTACTAGCTAGTTACATATATGTTGCAATACATGAATAGGTTTCACTGGATCCTTCTTGTCATCAAGCTTGATAGCAGCCAGATCATTGTTCAAGACTCAAAAAGGACTCCGGTGAAAAAATATCAATTTATCATTGACACCCTAAACAGGTATATAGCTGTAACACCCTAATTTTTTGCTCTAATTTAAATTTTGGAGTATTTTTTATTTTTTTTGAATTTTTGGGAATTTATTTAAGTTTATTTGGATTTATTCAAATAGGACTTTTCTTGAAAACAATTAAATAATGGAAAAGTTTTTGCAAAGTTTTATTGCAAATATTTTAATGGAATTCTAAACATATCAAAGTAATTTCTGGAATTTTTTTAGAATTTTTCTGCTATTTTAAAAGCTCCAAATGAATTAATTGAATTTATAGAATTATTTTAAATGTGAAATGATTAAAAATCGGATGAGCGAGAATGGGCCGAGCCCATTCTCGTGCGTGTCGCCGCCCAACGCGCCGAAACCCTAGCGCCGCTTCAAAGACAAGTCGTCAATCCGGATCGAGCGCGTGAGTGCGCCATGTCGCTGCATGCGAGAGCCTTGGATCGTCGCCGACGGACGCTGCAGGATTGCGCCACGTCACGCCGCCCGCGAGATCGCGGAGAGGCGTGGGCTTTAATGGCCGTGATTTCCGCCGCGATTTCGCGCACGTCGAGGCAGCCCTTAAGTTCCGTTGATGGCGTCGTGCGAGACCTTCACGCGCGTCTTTTGACTCCTCGCACGCACGCCGAGACCCTCTCTAGCGCTGGCGAGCTCGCCGTGAATTGCGTCTTTGTGCGCCGCGTTTTTCGTCGCTTACCGCCGTCGGTTTCTCTCCGCGTCGCCAAGGTCACCGGAGTAATCCTTCCGCCAAGCCGGGTCGAGCGAGCCACTTCATCACGCCGAGAAGCCCGTAGTGCCGTGGGTCGCGTCATCTTCCTCAACTCGTGACCTTTTCTTCTCGCGCCGTCGTCGCTTTCACCGAAGCCGTCGTCCGTCCGATCTTCATCGCACGCTTACGGTTCGTCCACGTCACTTTTCTTTGTGTTCTTCTATAGTAGATGCATGCTGTTAGATCTGGATTGAACGGTAGAGATTAGATCTAGTCTCTGTAACTTGGTTACATCTCAGCCGTTGGATCGTTAGTGTACGCGTAGGATTGAGCCACGTCGCGCCATGTATAGTAAACAGCTCCGGTGACCCGAGCCGTTGGATCGAATCTGAACGGTTGAGTTTAGATCTGGTTTTGCCCTAGGATCCGCGCCGTTCAAATTTGAACGTGTGGCGGTGATAGCGCCGCACCTCCAACCAATCGCGTGCGGTCGCGTGTTTCCTTTGACCGAAGCGTGACCAATCTCGGCCATTGATTTCAAACGAGCCGTTGCGATTGCACCGCATGTCGCTGCGTATCCGATGCGTCGTCGAGTCCGTGCGTGCGTTGGCCGTTGGATCCGAGGGGACCGTTCGATGCGTGACTCGTGGACGTGCGGAAATCGAGGCGTCGCCGAGCCGCGCAGGCATAGGATCTGACCGTCGATTTTAGCGAACGGTCTGGCTTTTGCCGCGTGGCTGCACTGTTCTGTGAACCAAGTCCACGGTGGACCAGAGCCGAACCGAGGACCCAGTCCATAGACGAACGGCGTGGCGACCTCGGGCGTGCCGCGTGTCGGTGACGTCAGCAATGACGTCATAAATATTTTTATATATAAAAATATTTCGACCGAATTTCATTTCTGTGCTGACGTCATAAAAGCGAATTTCCAGTATAAAAATAATTCAGAAAAATCGGATTTCCTTAATTTCTGTATTTTCAGATTTTATTCAAACTTGAAATGACTATAACTTTGGCATTTTAACTCGGATTTGGGTGATTCAAATTTCTAAAAATTCATAAAATTGTGAGCTGTTTAATGGTGAATTTTATTTGAATTTTTGAGGTTATTTAGTCTTCTTTATTAGCTATTTATTGCATATTTTGTTTGTGCAGCGAGACGCAAATTTTAGGAAAGTTTCGAGGAAGAATTCGTCGCTCAAGACCAAGTTTCAGAACAAGACCAGCAACTCTTTGAAGGCAAGTGATGCTTTGATCATTTTGATCCCAGGTTTTTAAAATGTAGTTTATGCTTTGAAACTATGCATGCTTATTTATTTAAAATGAATTTAAATTGATTCGGGATAATGTAGTTAATCAACCCATTTTGTTATACCACCTTGAATTATTAATTGTATGCCCTAAATCATTGTCACCCTAAGTTTGATTATATTAGTTGGATGTTAATATTGTGCCAACACGGGAGGCTAGACCGTGAGTAGATGCTTAGCCTTGCAACGAATCATGAGTGATCTTTGGAAAAATGCTACAATCTTGATTAAAGACATTGAATGTATTTTGAAAAGTGGTGTGATGATGCCACATGATGAGATTGAGGTCTGATGACTGTGTGGTTCCGTCATCGATGTTGAGTTATTCTTGGCATGTGTTGCACAATAATCAAGCGGGTGGGAAATGTTTTAGGCGGGGCAAGTGGCAAGAGGTGTGTGCTGGTGGGCTGTGTGGCTTTGGGTTGATGAGTGATGTGAGTCTGTGTGCCACATTGGGGTGTGTGCATTGTTGAGTGTTGGAAGTCTTGCCTTGGTCGATTAAGGACTTCACCTTGCAAGCCTTTGATCCGAGTCACCCGTACAACCACATGTCCGATATGGGACAGACCTAGTTGACTAGGGTTACGATATCTTTCCTCCGATACCTCGGGGTGATAGTACAGGGTGTATCTGTATGGGGAGCGCACTGTGCTACGGCTTGGTGCCCATCCAACGGTGATTGGCCGGTCCTATACTTGACTCTGTGTGAGGAAGTGATAGTGAAGGCAATCTGGAGAGGTTCTTTGGTTAAGGTAGAAGTTCCTGAAAAGCTTTGTTGCAGACAATCACCTGTGTGGTGAGCGGCTGTATCTTGTGGGTAAAGTGTACAACCTCTGCAGAGTGTCAAACTATTCGAATAGCCGTGCTCACGGTATTGAGCATTGCTCGGGGATTATAGTCAAGGGGTAGATTTTCATAAACAAAATATGGGAAGGGTGGCTGTGTGCCAAGTGTTAAAAATGAACTGTTAAGGCTGTGTGCCGAGAATCTTCGAAGAAAAACCATTTGAAGAAATTAGTATTACTTATAACTGTTCCAATGCTTTAATCTAATTAAGATATTTGTTTAAAATTACTGTTTGATGCAAAAGAACCATTTAAGCCAACCCTTTGGAATAAGCTTTGCATGTAGTAATATCGCATTCGTGCATTACTTGTTGAGTGCCTTGTGTACTCACCCCACCTTGCTTATCAACCCCAACATCGGTGGAGGAGACTACACGGTTTGGGAGGAGGAGTACATCGAGGATACGAACAATTAGGGGCAAGCCCAGTCGGTTGCTGTGGCAAGATGAAGGCTTCACGACCTTTACTTTTGTTCATTGCTATTTCTTTACTTTGAATAATGTAAGCCTGTGTGGTGACTTATCTGTAAGGAGACCATAAGGTCGTACAACTCGATTTATATACATGTTTGCACTATTTATTCTTATATCTTTGTGAATGTGCGTAATGTGCAACCACAGTATGGTGTGTGTGCTAAGCGTGATCTGGGGATCGCAGAATACAGAGGGTCGGATTTGCGATTCGGGTCCCGACAAAGGTGGTATCGAGCAGTCGATCGTAGGTCTTGACCCTAGTTTGGTCGTGCCTAGGAGGGTAAAACTATTTTCTAAAGACCTAATCAACTTGAGCAAGAATATCAATGAAATCTTGACTTATCTCTTCTCTCTTGTTTCATACCTATCTTTGAATTTTTATTATTCTCTGTTTAATTTAAACAAGGTTTATTTTGTCGATGAGGATGATCCACACCTATGGAGAGCGCTTGGAGGATACGCTGCGGAGTTATGGCGTATGATGCGATTGCTCGGAGGTTTTGATGAGACCAATGTATCGAGGACTTGGTGGTACGGCAGACTTGGCGTCGCTGGGATGTCAAGATCACGATGTATGCTCGGGAGAACGAGGAGAGCCGTCCTATCTACATCACGGTCGGAGGTCTTCTTTTGAGGCGGAATCCGTGAGTCGGCGCGTCGAGCGATGCGGCGATTGCCCGCACTTACTCCGCGGAGATGGAGGCACCGTCTTTCGTTACCATCGCGTCGAGACAATCGTTTGGAGAGGATGGAGTTTGTAGAGGAGGGCGCCACTATCACCCACTGGCGAGTGCGTCATCGCCCGGGAGGATGCCTTGGACGAGACGGTCCGGAGTTGCAGAGACCGCGCCGAGAGTCGCGAGGCAAAGATCCAGTGCGGGAGGGCTTAGCTCACTCCATGCGAAGATCCAGGAGTTGGAGATGGCTTTGTATGGACCCGAGCTCGAGCGATTCGGAGTTACGATCCAGATCCGAAGGAGCAGAGCGAGAGGCACCGGTGCAGAGCGAGCAGCCCCGGGACCAGCCGGAGTCGATAGGGTCATTTGCACCAGCCGCAGTAGGTCACCAGGACCAGTTTGCCCCGATTCCGGAGCACCCACCGGTGTATGCTCCGAGGGAGCTACAGCCGGGTTGGCTCGATGAGTGATCGAGTCTAGTAGAGTGTAGTGTCGAGACTCGAATGTCTGAGTCGCGTCTTTTTCTTCAGAGTCACCATTAGGTGTGAGTCGTCATGGATTCCTATGTTTGCTTACTTGTTTTTGGTTGTGAGTGTCTCGTATGTGTTGCATTGCCCTTAGGCACTTGTGAGCAACCGTACTGCTTTATATTATATCAATAAAGTGGCTAAATAATTTAAGTTACACCTATTTCCCCACATGAATTCTTCTACTTGTCTATGCTTTCTTCTTCTCTTAACCTTGGAAGCTGGCAACAGATGGTGAGGACTCGTGGAAATGTTGGAGCCAACGGAAGTGGAGCTAACCAGGCGGACAACCAGAATGAAGAGCCGATCCCTCAACCACCGCAGGTCGATATGTAGAACCTGGGAGCCTTCTTGACTGCCCAGACTCAACTTATGAACACGATGGTTCAAACCATGCAGCAGATATCCAATCAAGCTGCTGTGAATGTTCAACACAGGGGTAACCATGGACCACACCCCTACTCGGGTTGTCGGAGTTTATGAGGACTCGTCCACCCACTTTTCGAGTAACGCCAATCCACTAGAAGCGGACGATTGGCTAAGGACAATTGAAAGGAAGTCGCACATTACCGGTGTGTAGGACATGAGAGGGTACTCTATGCCTCTCATCAACTCGAAGGGACCGCAGAATGGTGGGAAAACCTGCGCGACTCATGAGGACCCACAGAGTATCACGTGGGAGGAATTCACCTCGACCTTCCGCCCGCATTACCATGTACCGAGGGTATCATGGATCTTAAAAGGAGGAATTCGGAGCCTCAAGCAAGGCGGCGATCGGTGGCGATTACGAACAAGTTCACCTAAGCCGCACGCTACGCACCGGAGGGCGTGGCTACGGATAAGGCCAAACAATCCCGCTTCATGAAGGGATTGAATGCGAGGTTGCAGTGGGACTGATCACCACACATTCCACGACTTCCAAGAGCTAGTTAACAAAGCTCTTATCTTAGAGGACAAGCGCCGAGAGTTGGATGACAACAGAAGCGCAGAATGGCGCAACAAGGAGGTCGTCGAGCAGCAGAGGCAGAAGGCGCACCTCAGCAGTTCATCGGTACCAACCTGAGAGGCAATGATAGGGCACCACCGCCGCAAATCGCCGATGGGTCGAATGTTCGACTCAACGAAGCGTAGCGCGATGGAGGAACCTCTCGAGCGGTGGGAAGGCGTTGCTATCATTGCAATGAAATGGGGCATTTGCCAACAAGCGCCCTAAGAAGGAGGTGTCACCCGATCCGCTTTAACCTAGGGAACACACCGGCAAGGACTCCGCGCCAATCGTGAACCGTGGGGCATCAACGCAGACAACTCCATCCCAAGGAACCGCACGAGGCCGAGTCAACCACATTACAACGGATGAAGTTCGTAACGCCACGGACGTTGTAATTGGGTAAGTTCCTAGTAAACTCGATTACCACTACCGTTTTATTTGATTCCGAGCCGCATTCTTTTATTTCCGAGATTTTGCTGTTCAAAATGATATGGAAATAGTGAATCTTAAATGTGTGCTCATAGTCAATCCTCGGATCGAACTCCGATCTAAAGTAGGATGTTCGGGTAAGACTAATAATTAATGGAGTTGAGTTCCTAGCGAACTTAATCGTCCTTAATACCCAAACCTTGGATGTTATCACAGGAATGGATTGGTTAACCAATCACAAAGCGATGATTGGATTGTGGAAAAAGAGTCATATCGGTCGAGAGCCGGATGGAAAGAAGATTGAGTTTGAAGCAAAACCGGTGCGGGATGGACAATTAATGGTCAACGACATGAAGGCTATCGGCGTAGAGGAAGTTTCCATAGTCAATGAATATCCGGATGTTTTCCGAAAGATTTACCCGAATGCCTCGGATAGAGATATCAAGTTCGTGATAGAGTGGTTCGAGGACAGCTCCATAGCTAAGAGACCTTACAGGATGTCCACAGAGGAATTGGTGGAAATGAAGAAGCAAATTGAAGAAGCTCTTTGGAAAAGGATTTATAAGACCTAGTTCATCGCCATGGGGAGCACTGTCTTATTCGTCAAGGAGAAGGGCGGAAGTTTCAGGATGTGTATAGACTATCGTGCACTCAATGACGTGACGATAAAGAATAAGTATCCGCTACCGGGATCGATGATTTGTTTGACCGATTGAGAGGAGCAGAGTCTTCTCCAAAATTGATCTCCGATCGAGGATACCATCAATTGAAGATCCGATCGGAGGATATTCGAAGGCCGTATTTTCGTCAAGATATGGACACTCGAGTTCTGAGTGATGTCTTTTGGTTTGACAAATGCACCGGCATATTTCATGAACTTAATGAATAAGGTTTTATGGAATATTTGGATAAGTTCGTCGTCGTATTCATAGATGATATCCTTATCTATTCCAAGACGAGAGAAGAGCACACCGAGCATTTGAGGCTAGTCCTTGAAAAGTTGAGAGAGCAATAGTTGTTTGCAAAATTTAGCAAATGTGATTTCTGAAGAATAAGGTTGAATTTCTTGGACACATAATGACCGCGCAGGAGTTGCGGTAGATCCAAAGAAAGTGGAGACAGTTCTACATTGGGAACAACCCAAGTCGGTAACCCAAATCCGTAGTTTCCTTGGAATGGCGGGTATTACCGTCGATTCATCGAAGGATTCTCTACGATTGCGAGACCTCTTACGCAATTGTTGAAAAGGAAAGGAAATTCCTATGGACACCGAGTGTGAGAAGAGTTTTCGGGAGTTGAAGAGAAGATTAACATCGGCTTTGTACTAGTTTTACACGATGTTCATCAAGACTTCGACATCTATTGTGATGCATCGCGTCGAGGATTGGGATGCGTGTTGATGCAAAATAGGAAGGTAATTGCCTATGCATCAAGGCAATTGAGACCACATGAGGAGAACTATCCGACTCATGATTTGGAATTATTTGCCGTAGTGCATGCACTAAAGATATGGCGTCATCTTCTCATCGGAAATAGATGTGAAGTGTATACGATCATAAAAGTCTTAAGTATATCTTCACACAAGTGACCTAAATATGAGGCAAAGAAGATGGTTAGAGTTAATCAAGGATTATAATGTGGGAATTCACTACCATCGGGTAAAGCCAGCGTGGTGGCGGCGCCTTGAGCGAAAGAACCACAGTGTAAATATCTTTGTTGGAAACAAGTCGAGCGAGAATTGTGTAAGGATTTTAAATTAGAACTGGAAATGGTACGGAAGGATTCCTAGCAACTTTGGAAGTAAGACCTACGGAAGATCGGATCGGGGAAGGCGGAAAGATGATGATAAGATCAAAAGAATTAAGGGCAAAATGGATGAAGGCAAAGCAAAAGATTTCAAACTGGATGAACAAGGTACTATGTGGTTTAAAGAGCGCATTTGTGTGCCGAACAAAAAGGAGTTGAAGCGGTTAGTCGGGGGGCCCATGACTCCAAGTACTCAATTCATCCAGAAGTGCGAAAATGTATCAAGATTTAAAGGAGAGATTTTGGTGGCCAAGCATGAAGCGAGAAGTCGCGAATACGTTGCAATATGTGACATATGTCAAAGAGTCAAAGCTATGCACCAAAAACCAGCAGGCTATTACAACCCCTAAAGATACGAATGGAAATGGGAAGAAATTGGTATGGATTTCATAACCGGATTGCCTAGAGCATAAAGTGGATATGATTCCATATGGGTCATAGTAGATCGTTTAACTAAAGTGGCACATTTCATACCGTGAAGACCACTTATTAGAAGACCGGTTAGCGAACTCTATATGTCAAGAATTGTTTGTTTGCATGGAGTACAAGAAAAAAATAGTGTCGACAGAGGTACCCAATTTACCTCCAGTTTTGGGGTAAGCTACATGAAGCGATGGGAACTCGTTTGAACTTGATCTGACATACCATCCGCAGACGGATGGACAAACCGAGAGAGTCAATCGGATATTAGAGGATATGTTGAGGGCATGTGCCTTAGCATATTCCACCTCATGGGACAAGTGTTTGCCTTATCTTGAGTTTAGTTACAACAACGATTATCGAGCGAGTTTACAAATGTCTCCATTTGAAGCTTTGTATGGTCGATCCTATCGAACACCATTGAATTGGAATGAGGCAGTGACGACATGTTTTGGACCGACATTCTTCAGAAGCGGAAGAACGGTCATACGATCGGGGAAAGATTGAAGATTGCACAATCAAAGCGAAGAGTTATGCCGACAACCGTCGCAGGAACCGAGCTTTGAACCGAAGATTTTGTGTACCTTAGAGTCACGCCTCTCAAAGAGTTAGAAGGTTCCATGCAAAGGAAAGCTCGCACCCGGATATGTCGGACCATTCAAGATCTTGAGCCGCAGAGGTGAAGTTGCTTATCGATTAGAGTTACCGTGCGTCTTTGGCGGAGTGCATGATGTATTCCATGTATCTGGCGAAGAAGTGTCTTGAGTAGGAAGAGCAAACACCTTTGGAGGCAATTGAGTGCAAGAAGATCGACTTACAAAGGACATCAGATGAAGATTACGGGCGTAATGGACGGAGAGACAAGGAACAAGTCAACACGTTTCTGCGAATTCAATGGAGCAACCATTCGGAAAGTGAAGCAGCGTGGGAGCGTGAAGAAGATCTGAAGAAGGAGTTCCTAACCTATTTCTCAGACGATACGAATCTCGGGATGAGATTCGTTAAGGGGAGGTTTGTAACACCTAATTTTTGCTCTAATTTAAATTTTGGAGTATTTTTGATTTTTTTGAATTTTGGGAATTTATTTAAGTTTATTTGGATTTATTCAAATAGGACTTTTCTTGAAAACAATTAAATAATGGAAAAGTTTTGCAAAGTTTTATTGCAAATATTTTAATGGAATTCCAAACATCTCAAAGTAATTTGGAATTTTTTGGAATTTTTACGCTATTTTAAAAGCTCCAAATGATTTAATTGAATTTCTAGAATTATTTTAAATGTGAAATGATTTAAAATCGGATGAGCGATAATGGGCCGAGCCCATTCTTGTGCGTGTCGCCGCCCAACATGCGCCGAAACCCTAGCGCCGCCTTCACCCAAGTCGTCCGTCCGGATCGAGCGCTGTGAGAGCGCCACGTCGCTGCATCGTGAGCCTTCGGATCGTCGCCGCGACGGCGCGCGAGATTGCGCCACGTCACTTCGCCCCGCGAGATCGCCGAAGAGATGTGGGCCTTGATGGCGTGGTTTCGCCGCGATTTCACGCACGCGTCGAGGCAGCCCTTAAGTCCCGTTGATGGCGTCGTGCGAGAGACCTTCACGCCGCGTCTTTTGACTCCTCGCACGCGCGTCGAGACCCTCTCTAGCGCTGGCGAGCTCGCCGTAGTTGCGTCTTTGTGCGCGGCGTTTTTCGTCGTTTACTTCGCGCGGTTTCTCTCGCCGTCGCCAAGGTCACCGGAGTAATCCTTCCGCCAAGCGCGTCGAGCGAGCCACTTCATCATGCGGAGAAGCCCGTAGCGCCGTGTGGGTGCGTCATCTTCCTCAACTCCGTAGCCTTTTCTTTCGCCGCCGTCGCCTTCACCGAAGCCGTCGTCCGTCCGATCTTCATCGCATGCGCCACGGTTCGCCCACGTCACTTTTCTTTGTGTTCTTCTAGAGTAGATCATGCAGTTAGATCTGGATTGAACGGTAGAGATTAGATCTAGTCTTTGTAACTTGGTTACATCTCAGCCGTTGGATCGTTAGTGTACGCGTAGGATTGAGCCACGTCGCGCCATGTATAGTAAACAGCTCCGGTAACCTGAGCCGTTGGATCGGATCTGAACGGTTGAGTTCAGATCTGGTTTTGCCCTAGGATCCGCGCCGTTCAAATTTGAACGTGCGGCGGTGATAGCGCCGCACCTCCAACCAATCGCGTGCGGTCGCGTGTTTCCTTTGACCGAAGCGTGACCAATCTCGGCCGTTGATTTCAAACGAGCCGTTGCGATTGCGCCGCGTGTCGCTGCGTATCCGAAGCGCCCCGAGTCCGCGCGTGCGTTGGCCATTGGATCCGAGGGGACCGTTCGATGCGTGACGCGTGGCCGTGCGGAAATCGAGGCGTCGCCGAGCCGCGCAGGCATAGGATCTGACCGTCGATTTTAGCGAATGGTCTGGCTTTTGCCGCGTGGCTGCACTATTCTGTGAACCAAGTCCACGGTGGACCTGAGCCGAACCGTGGACCCAGTTCATAGACCAGAACGACGTGGCAGCCTCTGGGCGTGCCACGTGTCGAGCTGACGTCAGCAATGACGTCATAAATATTTTTATATATAAAAATATTTCGACCGAATTTCATTTCTGTGCTGACGTCATCATGACGCGGTGCTGACGTCATAAAAGCGAATTTCCAGTATAAAAATAATTCAGAAAAATCGGATTTTCTTAATTTCCGTATTTTCAGATTTTATTCAAACTTGAAATGACTATAACTTTGGCATTTTAACTCGGATTTGGGTGATTCAAATTTCTAAAAATTCATAAAATTGTGAGTTATTTAATGGTGAATTTTATTTGAATTTGTGAGGTCATTTAGTCTTCTGTATTAGCTATTTATTGCATATTTTGTTTGTACGCGTAGACGCAAATTTGCCGGAAAGTTTCGAGGAAGAATTCGTCGCTCAAGACCAAGTTTCGGAACAAGACCAGCAACTCTTTGAAGGCAAGTGATGCTTTGATCATTTTGATCCCAGGTTTTTAAAATGTAGTTTATGCTTTGAAACTATGCATGCTTATTTATTTAAAATGAATTTAAATTGATTCGGGATAATGTAGTTAATCAACCCATTTTGTTATGCCACCTTGAATTATTAATTGTATGTCTAAATCATTGTCACCCTAAGTTTGATTATATTAGTTGGATGTTAATATTGTGCCAACACGGGAGGCTAGGCGTGAGTAGATGCTTAGCCTTGCAACGAATCATGAGTGATCTTTCGGAAAAATGCTACAATCGATTAAAGACATTGAATGTATTTTGAAAAGTGGTGTGATGATGCCACATGATGAGATTGAGGTACAATGACTGTGTGGTTCAGCATCGATGTTGAGTTATTCTTGGCATGTGTTGCACAATAATCAACCGGGTGGGAAATGTTTTAGGCGGGGCAAGTGGCAAGAGGTCAGTGTGCACTGGTGGGCTGTGTGGCTTTGGGTTGATGAGTGATGTGAGTCTGTGTGCCACATTAGGCTGTGTGCCACTGTTGAGTGTTGGAAGTCTTGCCTTGGTCAGTTAAGGACTTCACCTTGCAAGCCTTTGATCTGAGTCACCCGTACAACCACATGTCTGATATGGGACAGACCTAGTTGACTAGGTTTCTGATATCTTTCCTCTGATACCTCGGAGTGACAGTACACAAGGGTGTATCTGTATGGGGGAGCGTACCTGTGCTACGGCTTGGTGCCCATCCAACGGTGATTGGCCGGTCCTATACTTCGGCTCTGTGTGAGGGAAGTGATAGTGAAGGCAATACCGGAGAGGTTCTTTGGTTAAGGTAGAAGTTCCTGAAAAGCTTTGTTGCAGACAATCACCTGTGTGGTGAGCGGCGGTATCTTGTGGGTAAAGTGTACAATCTCTGCAGAGTGTCAAACTATTCGAATAACCGTGCTCACGGTATTGAGCATTGCTCGGGGAATACAGTCAAGGGGTAAATTTTCATAAACAAAATATGGGAAGGGTGGCTGTGTGCCAAGTGTTAAAAATGAACTGTTAAGGCTGTGTGCCGAGAATCTTCGAAGAAAAACCATTTGAAGAAATTAGTATTACTTATAACTGTTCCAATGCTTTAATCTAATTAAGATATTGGTTTAAAGTTGTTGTTTGATGCAAAAGAACCATTTAAGCCAACCCTTTGGAATAAGCTTTGCTTGTAGTAATAGCACTGCATTCTGTGCATTACTTGTTGAGTGCCTTGTGTACTCACCCCACCTTGCTTATCAACCCCAACATCAGTGGAGGAGACTACACCAGTTTGGGAGGAGGAGTACATCGAGGATACGAACAACTAGGGGCAAGCCCGATCGGTTGCACTGTAGCAAGATGAAGGCTTCCACGACCTTTACTTATGTTCATTGCTATTTCTTTACTTTGAATAATGTAAGCCCTGTGTGGCTGACTTATCTGTAAGGAGACCATAAGGTCGTACAACTCGATTTATATACATGTTTGCACTATTTATTCTTATATCTTTGTGAATGTTTGTAATGTGCAACCCTGTATGACTATGTGTGCTAGCGTGATCCTGGACTGGCACAGAATACACAGAGGGTCCGGATTTGCAGATTCGGGTCCCGACAATAGCACATATATATACGATAGTTTTCCTTATTATATATATTGAAATACCTTGCTAATTCCAACTCTGATAATTACCATTCATACTAACGCATCACATAGGACATTCGCACGGTTTCGAAAGAAGCAACAAGGAGATTTCGAGAACGAATTTGATGTACAATTAAGCACTCGAGTACGTATTAAAGAATATTAATATGTCGTAACAGTTTTTCATCCCAATAATCGTGTTCTTTTCAAATTTCATCGCAGGTTCTACAACAGACGGGTGGAAACAACCTATGTGGCTATTATGTGTGCCACTATATGCAAAGTATTATCCACGGTGATGTGCCGACAACCAACACCGAGGTAGTGTGCACATGTCAATTTCTTAGTACTTACACTTTAATAATTACATGTCCAGAGATTTATTTACCTCCCGCTTTGTCAGCCCAACATCGATGTGCAAGGCGTGATCCCGCCGCACCGGGTTGCAGCAATCCAAGAACAACTCATCGGCTTTATTGTCGATTTAGATTGTATCCACCAAAGCGAGTTCCACGCAAATGGTTGGAGAGATTGTCTGAAATAAGGACAGGTGAACCGACATCAACGTCAACCAAGGGCACAAAGAGCGACGCACGCAAGAAATGAGCTCAAGATTCGCCCTTTTATTCTTTGAAACTTGTAAAAGTGGCTTATTATTTCATGTGTTCATCAACTTGTTCATTTTTTAGTCTATAATTATCTGAATGAATACTCATGACTAATATATATATATATATATATATATATTTAAGTGTGTCAAAAAAACTCATGAAGTTCTATTTATTTTAATTGTCAAAATCTATATTAAAAACCCCTCTGAAAACATATTCTATATTGAATATAATCAAAACGCTACGCTGTCAGACTCTTCACAAGCGCTTGGTAACTCCAACCGCGCGGTTCGTAACACCAACCGCTTTTGGAGAGAACCTCTCCACAAGCGGTTGGTAACACTAACCGCTTGTGGAAATGTCGAACCACAAGCGGTTCGGGGAACCGCTTGTGATACCCGACGGGGTATCACTCCCGGTTGCTTACAAGCGGTTCTAAAACCGCTTCTAAAAGCGGTTTCGAACCGCTTGTGTATGCCCGATCCGCAGTAGTGCTTGCCGGCCCTGTGTCGACACGACCGCTGGCCACACAGGCGCTTCCCGACCACCGATCGAGCCCGCGCTCCGCGCTCGTAGCGCCCTACATGCGTCGCATCGACACCTTGCGCCTGCAGTTGCCACTGTTGGCAGCCACGCCTGAGGACCCCGTGTCGTCCCGTCCGAAGACCGGGCCGTCGCTCTTGGGCAAAGCACCTACGATCCGTGCCAGAACCAGGAGCCACAGCTCTCAACTATCATGCCTGCTGCATAGCTGAACCCAACGTTGTTGGTCTCGGCCGTCGTGCCCATGCCCTGCACCTATAGCTAACGCCGTCGGTCGCGCTCATCGGCCTAAGCCGAGCTGACATGACACTGCACGCACCTGATGTGTCGATGGCGATGGCCCTGCACTCGCGTCGCCGGTGACGGCTTTTGCCAGATGGAGGTCCCGCTCTCGAAGTGCCGGGACGGCTTTACACCTGGGTTCCCCGTGGCTTCGCACACCACCGCCGCGAACTCTCCCCGTAGCATGTCGCTGTCAGGAACTCGAACTCCACGCTGCCACAGTAGGCCGCCGTTGCATGGTCGAGCAAGGTGCGATGGCTAGGGTATAACCCTAGTCGCACTGTTGAAGCCCCCTTGGGTCATGTGGCAGTTGGGCCGAAAGCCCACCCGCACGATCCACGGGCCGAATTGCCCCAATGATAGTTGTTCAAAAAAATCAGATAAAAAGGAAATTTTACCCCCCCCCCCCAATTTTTCCTGTAATTCGAAAATATAGTTAATAAACTCCAAAAATTAATAGTAAATCCTACAAATTGATTTTTCTAGGTATATGGACTTCTTTAATTAATTGAACCTTGGTATTAGCACACATGGGAAGCTTCATATCACTGGGTTTATTTTTCTAGCATTATTCCATGTTTATATGTTCTAGAACTAATCTTTCTATTACTTAGTAATTTTGAAAATTGCCTCATAATTAATATAAAATCTTGAAAATGCTAGGAAAATTATAAATAGCATGTTGGAGGTTCCATGCCTCTAGATTTATTTTTCTTAGCATTGCTCCATGTTCATTTATGCTGAAATTTATTTTTCTGTTAATTGGTAATTCTGAAAAATGCATAATAATTAGTAGAAAATTATGGAAAATATTAGGAAAATCCTGGAAAATTTTAGATAATTATCTACTGAATAGATATAGACCAAACTATACTAATTCAAGAGTAAGCATGCAATATATTGATTTTACCAGCAATAAAATTCAATCTTACTTGCATATAGGTGTCGGGACCCGATTCTGAGAATCTGGACCCTCTATGTAATCTGTGCTAATCCAGGATCACGCTAGCACACACAGTCTTTACAGGGTTGAACATCACAGACATTCACAATGATACCATAATAAATAGTGCAAACATTTACATAAACTGAGTTGAATGACCTTATGGTCTCCTTACAAAAGATCAGCCACGTAGGGCTTACATTATCAGAGTAATTAAAAGATAACAGCGGAAAGCAAATAAACTTCGTGGAAGCCTTCATCTTGCCACAGGCAACCGATTGGGCTTGCCCCCTAATTGTCCGGATCTTCAATGCACTCCTCCTCCCAGGCTGGCGTAGACTCCTCCACTGATGTTGGGATGATGGGCAAGGAGGGGTGAGTACTCAAGGCACTCAACAAGTAATGCACAGAATGCATTGCTATTACTATATGTAAGACTTATTCCAAATAATTGGTTTACTTGGCTCATTTGCATCAAATAGCATTTTTAAATTAACAATTTAATTAGATTAAAAGAAGTGAAATAGATAATAATAGTACTAAGTTGTTTAAACAGTTTTTCTCCATAAACTTGGCACACAGCCTTAATAATTCATTTTCACACTGGCACACAGCCAACCATCCCATATTTTATTTTTGAAGATCTATCCCTTGACTGTAATCCCCCAGCAATGTCCAATACCGCGGACACGGCTATTCGAATAGATTTGACACTCTGCAGAGGTTGTACACTTTACCCACAAGATACAGCCGCTCACCACACAGGTGATTGTCCGCAACAAAGCCTTTCAGGAACCTCTACCTTAACCATGAACCTCTCGTATTGCCTTCACTATCACTCCCCACACAAAGCGAAGTATAGGACAGGCCAACACCGTTGGATGGACACCAAGCCAAGCAGTGCGCTCTCCCACAGATACACCCCGTGTCTTTGTCACCCGAGGTTTCAGAGGAAAGATATCAGAACCCTAATCAACTAGGTCTGTCCCATACCAGACATGTGGTTGTACGGGTGACTCAGTTCAAAGACTTGCAAGGTGAAGTCCTTAGCTGACCAAGGCAAGACTTACATCACTCAACAATGGCACACAGCCCAATGTGGCACACAGACTCACATCACTCATTAACCCATTGCCACACAGGCCCACCTGGCACAAAGCCTCTTGCCACTTGCCCCAGTCTAAATCATTTCCCACCCGGTTGATTATTGTGCAACACATGCCAGCAATAACTCAACATCGGTACGAAACCACACAGGTCTCCGTACTTCAATTTCATCACGTGGCATCACCACACCATGTTTAAAATACATTCAATATTTCATTAGTCACTATTGTGGCATTTTCTGAAAGATCATTCATGACACGCTGCAGGGCTAAACATCTAATCACGGTCTAGCCTCCCGTGTTGCATCATATTAACATCCAACGAGTACAAGCAATCCTAGGGTGACAATGATTTCAGGCATACAATTAATAATTTCAAGGTGGTAATAACAATATGGGTTCATTAGCTACATTACCCCAAATTTATTTAAATTCATTTTTAATTAACTTAGCATGCATAATTTCAAAACAACATACATTTAAAACTAGGATCAAAATGGTCAAAGCATCACTTGCCTTCAAAGAGTTGCTGGTCGTGTTCCGAAACATGATCTTGAGCGACGAACTCTTCTTCGAAACCTTCCGGCAAATTTGCGTCTACGCGTAAAAAATTATATATGCAATAAATAACCAAAACAGTAGACTAAATGACCTCTACAATTCAAATAAAATTCACCATTAAAAAGAGAACATTTTTAAAAAAAATAGAAACTGAAATCACCTCAATCGGAGCTAAAATGCAGAAGTTATAGCCTTTCAAAGTTTCAAATATATTAAAAAGAATAAACCGAATTAGTATATTTATTTTTCAACTGAAAACTCGCTTTATTGCACCAGCATGACGTCAGCAGACACGTGGCGCATCTTGGTGCAGCCACGTCACCCTGGTCTATGGACCCGGTCCACGGCTTAGGTCGAGTTCACCGTGGACTCGGTCCACAAAGACGATGCACGCCCACACCGGATGACGTCCAAGATCAGCGTCACGGCGGCGTCGACCACAACGGGATTCGTGCACGGACACGTGTCGACATCTCGGCCATTCCGAATCGATGGTCAGATCTCAACCACGTGGCGCGATCAGAACCGTAAAAGGAAACAACTGCCAGTCTAACGCACGGCACTGCAGCGACTCGCCTCCACGTGACACGCGTCACGCATCGAACGGGCTCACGGATCCGACGGCTGACACCCACGCGCGCACTCGGTGATGCCTCGGCTTACGCGATGACACGCTTCACGCATCGAACGGGCTCACGGATCCGACGGCCGACACCCACACGCGCGCTCGGCGACGCCTCGGCTTACGCGATGACACGCGTCACGCATCGAACGGCAGGTTTGAAACCAACAGCGGGATTATGCGCACGCGCTGCACACCTCGCATTCCTCGCCGACACGCGGCAGCACGCGACTAGCTCAGCGCACGGCGCAATCTTTGCCGCACATTCAAATCAGAATGGCGCGGATCCGTGCGACACGACCCAAGCCAATCATCACCGCATAGATCCGATCCGACGGCCCAGATTAATCTAAAACACTAACACTAGTTCTAATCCAAGCCATTCAAGAGAGATCTCGGCGACGGCTTGGCGAGGGGGATACTCCGGTGACCTCGGCGACGGCGGAGAGGAACTGGCGATGGGGGAACAAAGCAAAAACAACGGCGGAGCGGTGCGGCAACTACGGCGAGCTTTGCGGGCAAACGGCGATGGATTGGGAGGCGTGCGCTAGGGCTACAGAAACTTCTCGAAGTGCGCAATGCGGGGGTGGCAGCGGTGCACTAAAATGGGCCTCGACGTGAGCGCAAACACCAGCGAAACGAGCAGAAACGCTCGGCGGCGTTAACTCCGACGATTACGCCCGGCTAAACCGACGTGGCTCCATAACGGCCGTCCAATCAGTAACGATCCGATGGCGCACGTACGCGGGTGACGCGGCACAACGGGAACTACCGGATCTCGATCCAACGACTCGATCGCGCGACGGCTAGGGTTTGCGGCGAGGCGGGTTGCGCTGGCCGACGGCGCGCGGGCTGGGCTGCACAGTGTTTTGGCCCAACACTGTTCACCCGATTTTAAAAACCATTTCTGATTTAAAATAAATCAGATAAATAAACAAAGCCAAAATAAATAGCAAAAATACCCGAAAAAATCCAGAAAAATTCTGGAAAATATTTTGGAACATTCTGAACTCAAATAAAATATTTCCAATAAAACCTTGCATCAAATTTTATATTATTTTAATTAAATTCAAGAAAAGCCATATTTGAATATATCCAATTTTTTCCAATAATTCTCCAAAAATCAAAATAACTCCAAAATTTAAATTAGGGCAAATTTTAGGGTGTTACAATAGGATATGTCGAACATCGCAAAAAGGGAATTTATTGAGTTTACCCTGAATGGCAGCAATTACCTCACCTAGGTAATAGATGCCAAGATCAACCTGACAGCTCGATTTCTTGAAGCTGCTATTTCCCATCCTGAAGCTAGTGCTCTTGCTCTTCCCGAAGTTGCTAAGTGTGCGGCTTTACACTTTTTGAGACACCATCTCCATGCGGACTTAAAGGCCGAATATTTGATGGAGAACCTGCTGGCACTATAGAATTCCCTGAAATAATGATATAACCAGCAAAGATACGACCTGTTGCCAGAAGTACAACGTGAATGGACCCTCATGCGCTTCTAGGATTTTATGTTTGTGGCAACATACAACTCTGCCATGCACAAGCTTGTTGCCAAACTGACATTCTGTAACTAGAAAGTTACTGATGCTAAAATAATTGACAAGACATTGTGCACCTTCCACCCCAACATGATAATACTGCAGCAACAGTACCGTCATACTAAGTACCAGAAGTACTCTGAGCTTATATGCATTCTGCTAGAAGCAGAAAAGCACGATGAACTCCTAATGAATAATCATCACATTCTTCCTAATGGAAGTCATACAATGCCTAAAGCATATGCAAATGCTCAGTGAGCTAGTAACAGCCGAGGCCACGAGAAATGCCAAAGATATAGAGGGGACAAATGGAAGAATGATAAAGAAGAAACGAAGAGACAACCCCAGTGAAAATTTAAAGGAAAGGGATCAAGTATCTTCCAGAAGAAAGGCCTAGCCAATAAGGCTGCAGACCTCCATAGCCATGCTTTTGGTGTGGAAGCACTTGCCACTAGTCACGGACCTACTGCACCCCAAAGCATTTGGTGAAAATTTACATGCAATCCACTGGGAGATTTCAGAAGAATTAGGGAAATAAAGTTGAGTCACACTTTATCTCTCAACCAGTTGTTGTGGAGGAAGTTGAGAAGTGTGATGATATGATTCTTGATCTTATGGAGCTCAAGGAGTCACAGAAGAACACCCATGACTCATATGGAGACCTGAACTAGTGTCCTAAATATTCCTTCACTTTGCTAGTCAATGTCACATATTATTATGAGTCTCCTTAAGATCTTTTTATTATTTTAGTCTTAGTTCCAGAATGAACATTGGTCTACGCTCTTGTTGAGCAATTATCATTTAAATAAATTGATTATTTCCCAGGATATTTGATTGATTGTGCTATGTTTGTTCTATATTTTACAATATGTTTCTACTAAAACAATTATTTGATTGTTAAATCATACTTCTAATATAGAACAAAGTATAATCCAATGACGGAGAAGGAAATATGTCTTGTAGACAGTTGCACCATAAATTCAATTCTTAGGGAGACTAAATATTTTCAGACGTTGACTAAGAAAACTAGAAATATTATGACTATCGTCGGAAGCGATGCCCTTATTGTTGGCACTAGAAGAGCCATCATAGTCTTCCCTCTAGGTACTCGTATAATAATAGAGAATGCCCTATTATACCCTGAGTCCAAACGTACTCAATTAAGTTTTTAAGATATTTGTCTGAATGGTTTCCATATGGAGACAAAAAATGAGGTTGGTACAGAATACCTACTCATGAATAAGCTTAACGAGTGTAATATACATGTGGTTGAAAACTTCATTCTTTCTCCTCCGGGTTATACTATACATATATAAAACTTGAAGTTTGTGTTGCGATGAAAACAATGCTTAAAAACCCAGAAATATTTAAGATCTGGCATGATCGCCTGGGTCATCCTGAGTAGAACAAGATGAGAAAAATTATCCATAATTCTGCTGGCCATAACATACAAAAATAAAGACTTCCCTAGACCTGAAGTCTTCTTATGCGCTGCTTGTGCTAAAGGCTCATAATTAGACCCTCTTATCTAAAAGTTAGAGAAGAATCACTGAATTTTTTGGAGAGGATTTAAGGTGATTTTTTAGGATTTATTCAGCCCTGTCAGGCCCCTTCAGATACTTTATGGTACTGATATATGCTTCTACTAGATGGTCCCATGTATGTCTCTTATCTACTAGGAACCATGATTTTGCTAAATTCATTGCCCAAATCATTAAATTGAGAGCCTCCTTTCCAGAAGAAAGGATCAAGTCTATTCGAATGGACAACACTGGCGAGTTCACCTCAAAGGCATTTAATGATTATTGTATATGGCTCTGGGCATTAATGTAGAGCATTCAGTATCTCATGTCCATACACAAAATGTCTCTGCAGAGTCATTAATTAAAAGGATAAAACTTTTTGCTTGGCCACTCTTGCATAATTGAAGGTTACCCACTAGATGTTGGGGCCACGTAGTGCTGCACACTACTGTATAAATTCAACTCAGACAAACTATATACCATGAAGTTTCCCCTTTCGCGGATAGTGGATGGGAAAGAAGCAAGTATTTCCCATCTGCAAAATTTGGCTGTGTTGTATACGTACCAATCTCACCACCACAGTGTACAACCATGGTCCCTCACCAGAAGTTGGGGATCTATGTATGTTATGAATCTCCGTTAATTATTAAATACCTAAAGCCTATATCAAGAGATCTGTACACGCCTCGGTACGCTGACTGTATAAGGACAATTTTCTGGCATTAGGGGGAGAAAAGTACCACATTAGAGAATGCTGAGGAATAGATTGGAATGTCACTGGCATTCAGTCATTAGACCCACGCACTAAAGAATCCGACTTGAAGTTCAGAGGATAATAAATCTACAATAAATAGCTAATAATCTGCTAATGCCTTCACTAATCATAAGGGAGTGATAAGATCTCATTTACATGAAGTAGATGCACGTAAAGAGAGTGAAAATACCCTAGAAGGATATTGATCCCACTCTTACCCCTCATGATAAGAAGAGGGGAGGCCTCCAGGTGCACGAGACTCAATTCCGCGGAGACATTCGCAGAAACAGAGGACCGAACAAGTGAGAACACTATCTGAAATAGTTGAAGAAGCTCAACCTGATGTTGAGAAAATCCCTGAAGTGAGCCATCCTGGAAATGGTAACATCCCTGAAGTGATCCATCCTAAAGATGATAACCCCAGCAAATATTTGCGTGCACAAACTAACGCTAGGAAGTCAGAACGCCCATATTCCATCGTTGTGGGAAATCACAAGGAGCTAGAAGAAATTAATGAAGAGATATCCCTGAAGTGATTCAGGAGAGTTGTATAAGAGAAAGACTACAATTGTCGAAATATATTTTGCCTCAAAATTGCTTGATCTGGATCCAGAACCAATGTCTATGGCAGAGTGCCAAAAGTGCTTATATAGGGTCAAATGGAAAGAAGAAATTTAGGCATAATTGCGCTCGCTTAATAAGGGGAAAGTATTTGGTCCTATTGACCGAACCTCCTAAAGTGGTCCCTATAGGATCAAACTAGTTTTTCATCTGGAAGAGAAATGAAAATAATCAAGTGGTGAGATATAAAGCGAGGCTTATAGCATAAGGGTTCATATAGAGACCCGATATCTATTACGATGAAATTTACTCTCCTATAATGAATAGAATAAAAGTTCTGATACTTGATATCAATAGCAGCTAGCTTAAATTTATCATTACAGTTGATGGATGTAGTGACCGCATATTTATATGGGTCATTGGACATGGATATTTATATGAGTCCCTAAAGGAATCAAAATTCTGGATCCTAATAAAGGAAATCGCAACATATATAGCGTCAAACTATAGAGATCGTTATACATATTAAAATAGTTAGGGAAAATATGGTACAACCGACTTAGTGAGTTTCTCCTGAAGAAAGAATACTCTAACAATGATGATTGTCCCTGTGTGTTCATAAAGAAATCCCATAATGGATTTTGTATCATCTCAGCTTATATTGATGATCTTAATATCATCAGAACCACAGAGGAGATAAAGGAAGCAAGTTCTTACCTTACGATAGAGTTTGACATGTTGACATGAAAGATTTGGGTAAAACCAAATAATTGCTTAAGCCTGCAACTAGAGCATTTCTTAGAAGGAATTTTTGTACACCAGTCTACCTGTACCAAGAAGGTATTAGAAAGATTTAATATGGATAAATTTCATCCTCTGAAAACCCCTATGGTAGTAAGATCCCTTGAAGTGGATAAAGAACCTTTCAGACCAAGGATGGAAAATGAGGAAGTCTTAGGACTTGAAGTCACATACTTAAGTGCCATTGGAGCACTTATGCATCTTGTGAACTGCACAAGGCCTGATATTGCATTCATAGTAAATTTGCTAGCAAGACATAGTATAGCCCCAACCACAAGACATTGGGCTGGTGTCAAGACTTGAATCAGATACCTCCAAGATACTCAAGATCTTGGATTGTTTTTCTAGAAGAACCAAGACTTAACCATTGTGGGATATACGGATGTTGGCTATCTATTTAATCCCCAAAGTACCAAATCTCAGACTGGTTTTGTGTTTCCCTATGGTGGTACAGCCGTTTCTTGGCGGTCTTTTAAGCAGACCTTGGTAGCTATTTCTACCAACCACTCAGAGATTATAGCTTTATATGAAGCCTCACGTGAGTGTGTTTGGCTAAGACGCGTGATTAACCATATCCAGAAGTCATGTGGTCTTAATATCATCGATACCCCCACAATTATCTATGAAGATAATACTGCTTGTGTTGCACAAATGCAAATGAGTTATGTGAAAAGCAATATCTCGAAGCATATTGCTCCTAAATTTTTCTATCCTCACGAACTCCAGAAGAATGATGAGGTAAAGATTCTGCAAACTAAGTCATGTGAAAATCTAGTAGATTTATTCACTAAGTCCTTGCAAAAATCTACCTTTCAAAGGTGCGTTAATGGCATTAGAATGAGACGACTTAGATGTATGCAGAATTCAGGAGGAGTGAATCCCTGAACTATGACCCTAAGTATGAACTTGAAGATCCTACCTTAAATCCAGAAGATTATAAGTTGTACTCTTTTTCCCTTAGTGATTTTTTCTGAAGTTTTCTCACATGAAGTTTTTTAATGAGGCAGCTAGTGTAACACAATGTGCGAGTGCAATGTACTATTTTCTCCATCTATTTTTTTCCCTTGGGTTTTTGAGTGGAGTTTTTGATGAAACATATGCATTATGCGGTATTCGCCCAAAAAGGAGTGTTAAGATATAGATTGATTTGAGTTCATATTTGGTTGAACTCTATATCTATATGGGCGAATCTGAATCTACCTCTTGCGGCCTTCTACTTTAAATATGGCACCCCCTTGTACAAGAGAACCAATCTAATAAAGAGATAGAATAGAATTTTGTCTCCCTATATTGTATGTGCTCCCTATTTGTACATATTGTTCTTTGATACATCGTGATTGATCAAGCGCGAACGACTTCATTTTACAATAGTTGCTATGATAGGAAGAGCTAGTGGAACTAGAACCACCTCTAGGGGAAGACCTCAACAGATGGATCTAGGAATGGGATGGTTCCCCACGTCTTCTTTAGTTGTTACTTGCTAGCAGTCTTTTGGACAGTTCTAGGGAGTTAGCTATGTTGTTTTTTTGTGTTTTCTTTCTGGTTGTTATGTTCTCGACATGAATTCCTCAATTTCAAAGGTCTTTCATATTCTTCTTCCAGTTCTTGTACAGGTGACTGCTACTACTTTTATGGAGCATGTATTTACTACGTGAGTAAATTTCACAAAACTACAGATTTCTTGTACAAACTATCTGAAAATTACAGATTTTAACTTTTATTTCACAAAATTACAAACTGTAGGAGAACTTGCATCACAAAACTATATGCTTTAGAATTTGCCGTTTCTTGCATCTGGTCTAACAGTATGAACCCACATGGCAACCTAGCGCTAGTGAAACTGGAAATTGGAGCTCTTGAGGAGCCTACAATGTTAGACCCATTATAACGAACGATCAATTCTAAAACATTTAGTTCTATAACACAAGTTTTTAAATCTGTAGTTTTGTGAAATATGAGCTAAAACATATAGTTTTTTTTTATAGTTTGTCCAATAAACTTTAGTCTTGTGAAATTTATGCTTACTATATTTCCATGTCACTTTATTTTTTGTGACATAAATACGCAAGTATCAAATGGCATCGTATTTGATAAAAAGTATGCTTCTATTTCTTTGGACTTGTGTTACGGCATTCATATTGTTGTCAACTACTCATGTTAAGGAAATTCAAAAGCATGTTAGGCATTCACAAATCTGATACTGTAGCTAGATGACACTTATCATGTATACGTTCAAGAACACAATTGCCACCTGATATTGTAGCTGAACCAAAATGTAATAGGTTCACCAATCCTGACACTCGCAAACCATTGCTTTTCACCAGACACATGCAAACAACAATCAGAAACATTGGCGCAGCCTCCCGTGCCATCTTTGCATTATGCTCTTGGATCTTGTACACAACACCTAAGCAATTATCATGAATTTTCTTGAACTTCCTAGTGGATGGACATGTGCAGACAATAGATAATAGGTTCAGAGATGTTCAGTTCCAATAAAAAGTACAGCAACACCAATAATACACCATCAGTAGACATGCCACTGAAAGTTCTATAGTATATAGTGAAAGAGAAAAGTACTTCTGAGGAAGTTACCCATTACTGGTCCAAGAGAAAATACAATTTGGATGAAAACTTTTCTTACTACATTTTGTCAAAAAAAAATGTACAAGTTCATCGCTCAGCAATGGGTAATCCGTAATCCAGCCTGCCAACAATTTCTGATACTGTACAATGTGAATTGCTAACAAAGTTCTTGTGCTGCCTAAGATGGTAACATGCCCTAACAAAGAATTAGTCCAGAACAATCAAACAAGGTAAATGCTGATGACATGTAGATGCTAAGATCTAGTTATACTGATTACTGGGCATTTCAATCTACTAGGAACGATGATTATCAGGGGATAGAACATATTTTCAAGAATCTGCTTTGGTTTGGGCTAGTTCTTTAACTCAATCATATAGTATCTGTCCACATCTAACCACACGCTACCCAGGCAAAGCAGCACAAATACAGCGAGGGCATAATAAACAACCAAATTGTGGGTACCAAGACCGACCTGTGCGGCGAAGATATGCAGGGCGAGGGAGGAGCGCGCTAGGCGAAGAGGTGGGCAGCCGATCGCTCAGCGGAGGGGAGGCAACCGGGCGATGGCACAGGCACGGCTACTTACACGGAGAGCCTGCAGCAGTGAGGCAGTGAAGGATCGAGCGCATCAAGAGGAGGGTAAATTAGTGTAATCTAACATCTAAATCTATTTTTTTGTATTTTTATTAATTCTGAAAATTAATAAAATAATGACTAAACTTAAAGAATTAATCTAGAATAATAAATCTAAGACCATAAATGAAAACTAGATTAAACATGTAAACTAGAAAGCAATTATACGTAAACATGAATTAGTAGATCGAAATCTATACTCACTGATTTTTCTTAAAGAATGTACACATAGATCCCTTTATATGAAAATACAAACCTCAAATAATATCTTAATTTTTCTTCTCTTTTCTCTCTTTTTTTTCTCTTTGTACTCTCTGTTTTCTCCCGTTTTCTTGCGCAGCAGCACAGCAAGAGAGATCTCTAGTACTGCCAATGCCTAGCACACGTACGTGACACCACAAAGCTAGTTAGCTAGGCATGCACAAGATATGAAGATATGGCTCGACGCCGATCGATCGGCGGAACAACTCCCGAGAATAGTCAGCACACGCACATGCTTGGCCACCAGCGGCCGTCACGAGCAATGCTCGCCCTCATACACGCCGCCGCCACCTTGCGCTTCTTTTTTCTTTCTAGTCAGCCGCCGCCTATTTTCTTTCCACGCGCACGCCGCCGCTCTTTCTTCTGTTCTCTCCTTACGGCTCACCAGAACCAGGAGTTACTCTCCTATTTATCCCCAGTAAACTCTAATTTTTTATCTCTAATCAAATACATACATATATATCCATCTAACCTAATATATGCACATACAGCCTAAAACTCACACATACACGCATATAGTTTACTTGTCCCTCTCGCATGACTCACTCGCTTGCACGACCTGCTGGCTGCTACACTGCGTTGTCCATCTGCGTAGACCTCTACGCGCCCCGTCTTACTACACCTGCGTTCTTCGCGTGCTGCTCCTTCTGTACCTGTGACCTCGTGTGTTGCGCCTGCACTTGCGACCCTCACGTGCTGTTCCTAGGACTATGCGCTACCTGCGCAGAATCTTCCCGACCTACAGTGTACGTCCATCTCGCATGCCTGCGCTGCAACGTGTATCTAGCTCGCATGCCTACGATGCACCTCCTGTTACCTGCGCTCCTGCGCTGCAACATGCATCTTGTATGCCTGCAATGCACCTCCTGTTGCCTCCGCTGCAACTTCTGTTACATATAAAAAAAACTCACACAATACCTTGATCCTCCCCAAATAAATATTGTAATCCTCACAAATATTGTTGTTAATTAATCATCACACACTCACAAAAATTATTGACAAATTAATCATCACATATATATTTCACAAATTATATCTATCTTATGCCGAGAAGAATCCTCGAGCAGCAAGCCATGCCACCTCACGTTTTTTTGCGAAAAGGCCCTTCGGAAATTCCAAAGTCGCGAACAGGTCATTCTATCGTTTATTTTGCAAAAAAGGCCCATGGTAAACCGAAATTACATAGGTCCTTCTAATTACAGATAGGCCCTTCGTCCATTTTTTTTCCCAGGATTTTTCCTGAAAGGGCTCCGTAGTTTCGTATATTCGCAGACGAGTCCTCCACCGTTTTTTTACAATTGCGGATAGGTCCTTCCCCCTTTTTTATGAATTTTTTCAGAAGGGCCCCGTAGTTCTGTATATTCGCAGACGGGTCTTCCACAAAGAACCCCGTGGTTACGTGCATTCGCTGATGGCTCCTAGCCAGTTGATTTATACAAAAATACCACCGAGAAAACCGAAATTTCCCTTTTTAAAAAAAACAAAGAACTCGACATAGATTTTTTTCCCATGGCATGGTATCGCACGCTGTTCTACCTAGTAGAACTAGTATAATGCCCTGTCTTTCGGTTTCCTTTTCCCAGCACGTAATATATTGTCTTTTTCTTTTCTAGAACGTTTGTTTCATTTTTCTTAATTCCAGGATATTTGTTTCCTTTTCCTTGAGATGATGCTGGAGGTGGGGGAGATCTGTTGTGGGCCACAGGGATGAGTTAGACACATTAAACAATGGCCATCGGATGTGGGTGTGTAACACTGAGGAAAGATCTGAGAGGTTAATTTTGATGAAGGCAAGTTTCTGGAGACGTTTCGTTGGGTGCATGAAGGTTAAGTCATCTCTAGTGCGGTGCATTATTTGAGGTGGACGTAGAAAAGAATACTTAGGTGCATTATAAAGGAGTATAGATTAACACGGTCAGTCGTGGCCACATGATTCACTACGGCATCGGTGCTGTGCGGGGGGATTCGGTCGACCAGGACATGGAGGCGGCAACCAAGATGGAGAGAACGAGGAGGTGACTGAACCAGTTATGTGCGTATTGTTGCGCTAGATCGACGTGCTTAGGTGGAGCCGTAAGATCGCCACGTTGCGTTGCTGCGGGTGGGCACTAGATGTAAGAGTAGCTCAGATTTTCTAGAGGTGGGGTTTTGTCAAATAGTAGGACCATAATTCCCAAGGTTACTTGACACATGTCAAAAACCAAATGGTTTCAGCAACGACGACTCACAAAGCAAGAAATACAAGACATTGGATAGATATGAAGTTTTTTGAGAAAAATTAACACAAGTTGCGGGATCAATTCAATGGACTAGTGCAAGCAATTGGAAGCATTGAAGATAAGCAAAAGGACTGCTTTAAAGTCCATTAAATTTTCCTTCTATTTTTTAAAAACAATTAACAAAATGGATATTGCACAAACATTTAAGTTAGGCAACTTACAAAGTACAGACACATCTCGGGCTGTTTTGGATGTGGGAGTGAAATTGGGGGCAGACAAGAAGTGTGTTACATGATCCACTTTGCCATCTTGTATCTGTATAAACTATATATTCCAGTGCTACCAAAATGCTTTGTGCTGCTAGGAAGATCGTCAATGTGGGAAGTACTTGAAAATTTGCTCTCTATGTTGATGGATTCTTCTTTCTTTGCAGGGCGAGGACCCAAAGTAGATAGATCAATAAGGGAACCATAAGCTTGGCATGCCTCCATTACGGTGTCATATGATTTTGCAGGAAGCTCGAGCCCTTGGTTGCAGGCCCTCATGTACATCTCGTAGGCAAGTCTCGGTTTACCATCTTGTACAAGAGCTTCAATCAACACCTGATATGTAATTTCATTTGGCTCAATGTTCTTCAATTTCATCCTGTGGAACCACTCAAAAGCGTTGCCGCCCGTATTGTTCCTCACACAAGCACTAATTATCGCGTTGAAGGTTACAACAGTTGGTTCTATCTTTGCTGCCAACATATCACGAAGAACAGCATCAACCATATCATGGTTGCCCTTTCCAATGTAAATTGACACCAAGATTGTATATGCATGCAGGTTTGGCTTAATACCTACTTTGCACATGTGCTTCCAAACTCTTAGTGCCTCATCGTACAACCTCCCTTTCTCAAGTGCACTTAGCAATGCTCCATAGGAGAATACATCGGGTTTTAACCCTTGATCTATCATTCTCTTGAATATATCCACTGCAGCTGATGTTTCAGCTGCTCTAGAGCATGCAAGAAGGACGGCGTTCCACTCTCTGCTTCCAGGATTCAAGCCCTTCTCTTGCATCTTGTCAAGCAGCCTAACACCCCACCTCCAAATGCCCCTTCTCTTCGCAGCATTGAGAAGAATATTGAAGTGCGATATGATCAGCTCATATGACAAATTGTTCGGCTTTGGACCTTTGTCCAGCAAATCCTCGTAAATCTCAAGAGCTGCCCACCACTTCTTGGCTTTGCCCGTCAGCCATATCAGATGGTTGCACACTGACAAGCTGATCTCCCCATTGCACTCCCGAATCCTCTGGTACAGCTCCTTGGCAATGGTGTAATGCTCCTCTCCTGTGCACGCCCACACGAGACGCTCATAGTCGCTCCTGTCTGGTCTCACCTCAGCTTCATCCATGGCAAGAAGAACCTTCAACACCTCACTGGCCGGATTCTCCCTACCCACAAGTGACCGCCGCATAGCCATATGACATACGCGAACAGCCAGCTTATCAAACTTAGCAAACTCTCGCTCCCAATCTTCACGATTCCCTGTCAGCTCACCCTTCTTGTACCTCTCCCTAAGCTTGACAAAGAACTTGAGCGCGGCAAACGCATCACCAGCCTTCTTGTAGGCAGACATGGCTGTCGAGTATGTCGCGGCAGTCGGCACCAGCCCACGGCCCTCAATGTCAGCGTACAACCTGAAGACCTCATCAATCTTCCCTTGCTCAACATAAATGGACATCAGAGTGTTGAAGGTCACTATATTTGGGGAAACCCCCTGTGCTTCCATGTCTGCAAGAACATCCTGAATTCTCCCAAATTCCCCAGAGTTCTTTACCGCGCCTAGCAAGCAATTGTACACGAACTGGTTGAGGCTACCACCCCTTCTTTTGAGGTTCTCCACGACGGCGAAAGCGGCGTCGAGGCGCTTCTCCTTGCCGAGCCCCCTAATCACCGAAGTGTACACCTGGAGAGGCAGGTATTCTTCGTCGCCGTCGAGGAAATCCTGCACCAAGATCTTAACATCGTCCGCCGTCTTGGCGTCGCGTAGCACCGAGGCGACCGCGGCAACGTCGACGCTCCCTCCCCTCGCCCAGCTGTTGCCGCCGCCGCCGCCAGTGGTGTCAGCGCCGCCGAAGGCGAACTGCGCAGCCCTAGAACGGAACGCGTCATACTCTGAGGTTCTTTGATGGCGATAAGTACAGATTTCGGGTGTACCTCGGCCGCGAACCTGCGGGAGCGGTGGGGCGACGTGGCCGCCGTCGGCTGGAGGAGGTGGAGTAAAGTGCGTAACTGGGCGGGGTTCTGTTGGCGGCGAGTGGTGGGGAGGTTGCCGGTGGGGTGGAAGACGGCAAGGGAGGAAGCCATTTGGGAGGTTGCCTCGGTGTCCGGACGATGGTGGCCGCTGAAAGAAAAGGCTATCTGTTGGTGGCAACCACAAATTTTTGCAGATGCGTAGTTTCCTAGTGCAGGCGTGCTCGCCCTCCAGTCTTCACTCTTCAGTCAGAAAAAAAAATGCTAATTTGAGGTGCTCTCGTCTAAGTTTGAAATCTTATTTTCAGATGACATCTCGGAAGTGGACGAAATCTAAAATCTCACCGACATCTCAGAATTTCGGATAAATCCCGAATGAAATACAAAAACAAAATATCAAATCTGGTTTTTTTGCACCGAAAAAACTGAAATTTCAGCAAGAATTCCCAAAATCTCAACAAGATTTGCCGAGATTTTGGTGAATTTGAATCGAACAAAAAATAGCCCAAACGACATCGAAATTTTTTGAAATTTTTTGTGGAGGTTCCTGACACATCATTGATATTCCCATAAAAATTTCAGATGATTATCAAGTCTGACTAATTTTTAAAAATTCAGAAATTGCTACTGTCCTGATAAAACGCTGACCAGCAAGTTTGAACCAAAAGAAAATTGGAACAAACCACGTTATAAATTTTTAATTTTTTTGTGCACTGTAGTGATGCATCACAAATGCTCCCATAAAATTTCCAGATGATGATCAAGCTTCATGAATTTTTAAAAGTTCGGACAGTGGTACTGTCCTGATAAAAGCCATACCGGCAAACTTCAACCAATTGCAAATTGATTCAAACCACGTTAGAAAATTTTGAAAATTTTTGTGGATGGTCCTGATGTATCATTAATATTTCTATAAAAATTTTATATGATTACCAAGCTTCAATAATTTTCAAAAAATCCGACAGTTGTACATCCTGATCAAAGCCTGATGATCAATACATAGATTTGCTTTATCAATCAAAAAAAATTCATAATTTTTGAAACTTTTACATAAGGGTGATAAGGAAATTATTAAGATCTCGTAAAAATTTTGAATCATGAGCACACTTCAGTGAATTTATAAAATTATGACAAGGGCACTGTACCATTTATTTTCTTTCTGTTTTTTATTTATGAAATATAGCAAATGAAGTTCAATGCTTACATAGATTTGATTGAGCAAGCAAAAAATTTTGATTTTTTAAAATTTTATAAAATGGTACTGAGGTAATTATTAATTTCTCATAAAAATTTTGGATCATGATCACACTCGAGAAAATTTATAAAATTCTGATAAAGTTATTGTCCCAATTATATTCATTATGTTTTTTATTTTTTAAAGATAACAAATGAAGTTAAATTATTTTATAAACTTTTATGTATTATCCTATAGTACTAAATATAGTACCATAAATTATTTAGATCATTATCAAGCTTGTACAATTTTATAAAAATCTGACAGTGTTTCTGCCAAAATTTTAAAACGTCTCAAAAATTCGGTTTTTCAACAAATTTTCATGGAATATGACTTTCTTAAGAGTTATTGGACCAAATCCGGCCATAAAAAGTCAAAAACCCGAGATTTCAGCGAGATTTAGCAAAACCTCGCCAAAATTTTTGAGATTACTGTAGCAAGTCAAAAAAATTTACCCGGTCAGGATTTTAGATCCCGTCCCTGGCCAGAATCCAAAATCTTGGTCAACATTTCCGAGATTTCAACGGTTTTTTTGAACCTTGCTCTCGTCACTCATATTATGATTCTTCATTCCTCTCGGGAAATTCTCCTATTAAAAAGGTGGGAATGGGAGAGGAGCATGATGGGACACGGGCCTAGGCCATACAATACAGTGCCACCACGGTTTAGCCGGTCCGCCGTGTTGTGCCACGTTATTTGTTTGTGTTGAGATAAATTATCCTATCGTATTAATTGCTACCGTTTTTATAAATTTTACTATAAGATAATGCTTCGACGGTGTTAGACGCCATGTGCAACCGGAGTCGCTCCTTCCATTCCATCCGGAGAAGCGCAGGCGATCTTCATTTATTTCATTCGTGTGGCGTGGTGCAACTAAGGTCACTTCTAATACATGGTTTCTATAGTCATATCTAAAAATATTCACATCATCAATAAATAGTACTAGATAATACATCTCCAATCATTTTGTATGTTAGCACAAATACATAGAGAACATCAAATAAATATCATGCAAGACATTAAATGTAGTTAGATACAACCCTTCTCTTCCCAATGCATGTTTGTGTTGTGTCTTCCTTTAGTTTGTGTGCCCAAGCTGTTTATCATGCAAGAAATAGCTTCTATTTCTCTCTTATTTAATCTTCTCTCAATGTAAGTATTAATCCTAGATGACATGTTGGATAAACTGTTGACATAGGAGCATTGGGAGTGCCCTAATAACACGACAGGTATAGTCGTGCAATTAATAATGCTTGTGTTATGATGCCCTGTTCAGTTTGTACCTGTACTTGTTCATTATTTTACCTTTAAACCATAGGATAATTTATATTATACCACTCTATTCATTGATACTTTATGAAATATCACTCGTTGTCTTAGTATGAATTGTCCCAACAATGGAATTATACCTCCTCATGTTCAATTTGAATTTCATTTGAATCATTGAGATCTATACGACAAGCTCGATAAAACTAGACCCATGTTGTATATGTTATAGAGACATAACAAAAAGTTGAATATCTAAATACATAGTCGCCATCTACATCTTAGGCCCCTTTTGGGACAAATTATGAGAATGCAGATTCTGGATTCTAGAAGAATCGGGTGAGTGATAGCTTCTGATTTTGTATACAAATTCTGCTTCTGATTGTGAGAGAAGCTTCCCACAATCCACTCCCACAATCAGAAAAAAAATTTGTACATAAAATTAGAAGCTACCACCCACCCGATTCTCCCAGAATCCAGAATCTGCATTCTCATAATCTGTCCCAAAAGGGGCCTTAGTTGCTAGTACAGTGAATTCAAGTCCCTTCTCAGTGAGTTGCTACTCGACTTTTAGTGATTTGCTACCCTTTTTAGTGAGTTGATACTTGGTGTTTTAATAAGTTGATACTTGTAATAATCCTGCCAAAACTAGGTTGAGTCAGACTACTGACTCGATCGCTAGCTAGAGTGACTCGATCGCTAGCTAGAGTGTAGTGCTGGTCGAGCGACAGTTCTAAGCAAACACTAGTTGTGTATCATTATTCCCATGCATTGCATTCAATTGCTCGTTCATTAGTTGCCTTTGTGCATTTGTGCGCTCAATCGTTCAATGCTAATTAGTTATAAGCTAGAACCCTAAATAATCTATAGAGACCTTTTCGAAGTGATCACTTTTCTAGCACCTCTCTCTTTTTTTTTTTTTTGCAAAAATGGTTCCCTCCCGATTTTTTTTTGCAAATCTAGCCCCATCCCCCACCGTGAAAGGCTATCACCTGTCGAGCCCAAGGGGCGTGGCAAGCTAGGGTACCGCAGAGGCACAACGCGGGAGGTAGGCGGCGTGGGAGCGGGCACCGAGCGTGGCAGGCGGCTACCATGCTCTCTATAGAGGAATAAAGTTTTTGAAAAAATTAATTACAAAAAGGAAATGTATGTGCACCCGTGGTGTATATATTCTTCTGTAGGAGGCAAATGTTTTAATTTGAGACAAATCATAGGTATAAATAATTTAAAAAAAAACATATTCCTTGCATTCCCAATGACTACTACAGCTGCACCGACTAGTTGGGCACAATTTTAGCATAAAGAGTATTCCAAACAAATAGGGAAAATATTTTTGGCATATAAAATAAATAATTTTGAAAATAATTTTTTACAAAAAGGTCCAGCATTCGGCCACATTAAAAAATGACTATTATGCTTTGGACATTTTACAAAATAACCCATATCTACTTTAAAACTGAAAGGAATAGGGACCTCCATGAATTTTTTTCTTCAGATTTAACAATATTTAAAATCAATTTTGGGGAGCTCCAATGAATTATGAAAAATATCCTTCGACCCTCCAAGTTTTTACCAAAATTAATGCGGGCAAAACTACCATCCCTATCTTATTATGTGATTTCAATTTGCAAACCAAGGATATCATTTCATGTGGTGCTATTTTGTGTGGAAAACCAAAGCAAGAAGAGAGAATCGGCCAAACAGGCAGGGCCCAAATCTTAGCACATCAGGAAGTTCGGGTGCATGGGCCAGGGCATAGTGAATTGCTTGGGCAGCCAAAGGTGCATGAGTTGGCGCGTGGGACTTGGAGGCAAGGATACCGCATGGGCCAACACATGGAGTAGGCTACATGGGCCGCATTAGTGCATGATCACTGGGCCAAGGCCGTATGGGCCACATGGATGGTGAGCATATGCGTGTGGGACTTGGAGAGCAAGGATACCGCATGGGCCAACACATGGAGGAGGCCGCAAGGGCTACATATGGGCTAGCATGCAGTTTGGATATAGATAAGGAGAGCCCAATTCGTGGGAGAGAAGGAAACTAAGAGTCCAATTTGGTTCGAAGAGAAAGAAAGAAATCCACTTGGATTGACAACACGGTTTAACCTTAAAAAGTCCATAACTCTCACGTTCGAGCTCGGATTTTGACGTTCTTGGACTTTCCCGAAAGCTTAGAAGATTATCTTCATATAGCGAGAAGTTCCAATTTTGAATCCTTCTATTTTTAATCTAGCCAACAAGCTTCAGCCTATGGGTTGGCCGAAATTTAAGTTCTAAAGTTGTAATCTCTTTTTTATCTCTTAGAGTCCAAGTTGTATATGTTTAGGAGTTGAATTTGAATCGGTTGAGATGTATTTTGGCCATGCATTTTGCACCAATATATGGCCTAGGGGCATACCCCATTGTAGGAGATCAGATTATGCATGAGAAATAAGAAAACACCATGGTTGGTTTGTGGCGCCATTGAGCGTGTGTGTGCATGAGAGTTTCCCATCTAGAATTTGAAGTTATTGCACAAGTCAAGGTGCTCGGGCACAGTTTGGAAGTCTTCACCAGCTTGTTTCTGGATTGGCACTTACTGATCTGAGAACAACCGAGCTATAACAAGTTATAAAGAAAGGAGAAGAGGAGATACATGGATGGTATGTTGCTGTTCGATCAAGGAGGAAGGATAGGGGGAATGCACATATACCACTCCCAACCAAAACCCTAATTCAAGTGCTGACCGTAAGGAGAAGGAAGAAAGCTATTATACCGTGAAAGATCGGGCCACCTAACGTGTCAACACCTAGTTGACCCGTATCATAAGAAGTGTTTTTACCATTTTACCCAAAATACAAGGTGTCTCTTGAGGTGCCACTCTCTCAATTAAACCAGGATTTGTATTTCACAAAGTCAAATAAAATTAATTTAGGGATTCTATAGGAGAGAAGCCTCACATGTTAACCAAAGCACCATGGCCTATTCGGCCATTTGCATTTGCTCATTTTGGCTACGGTGAGCTCATCCCTCTACTTCTCATCTCCTTCTTTCTTAATTCATGGCTTATTCTTTGCATATTTTTGCCATGGAAAGGGAAGGGAGTAAGGACTAGAAGGACAAGGGAAAAGGAAACCAAGCCATCAAGCATCTGATAGTCATCATTATCGCCATCATCTCATCTATTCATCAAGCACCATCTCTTTGCAGCAAGGTGTGTATAAATAATGCCTGTAAATTAAAGAATGCTATAAAAAGTAAAAAATGCTTAATGATGCTTTATGTGATAGATGTGTTCTGGATGCTTGATGAATGTTTTGCCTTGGAGACTAGTATGTGTAGGTGCTATTTCTTGCTCTCACATTTTCATTTCATCATGCATGTTGCACAGTATCATATTCTTATCAGTTTTGCCATGTGTTATTTTAGCAAGAATATGCTATTCTTCAATAGGAAAATAACTAGTAGGTGTAGATCCTTACTTTCAGTTCTTGCAATAATACATCATGTCTAGCTCTTTTATGCCTATAACAAAGACATGCTAGAATGTATATCAAATGTATAGCACAGCTCAGTTCATTATTTTTATCCCTCATTGCCATGATAGTTAACATCATCCATTCTACCGTTTGCTCATTTTAATCATGTCTTATCATATGAAATTAAGGACACCATAATGTTAGTATGGGCTGTCAAGCAAAATCCTGAGAAATGTGATGCACATGTATGTGCATGCCATCCATCTAATGTTTCTATGAATCAATTATCCAGCATTCAAGAATCAATTTAGATATTCTACATTCATCCAAATAGGATTTAGGAGCAAGAGATAAGGGGACCAGACCTGAAGAGTAGATGGTCAGCCGGAGTTCCAGCATTCAATCATCAATTTAGATATTCTCCATTCATCCATGACTCGGCCGGATAGGATTTAGGAGCTAGAGATAAGGGGACCAAACCTGAAGAGTAGGTGGTTGGCCAAAGTTGCAGTGGCGTCAAGCACCATGCCATCTCATGGTTGGCAGCAGTCACCGGTGAGTTGAGTGGTGGCATTAAGGATTGGACAAGGGTATGCCCAAAATCCAAATCCACCAAGGTAGAGAACGAGAGAAATGAGGCCGGGGAAGTAGGGGCCCTTGGGGTTTCCATGCTGAGGTGTAGAACCAAGGTGTAACACCCCCGAATTCACTATGTATACTATACTAGTACAGAAAAAGCTAGTACATACAGCAAACAAAGCTTATACCACATCACATTATACTAAATTTTATTCATTTAATTATGAGAGTTTTACATTATAAATGGCTCACATGCCAACTGAAAAATATAGCAGCAAAAAGCAAAAAGAAGTAGTAGGGCCCAGCAAATCTACCATAGGTAATCGACTAGGGTAGCGACCTAGTCATCGAGATCCTCACCAATGAAGAAGGGGTCATCCTCTAAAAACAACAGATATAGCAAGGTGAGTACATAAAGTACTCGCAAGTCACACATGAAGTGCAGCATTAATGTAACGTGAAAGACCGAGATGGCGATCAGAGGGGGGTGAATGATCCCAAATTAAACATATATCCCCTAGGAAGATCACAAATGCAGATTTTCACCCAAAGAAACCAAGCCAAAATCCTTGAATATCAAATGGAAGTAAAAGAGTCGATTTTCACAAAAATCAGCCTCGGTAGGTGCTACAGCCCTCAGGGCGTACTACGGTAATCTTGTAGTCTATGGTGAAATCAGGCATATGAACAGCGTTTTCAGCACAGGTTCAAATAGGAAAATTGATGTATCTTTTGATCCGTTGATCCAAACTCAACCAAACTTGGTAGATAAGGTTATTGGGATGTCAGGAACTTATTCCAACCTTCAATCACAAGGATTGATGTCAAAGTTCCGACCTTTATGCCTGGGAATGAAGAACATACCAAGTTTCAATAAAAACAGAAAGAACTTCGATTAAGGCTTGCTCATGGGTTTTTGATGATCAAGATGATCTTGAATGACTCCCCACACGTCCTAGCAAGCACAAGATCATGAAGAAACTCAAGGCAACGCAATCTACAAGATCAAGCACTCAAGAACGCAAAGAACAACTTCTTACAAGAAGAACACATGGATTTCTTAGATGATTGAGAACATAAATTCAGAAGAAGAATCATTCATCAAACATCAACCTCAATAAAGATTCGTAAGCATGTAGAAGGAGAGGAGGCAAATCCAAATTGCTTAAATGTAAATTGCGAGAAAGTAAATGCAGAATTTAAATTGCGTAATTTAAATGCGTAAAGGAAATGAAATATGAACATAAATGAAGAACATTTCATTTCTGGAAGGAGAGATTACAAAGCCTCACATTCATGTGGGCAAAGCTCAAAGGAGCATCAAAAACCTCAAAACCTTCAAGAGGGGAAGGCTACCCCTCCACCCCTATTTATACAACTCTTGGGCCACCTACCACCCTTGGATGAGCCTCTAAACCCTAGAGCATCCATCAAGGGCTAGGATTTACCCACTCAACCAGCCATGCAATAGTTCACCCAAAACCCACAACACATAATGGTTTTTTTCTGCACGGTTCTCAAAGCAAGCTACACTTATCCACTACTCTATATTCCAGAACTGCAACCCAACAGCTCTCCTTGATCCAAGTAGTGATAATCTAGCTTCTCCACTGATCTCTTATCTCTTGGGACTGCACCGACTTCATCTCCAGCCATCTTCCGGCAAACACCCAACCATCTTGAACCTCCGGCCATCCCATGCCTAGTTCCAGCCTCCCTTCGCCTCACCATGACCACCAAATGAAGTCCTACATCCACAAAGACAAGAAAACCCTTCTTGGTTCCACCACGAACCCAGCGCATCAATTCGATCACGCATTGGGGTTAGAACAGACCAAAACGGATCAAAACACTTCATCCTATTTTCAATACATCAGTAATCTTCTCAATTTTTATGGTTTTTTATGTTACTCATATGAAAAACTTGTCAACATGAAAAAGTTGCGTTTCAAAATTCTCTAACTTTAATGTATAACACATAATTTTTTGAGCACGGGACGACCTTCAAAAAGGCATATTACTGCACGCTGTCAAAACTGGTCCGGCGTAAACATGAAATTCTCTGTTACATTCCGGATTTTCTATGATTTTTTCTATTGCTCAAATGAAAAACTTGTCAACATGAAAAAGATGTGTATTGAAATTATATACAACTTTAATGTAGAACAAATAATTGTTTGAGCAAGGAAAGACCTTCAAAAACGCTAATTACTGCCGTTTGTCAAAACTGGTCCGGCGTAAACGTGAAACTCACTGTGACTTGGTCCGACACGAAAAAATCAGTCTGACGCAAATGGGAAATTCTCTGTTTTCTTATTTCCCTTGTTCCGGTACAAACGTGAAGTCTATCCTAACTCGGTCCGGTGCAAAAGCAAATCATTTCTACCCCTGTCCGGCGCAAATGCAACTCATGCAACATTTGGTCCGGCGCAAACATGAAACCGATTAAACTTGGTCTGGCGTAACCTATCATGCCGGCACAAAAATACTTCCAATCTTGAAATCCATTTTAAATCTAAACTCAAATATAAGCTATCCTAGATCACATAAAGTCAAATACTCATCACAAACATGGATGGACCTCCACATGGTCCTTCATAACGATAACAAAGCGAGGCATAATAGGATTAGCTTGAGCAAAAGCAACATTTTAAATACAATAAGTAATTTTTAATGCATAATTGATATAGTAAATCTGAGTTTTAATCCAATTTTCAACATGGGATCTAACCCGGAGTTTAACCCAATTTTTCCAGATAGAACACCCTCCCATCTACAAATCATTTTTCTAAAATCACATTGAAATCCAGAGTCTAATCCATGAAAGGCTTTGCTCGACATGCCCATGTCCACGGGCTCGGCTAATCAATTAGTTTTACACCCTAAGAGGTTGTACAACTTTACTCACCAGACATGATCAACTCTTCTTGCCAAGTTATCAACACACTTCCTTTGGTGTGTGACAGAAAGATCATGACAAGGCCTTTACAAAGTGCCATTTTAAAGAAGTCATGCCTGATAAGGTTCCACCACTGAAAGAGTTAAACTGCCCATTCAGAAGCCCCCTCATGCGCGATAATACAATCGGATGGTGCAACCGAAATTTGAACATTTAAAATTAGTTAGCCAGGTCTATCTCATACCAGACTTATGGCATGGATAGGCTTTATAATCAGCAGCTCACAGACCAATCCTTAATTGAATAGGGGGACTTTCCACAAACCAGAACCATTTCGCTACCACCTATCAATCATTTCTCGCCTGTTCTAAATTGTATTTTAACTTTCCTTGAACCATATCATTTTTCATAACTTTCCATGGCACACCAATACCACGGAATAATTTTATTTCAATAGAAATATTTGTTTGGCACAAATTCCCAAAAACATCCTAAATTCAAGTCTAAGCATGTCTAAGTCATTTGCTATATAGCACTTAGTTAATATTGTATTGATGTACCAACTAGCGAGATTTTTCCTTAAGGTGACAAAAGTATGAGGATTTCAATATCAAATGTGGCCAACAATTATGAAGGAACTATACATTTAAAATTGGGATTAAATTACACTGATAAAATTATGCATGCAATAATTTAAATCAAGATACAATTTAAAATATGGGAACACATGATCAAAGGTGTAACTTGCCTTGCTCGAAGAACTGATGATGAGGTTTGTTGATTTGGTATTCTTCCGGCACTACGACATATAAATGTTGAAAATAGCCAAATTCAAATAAAATACAAAACTGGTATAAAACATAATGTACCATGACTATGCTTCCATTGCAACATCTTTCCGTTTGTACGCAAAGCAACCTTGCTAGGGAGGTGTACAAGGAGGTTACCTCCCTTATGTCTCGAGCTGGCTTTGGGGACATATTGGAGGTCCCCATGGATTACCTTAGAGGGGTGTTGGGCCGTTTGTGGGACAAGACTAGGCACATCATCCAGCTTACATCATGCAGGAGGAGGATGACATGCTTCAGGGTCGCCACATTCCTCATTGGTACGTGGTTGACATGTCCACCATAGCACAATTGGGATATCCCGCACACACCCCACCTCCTCTAGACGTGCCTAGGGGCTCTAGTTGGCAGTGTCCCACACCCTATACCCACATGTTTCTAGGTAAACCATGTGGTACTATTTCGCGAATAATGTTTGTTCTCTCCATAATTTACGTAAGTCATTATAATGATGTCATGTATTTGTTCTACAGCCCATGATGCACACCCTAATGACCACGTGATCCACGATGCACACGATGACACTGAGCTTGACAATGATGCCATCATCGATGATTGGATCCTTGTCCCTCACTACAGTCCACGGGCGTAGTGCTTGGTTCCTCGTTGCACTCGGATGTGCTAGGTCAAGCCAGTTAGTTGACCCAGCCTTTCTTACTTCACCGCCATTAGTTCATCCAGTGAGCAGCACTTGAGGAGTTCCACCAAACCACATGACATATCCATCAGACATCTACAGTGTCTGGCCAGGCCTAGGACCACATGATCGAGGTGTTGCACCATGGAAGTACCACGGCTAGTGTTTTTTTACTCCATCACTGTACTCTTGTATTAACAACTTTGTTTCTATGGCCCGTGTTCTAAATATTGCTTCCTCATTTATCGTCCCATTCCATCCTATTACCAATTTCTTACGAATAACTATTGCGAACCGTACAGCTACCAATACATTGCAACCTGCTTTATCAGATCGAACTACGAACAAATCGCTATGTGCTTTGTCAGGCTGAACTTACAACACATTGGCACCTGCTTTATGAGACCGTTTTGACAACACATTGTACACTAATTTATCGGCCTGAGTTGACAACACACTGGCACCTACTTTGTCAGATCGATTTGACCACACATTGCGCACTGATTTATCAGCCTGAGTTGACAACACACTAGCACCTGCATTGTCAGATCGACTTGACAATACACTGCCACCTGCTATGTCAAACCGCCTTGACAACACAGAGCCACCTACTTTGTCAGATGAAGTAACAACACACCGCCACACCTCACAACCCTGTCCCTACATAATATTTCAGGACAAACCAGTAATCAGAAACTACCTATAAAAATGGCAGCCACTCCACGACTAGAACTAGCACTTCTTACTTGAACAACCTGCGCAGCCAACACGCCATCCATGCCACCACCACACCCAACACTCCCCTACACCGCTGGGGTTGACAATATCTGACTACGAAGCATTCTTCAGAAGCGAAAGTGGAAGGTCGAGAAGGCAAGAACCTACCCCAAATGTTTTTTTGCAAGGATGCACTTGTGCCCTTAGAGTTTCCTCAGCCTAACTGCGACTGTACTCCGTTGTGGATCATATAGTCTAGACATCTGAACACCGCCAGCTAGGCTTACTACATGTGCAAGGAGCTCAATGTGAGTTATTCACACACATATACATTTCACAATGCATGTTGCATTCCCCGTCCCTCTAACTTCATCCGTACATAATCCTAGGAAGAGGACAATTGCAACTTTTTTCAATGGATCAATGATCAGACAGGTACGATAGGGTATTCTTTGAGCGCAAAATATGGCTGCACTACCCAGTTGCGCTGGAGCGATACATCTGTTGGAAACCTTCTCCTCAAACTGTGGAAGACAAAGCAAAGCTCCCGCCATGCCACCTTGATAAAGTACAGTTCTGGAAGCCCATTGATGAGCTTATGGCACATAGGAAGAAGATGAAGGAGAAAGTCGATGCGGCTCACTTCTAGGAGCCTAAAATCGTCCCTGAAGACTATTATTGGGTGGATGCCTACGGGAGTAATTGAAAAAAGCCAAGGCCCTAAACCTCTCAAAATCAAAGGAGAAGGCACCGATGGATCCTTCTGTGTAGGGTCTACGACAGCATGCATGATTTCTTACGAATTTCAAAAGGCACATATGTATCTTAGCTGTACTTTTCATTCATGGTTCGTCTATATCGCCATTTGTAACATACAAGTAGTAAGGCTATGAAACGAACCGAATTGTATGCGCCATGTCTCTTTCGTCATTTACTATGTCAATGTAACGGGCAATTGTCATGTTTCCTTTATTTTGTTCCAACAATAAACGTTCCACTTTATTATATGTTCCTACAACAAATTCTACCATCAAGCGACAAAAAAGGTCTATTTTGTTTCTTAAAAAAATAAGTAGGTGGCTCTTTGTAGCCGAGTATAGTGCCTATCGCCGAGGTCACACAGGTCCATTTCTGTAATTTTTCCCACACATTTTTTTGGCCATTTTTTGAATTATTTTAAAAAATAGCCTCTGTGCCTATCGGTAGTTTGACTAGCGATAGACACTCCATCGCCAGTTGAGAGCTTGTGTGGATACCACATTAGCATGCATGTCGCCATTTAAAATAGCGACAGAGGTCCATTTATATAATATTTTATCTGCATATTTTTCTGTAATTTTTTCTACATTATTTAAAAAAATTCCTGAGGTAGCACTACTGACATAAATAGAGGGTGTGTTGTGTTGAACAAATGCAACAATTTGCGAAATGGTGAAGACTCGATCAAAAGCAGATAGACCATATCGATGTCTGTACTCCTTACCGGAGATGAACATTATGCATATCTAGCCCAGTGTACATCATTTTTTTGTAAACCTAGCCCCCAACGCATGTTTTTTTTGTAAAAATAGCCCCCTCCCCCACCGCGAAAGAAGTGGCAGGGGATTGTGTCCCCTGCCACGTCCGAAGAGGATGGAATCTGGCTGGCTCTACGACAGTAGGCATGAGCGTAGGATGACACGCTACCGTGCTCGAGGAGCGTAGAAGGCATGCCCTGCACTACCCCAGCATGAAAGCGAAATGGGTTGGTCTGCACTACACGGTGCACAATGTATAGCGACAATGCACAACAACTGCCCACTCATGCGCGCACTGCTCACCCATGATCATGAGGCCGCCCCACTCACATGTGCTGCCTAGCTCGCCCATGCACTGCTCGCCTCGCTCGCGCGCGCCTCGACGCACTGCTGAGCTCCCCGGGTGCGATACCTTACTTTCGCACTCCAAGAGCATGGCAGCACCGCTACCTCGTGTGCCTTCTGTGCTCACCCAGGTTACCACACTTACTGCTCGCTTCTGAGCTCCCCTACCGTGACAGGTGACATGCGTCACCTCCCAGGTCTTTCATGCTCACGTAGGGCTATTTTTGCAATAAAAGCTAACGATGGGGCCAGTACAATAAAAACTTCATGGAGACTTTATTTATTCTGGTCCAAAGATGGTTTCTTCGAGCCTGTTTGGGGAGCTATAGCTTTTCTGAAAAGCTTCTTTTTGGCTTTCCAAACTAAAAAGTACATGTAGCTTTTTATAAGAGACCGTTTGACAAATAGCTAATTTTCCTTAGCAATAAGCTTCAAAAGAAGGTCCAGCCCAGCTTTTGGCTTTTGCTAGTTGTATATGGCTTCTAGCTTATGCTGAAAGCTACTTAAAAGCTAAGCTATTTGGCGGACTGTTGGTGCCGAAAAAGAACCAATCGGCCTCAACACATGCAAACACCGGGTTTAAGTTTGGTTCTTGGCGTGCTAGCCGATTTGATCCTGCAATCAGTAAGATTGATCGAAAATAAGTGCTTTAAGCCGATATGATGATACAATCAGCAAGATGGATCTAAACAACTATTACAGTCGATTAGACGATAGATAAAGATCTGTTTTTCCTGTTAAGGTGATGCGCAACAAATTCAGTATAAAAACAAACCTGGGATAACATGGCGTAGTCGAAGATGGTCAAAATCGGTGATGCACAACTTTATTGATCAAAAACGAATTACAAAGAGATTCTAAATTACGAAAGCTACTCCTAGTTGACAGAAAGTAAATAAAAGTATATGCGAGTTGATTGATTGATTGTTGGTTGTTCTTCGGCTCACCCCAGGTCCCCTTTTAATAGCGTGCAGGCCGATCGTATCCTTCTTCGATCCATCACAAACTATGAACCGTATCAGCCTCTATCTCTTAAAGATAAAATTCCTTATTTGAATCGATATCAGCTAGATAACCAATTTTAACTTAGCCCTACAAATCGGTCGTACATTTCCAAATTCTGGTGCTATCATATGCCGTTCGTACATTTCCAAATTTTGGTGCTAACATATGCCCCCTATTTTTAGGAGATAATATTAATCTTCCAAAAAGTCTTCTTTGTTAGCTTAACCATGAATTTTTACATTATCTTCACCACCGTCTTTCGTAACTGCTCCATTTCTTGTGCTATAAAACATGTGAATATGCAATTTCTCGCATTAATTACCCTTGAAACTTCGAAGAAATTACCCACCAAATGCCACTGGGTTTACCCCATATAAATACTGCCATTCACTTCCGTCATTTTCACGGCTCTTAGCTTTCGACTCCCTCATCATCGTCTTAGTCTTGCTTTTGGACTTCAAGCTCTAGTGCTATAGCTTCCATCAGCTTGATACTTTTTCGATCGGCTTAGAGAACATGGACCCCCAACAGGTACTCATTCCCATACCCAATAGTAATGATCAATATTACTTAGGCCCAATAGGAAATCTTGACCCGTTGATCGTCATAGAACAGAAAATTCCCCGTCTTTCATTGTGTACCCCTGAGTACAAATGGGTAGAGTAAGAGTTTTAGAGCTTGCCCGACGGCGTTAAATGGTTGGCGAGATTGGTATAATCGGCTAGCAACATAGAAAATGCTTGTATGGGAGCGAATGGGAATATCGGAGTGTCTCCCCTTATCCTTAGCCGACCCTAAAGCCAATGAGCCTTAGTGACCACGGTGTGCTATTTTTGGTCAGACACATTTTATGCTTTTATATTTAGGACAGGTCCCATCAGCCCAACCCTATTGGATGTAGCCCAACTTTGATGTTTGAGGCCAGATGGAGACCAAGTATCGTCTTTTAGTGCCAAACAACAATACAAGTTGATTTCCAACAGGGGGAGGCTGGAGCAAGTGTTTCAACAACAACAAAGGAATCAGCCCGGTATCCGACAAAGAACATGTGGCATTCGTGAACATGTGGCTTAATCGATTTTTGTTTTGTGGTGCTTCTCTTGGACCTACTCAAGTATAACAAGTCATAGCTGAACAGTTAGTAGAAGGTCATCGGCTTGAATTAGGGAAAATGTTCCTGGGGGCAGTCTTCCAGATAATGCATGTGATACGCAGTCGGCTATTCACAGGGATAGGAACTCAGTCGGCAACGTGGGTGGCCCTTTATTGTTCATTCAGACTTGGCTCTATTGTACGTTTAGCCGATCATTTAAAATTGATTTGGCTAAAATGACCCTTTTTCCTCATGAGGAAACCCTGAAGGTTAGGAAATTGAGTACAGAAATAGCCGATTGTTTGGCTAGAGGTTTATCCTTTATTCTGGTATTGAGGCCAAGATTACACCTGTCGGAGCAAGAAAGTATTTGGCCTTATTTTTTCAGCTTCACCATGAAGACTTCTATCAGTGATATTTTTTCAGTTATAGAGAAGCCGACAATTACCCATGTCCATCTTTTCTTCACCTGACAGCAATGACATACTTGAAGAAACCCTTGATTTGTATAAGATTTTTCTCTCTCGAAGCATACTGTCCGTCAACTTACATGCGAAGAATCAGACATACCAGCCGTCTTTTGAGCTTTATCATCCGTCAGTTTATTCAAGACAACTTGGTTTTGGACAAGTCCCCTAGGCTTCCAGTTATTTGATCGACTTCAGCCAACAGATCGTGTTTGCCGTGTATCAGGGGCTGCCATTGCTTTGCACATGGCCAATGACATCCAAGTTCAAGATCTTCCACACTTCTTCTTGCATACTCGGAGAGTAGGGAGTTTCACCACTTGGTGGTCAGCTATTTATGCGGTCTTATATCCAGCGGAGTGGACTATATCGACAGTTATCTCTAATTCTTTCTGGATCTACCCTCAGAACTTATGATAATAACTAACTCCACTGGTAGCGACTCGAGTTCTAGCAGTATGCTAGTTCATCAAGCTACACTAACACGAGTTTTGTTAATATTACTGGCGAGGTATTAGCTAAAGTAGACTTTTGTTGATAATCCTCAAATATTCTTGAATTTCAATGATCAGCTCTAAGTTTATTTTGCAGACTAAGGCAGCAGGTAAGAAGCCCGCTGTTGATTCATCGGGTGTCGATCAGCCCAGCAAACGGCCACACCCCACAGTCGGAACGGCTTTGACGGGCTATTCATCAGGTACCTTGGGAATCCAATCCCCTTTCATCTCTGACTTGGATAGGCAACCTAGTAAGTCCATAATCATTGGCTCTACTTCATATTTTTATTACCTTGTACAAACTAGTACTTGTAGCCGATTTTTCAACAGAAAAGAAGCGTGGCCGACCCAACAAAAAGGTTGTCACCTCCAAGGGTCTGCCTCAAGAACAGTCGACTGAAAGTTCTCTACACGCTTCGGGCATAGGCTAGGTAAAGTACCTTTTGATCCGATTTTAGATCCAACTAAATGAATCAGCTATAGGTTTCTTTGATATTTCTTGCAGCCTACACCTTCTCTGCCTGCCTTTACCCCTGATATCTTGGCCGATTTACCATCTGTGGGAGTCGAGTTTCCTCCCCTACCGTCAAAGCCAACGCCTCAAGCTAAAACTACTCAGGATGCAACAACCCTTGTTGCTACTACCCCTGCTACAAAGCAGACTGAATCCCTCACCAATATGTTTGGATTCGACTGGTCAGACTTAGAAGACGAGGTTGATTTTGCCACGGGTAGTTTTCCTAAGGAAATTTAGAAAATCTTGTATGTTTCCAAGGATGCATCGACGAAGGTAGTATCGGCTTCAGGCATGAAAGAGAAACTGGATAATTTTTTCAAATTGATCCATGCCCCATCGGCCTCATTGCTAGAGAATGCCCAACCACTTAGGGATGCTATGGCTGTAGTACAAGCCGATCTCTCAGAGGAAGCCATGGCTGCGCTGTTAAATATATGTCATATCGATGAAAAGAGAGAAGCAGTGCATGGGGCCAAGGCAAGGCTTTCACGTCGGGTAGCCCAACGTGAGGACCAGAAGCCCCTAGACAAGTTGATAGCAGATACCAAGGCACAAATGCCAAATACGATGAAGATATGAAATCCCTCAAAGCTATCAAGGAAATGACGCTAAAACTAGAATCAACTAAGAAGTCTCTTGAGAAAGAACTGGAAAAAGTCAATGATTCCTTAACCGAGGCCCAGGATGACATGATAGCTTCTTCATCGGCTCTGAAATCCCAAAAGGTTAACCTTGGCTTGTCAATAGCATCGCTAAAGAAGCAATCGGCTAAAGTTTCTCCTGTGCTCGGCACTACAGAAGAGGACGAAAAAGTCCTTGACGATGTGGAGCAAACTCTAGCCAAGGTTGTAGCCATGCCATCGAGCCTTGGGGCCAGCTTCAATTAATTGTAATTGGCCATGCTTTGTTTTATGAACAATTCTTGATGAATGTGTGTAATCAACATGGCCTTTGGAACAATGACTCATGAACGCTTATTTTGTAAGGATAACTTAATCGGTTGTTAACCGATTTCATATTTCATTTCTTGTTTCCTTTTTGCCAAGTTTAATAATTCTCATTAGCTATAACTTTTATCATTACATGTAATAGCCATAATCAACTGCAACGAGTTCATTTGGCTTTTCACAATCAATAGTTGTTTTTAGTCAACTAAGATCCAACCCACATACTTGGATGATAACTTTTCAAATAGTTGCCATTAATCACCTTACGAAATACCACACCTTCTAGTATTTCTAAAATATAGGAATTCCCATCAACAAGCCGATGTACTCTATACAGTCCTTCCCAAGTTGGAGACCATTTATCAAATCGGATATCTCTAAAGCCGACAGGCAATATAGTTTTTCAAACTAGGTCAGCTTCATGGAATGATTACGGCAATACCTTTTTATTATAAGCTCTTGAAACTCTCGCCTTGTTTTTCTGTAGCCGATCCAATGTGTGTAGTCGTATTTATGCCAAGTCGTCTAGATTATTGGTCATCAAATCTTTATAATCCTGAGTCCACAATCCATTTTGTCTGGCTATTCTGATCAAGTCAATATTGATTTCCACAGGCAACACAGCTTTTTGTCCATAAACCAACTGATAAGGTGATAGCTTTATTGTGCCATGGCAAGCAATCCGATAAGCTCACAATGACCTTGATAATGTTACATGCTAAGTCCTGGTTTTTCTTCAATATTCCTTTTAATTAGTTTGATCAATGCCTTATTTGATGACTCGACTTGACCATTGGCCTACGCATAATAAGGTGATGAATTTAATAACTTGATCCCCAAATTTCGAGCAAAGCTCTAAAACTAATCGGGTATAAACATTGTGCCCTGATCGGTTGTAATAGTTTGAGGAATCCCAAACCGATCAATAATATGCTCTGTGACAAATCTGATTGCTTCAACACAAGTTAATTTCTTCAAGGTATCCCCTCAACCCATTTAGAAAAATAATCGAACACAGCCAAAATATTCTTGTAGCCTTTATTCGACACAGGATATATTTGTCCGATTACATCTATTCCCCATCCTCTAAATGGCCAAGGCTTGATAATTGAGTGTAAAGCCGATGCTGGAGCCAATTGTAGATTGCCAAATTTCTAACAAGTTTGTCATCCTTGGTAGTATTTGAAACAATCCTCCAATATTGTTGACCAAAAATATTCAGTACGCCTCAATAGCCATATCATTTTATAAGCCGATTGATGGGTTCTACAAATACCTTCATGTACTTCACCCATAGTGTCGGGACCCGAATATGCAAATTCGGACCCTCTGTGTATACTGCACTAGTCCAGGATCACGCTAGTGCACTGTCGGGATCCGATTATGAGAATCTAGACCCTCTGTGTATTATGTGCTAGTCCAAGATCACGCTAGCACACACAGTCTTTACAGGGTTAAACATCACAGACGTTCACAACGATACCATATTAAATAGTGCAAACATTTATATAAATTGAATTGTACGACCTTATGGTCTCCTTACATAAGATCAGCCACGCAGGGCTTACATTATCAGAGTAATAAAAGGTAACAGTGGAAAGCAAATAAACTTCGTGGAGTCCCATCAACTTGCCAAAGGCAATCGACTGTGCTTGCCCCCTAATTATCCGGCTCTTCGATGTACTCCTCCTCCCATGCTGGCGTAGACTCCTCCACTGATGTTGGGTTGATAGGCAAGGAGGGGTGAATACTCAAGGCACTCAACAAGTAATGCAACGAATGCATTGCTATTACTATATGCAAGACTTATTCCAAAGAATTGGCTTACTTGGCTCATTTGCATTAAATAGCATTTTTAAACTAACAATTTATTTAGATTAAAAGTAGTGAAACAGTTAATATTAGTACTAAGTTCTTTAAACAGTTTTTCTCCGTAAACTTGGCACACAGCCTTAATTAGTTTATTCTTGACACTGGCACACAACCACCCTTTCCACATTTTATTTTTGAAGATCTAACCCTTGACTGTAATCCCCGAGCAATGTCCAATACTGCAGACATGGCTATTCGAATAGATTTGACACTCTGCAGAGGTTGTACACTTTATCCACAAGATATAGCCGCCCACCACACAGGTGATTGCCCGTAACAAAACCTTTCAGGAACCTCTACCTTAACCAATGAACCTCTCCGGTATTGCCTTCGCTATCACTCCCCTCACACAGAGCCGAAGTATAGAACAGGCTAATACCGTTGGATGGGCACCAAGCCGAAGCACAGGTACGCTCCCCCACACAAATACACCCCCGTTTACTATCACCTCGAGGTTTTAGAGGAAAGATATCAGAACCCTAGTCAACCAGGTCTGTCCCAAACCAGACATGTGGTTGCATGGATGACTCAGTTCAAAGACTTGCAAGGTGAAGTCCTTAGCTGACCAAGGCAAGACTTTCATCACTCAACAGTGGCACACAGCCCAATGTGGCACACAGACTCACAACACTCATCAATCCATTGCCACACAGGCCCACCTGGCACTAAGCCTCCTACCACTTGCCCCAGTCTAAATCATTTCCCCCCAGTTGATTATTGTGCAACACATGCCAATAATAACTTAACATCGGTATAGAGCCACACAGATCTCTGTACCTCAGTTTCATCACTTAGTATCATCACACCATTTCCAAAATACATTCAATATTTCATTAGTCAGTATTGTGGCATTCTTCCGAAAGATCGTACATGACCCGTTGCAAGGCTAAGCATCTAATCACGGTCTAGCCTCACGTGTTGGCATCATATTATATCCAACAAATATGATTAATTTTAGGGTGACAAAGATTTCAGGGCATACAAATGATAATTTCAAGGTGGCAATAACAGTATGGGTTGATTAGTTACATTACCCAAACTAATTTGAATCCATTTTTAATTAACTTAGCATGCATAATTTCAAGCAAAATATATTTTCAAAACTGGGATCAAAATGGTCAAATCATCACTTGCCTTCGAAGAGTTGCTGGTCATGTTCCGAAGCTTGATCTTGAGCGACGAACTCTTCCTCGAAACTTCCCGGCAAATTTGTGTCTACGCGTAAAAATTATATATGCAATAAATAACCAAAATAGTAGATTATATAACCTCACAAATTCAAATAAAATTCACCATTAAAAAGAGCACAATTTTACAAATTTTTAGAGACTGGAATCACCTCAATCAGAGTTAAAAATGCAAAAGTTATAGTCTTTCAAAATTTTAAATAAAATATAAATCAGAAAATAGAAAATCCTGAATTAATTAATTTATTTTTCTATTGAAAACTCGATTTATTGCATCAGCATGACGTCATCTGACATGTGGCGCTTCCTTGTGCTGCCACGTCGCCTCGGTCTATGGATTGGGTCCACGGCCCGGCTCTGGTCCACGGTGGACTCGGTCCACGTAGCGATCTGCGCTCGCCCCCACCACCGACGTCAAGATCGACGTCACCCGACTAGCCTCGAGATTCGTGCACGAACACGTGTTAGCATCTCGAGCAATCCTAGCCGACGGCCAGATCTCACCCACGTGGCGCAATCATGACCGTAAAAGAAAATCAACGGTCAGATCTCCCGCGTCACCCGAAATGCTTCGAATTCCACGTGACACGCGTCGCGCATCCGACGGCGCTCACAAATCCAACGGTCAGCGCCCGCACCGACTCGGTGATGCCTCGGCTTACGCAAAGACACGCGGCAAAATCTCGACGGCTCATTTGAAATCAACGGCCGAGATTGGGTCGTGCCTCGGCCAACACGCACACGCGTCAGCACGCGATTTGGCGAGGGTGCGGCGTCATCCGTGCCGCACGATCAAATCTGAACAGCGCGGATTCACACGACACAGCTCAAACCCACGATCACCGTACAGATCCAATCCAACGGCCCGTGGTACCCGAGCGATTTACTGTTCACCCTAGCGACGTGGAACTATCTCACGCGTTCAAACACGATCCAACGGCTCAAATCCAATCTAAAGCACCAAACGCCAAATCTAATCTAAACCGCACGTATCAGATCTAACAGCTACGACTTAAGTTAGATTAGCACAAGATTTGGGGCTATGTGGACTCATCGGAGCGGCACGATGCAGATCGGACGGTCGACGGGGTTTGGCGAGGTCGACGGCGGCGCAAAAGAGAAGGCTGCCGGTGCTGAGGAAGACGACGCGTTATGCGGCGCTAGAGAGCGACTCTGGCGAGAAGAACTGACGGGCTCGACGCGGCTCGCTTCGGTGAACTCGAAACGGGGTCGAAGCAGGGCGGAAGGGCTCAGATGACGGCGGGGCGAAGCAAAAACGACGACGGCGCGCAAGAGCAACTCTGGAGCGTCTCGATGAGCGTGAAAGGAGTCAAAATGAGCGGCTTGAAGTCCTCTGCAGAATGCGCTAACCGACGCACTTAAAGGAGCCTCGATGTGCGTGAAACTCGCCGGCGAAACTCACAGGCATCAATGCCCACGTTCCTCCGGTGATCTCGCGAAGACGATCGACGTGGCGCAATCCTGGATGTCCACACAGCGATGATCCGATGGTGCACGCACGCGGGCGACGTGGCGCAACGGCAACCGTTGGATCTTGATCCGACGATGCGAGCGTCTTGGCGGCTAGGGTTTATTTGGGCGGGCTAAGCGCGATCTTTGGGCGGCCCAAGATTATTCCTCGTGTTTTTAAATGCATTTTCGATTTAAAATAAATTCGATAAATAAACAAAGCCGAAATAAATAGCAAAAATACCCGGAAAAATCAAGAAAAATTCAAGTTAAACTGTAGCGGAATAAAAACGTAGATAAACCCTTCAGTATACCACAGGCAACTGACAAGACTCACCCCTAAATATTCGTCTCCTCCTGGAACACCTCCTCCAAAGCTGGTGTAGACTTCTCACTGGTGATGTTGTTGTTGGTAAGGGTGAGTACTTAAAACACTCAACAAGTTGTGCACAAAATGCATTTCTAGCATAACTATATGCAAGGCTTATTCCAAAGAAAAAGGCTAACATTGCTATTTTGCAGTAAAGCAACATTTATGAACAATTACAATAAGTAGATTGTAAAGACAGTAAAACAAATAACAGTAAATAGTAATTTCAGCATTTCAGGTAAACCAAGTTATCCAATCTAAGTTCAGTTCCAACTTTCAATAACATCATCCAACATTCCCATCTAGGTTTTCATTTAATAAAATCTAACCCTTGATTGTAATCCCCGAGTATTGCTAATACCGCGAGCACGGCTATCCGAATAGATTTTACACTCTACAGAGGTTATGCACTTTACCCACATGATACAACCATACACCACAAAGGCGAGTGATTATAACAAAACCTTTCGAAAATAAACTACACCTTCCCTCAGCGGAGAAGGATAGGACCGATGAACCGTTAGATTGATGTGTAACGCCACATCCTCCTCTATAGCCACACTTCCATGAATGCACGCTTCTGTGTGATTATCCACCTGAGGAATCATATATCAAGATATCGGTAATCGTACTTAGTTAGGTCTGCCCCATTCCATATCATGTAGTTGCATGATTAACTCAGTTCAAAGGCTCTCAAGGTTAAGTCCTTAATTGACTAGGGCAAGACTTTCACAAACCCTCTGTCATTCCTGGCCCACCTTGGCACACTGCCCTTGCCACTTGTCCCAATCCAAATTATTTACCACCCCAGTTGATTACCATGCACCACGTGCCATCAACAATTCAATATCGTTTCGTGACATACGTCACTACAACTCAACATCATTGTGTGACAACACCCGACACACCTTTCATAAACATGTTCCATATTTCATTAATCAAGATTCACTTTTGATATTGTAAAAGACATGAGGTATACGTGACATGGCTAAGCATACTAAACACGGTCTAACCAACCCATGTTGATTGCTAATATTAACCAACTAATATTGAACCATCCTAGGGTAACAAATAAATCATGGCATATAAGTGACAAAGTAAGGTACAGTTCAAGTAGGTAAATTAGCTAGATCCCAAACTATTTCGAAACAGTTGTACACATAAAATATCATGCAATAATGTAAATCAATATAACAGTTTTCGTAAACTGGGTTCAACATGATCAAAGCACAACTTGCCTTGGAATAGGTTCTGGTCCTGCTCTGAAAATTGATCTTGGTCGACGGATCCTCCTCCGAAACGTCGCACAATTCAACGTCTACGCGAATCGAGAGAGAATAAAAAATAAACACCAAAACAGAGAGCAAACAACCTCTAACAATCAAATAAAATTTACCATTAGATAGATCTCAATTTTATAAATTTTTAGAAATTTGAATCACCCAAATCCGAGTTCCAATGCAAAAGATATAGCCTTTTGAAGTTTGAATAAATACTGAAAATACAGAAAATAGAAATATGAATTTCCCGAATTATTTTCTACTGGAAACCACATTTATGATGTCAGCATGACATCATGATGACATCAGCATCGAAGACTTTTCTAGTTGAATTATTTTCCAACGAAAAATCCGATTTATGACTTCATCTTGATGTCAGCGATCTTTCGGACCAATCACGGAGCGCCACGTGTCATGGTCTATGGACTTGGTCCACGGCGTGGCACCGGACCACGGCAGACTCGGTCCACGACGCTTCTGCTGCTATGCCTGACACGCGTCACAACGATATTGGCCCGAGGTGCGGCGCGATCCAAGACGTCCAATTCAATCCGACGGCCCACACTAGATGATGAGGTTTACTGCTGATGCGCATACATGGTTCGATCCTGGCAGTTCAGAGATGATCTGACGGTTGATACCTTACGAATCCGGCGGTGGTGGCATGGTGGCGCTTCTCCGCCGGACTTGAAGACGAAAACGACGAAGATAGCGAAACAGCGTTTCCCCGACGACCAAAATTAGAAGATCTCACGTGTCCTGACACGACCAATCTGAATCCAGTGCTGTAGCGACTGAAAATGACCTGTCGATGGCGCAATCCGAGGAAAATGAACGATGATGCAGCGATGAACAACAGCAAGCTCTCACAGGTGCTCCTTTGCGTCTTGACGGTGAACTTCTGGACCAAGAGGTGCGACGTCTCACGATGGTTCTCGGGCGAGGCTTGGCTTGCCCTTTAAAGGCCTCGATGACCGTGTATGGCCCAAAGAAGCGTCATGGCAGCGGAGTCCTCCTTCGATACGGCAACGTATTCGCGAAGACGACACAATCCAAACCATCCATGTGTCGTGATCCAACGACTCAAGCTAATTAGGGTTTCTAATCCCAAGATCAAATCTCGACCGCACATTATGGATCCAACGCTAGCGCCAACCTTTAGAAAATGGGTCGCCAGAAACTAGGCTACACGCGCACAGTACTTGGGCCCGGCCCATTACTGTTCCCCCCGAATTTCCCGGGTTTTATCAATTAAAATAATTCTAACAATTCGATTAAATGGTTTTAGGCAATAAAAATATCAGGAAAAATCCCAAAAAAATCTCAAAAATACTTTGAGATATTTTGAACTCAAATAAAATATTTTTGGCAAAACTTTTATATTAATTTTGTATATATTTAATTAGTTTTCTCAAAAGGCCAAAATACATATTTCAAAATAAATTCCAAAAAATCCAAAAAATCACAAAATGCACAAAACTCAATAAAATAATAATATAAGCAAATTTTGGGATGTTACACATAGCTAATTTGGCTTCTTCTGTTCCAAGGCACCTCAACAATAAACCCTCTAAAGTATGATAATAAAGTGTATTATCGAGCAAGACATATTTTAGGGCTTGTCTCTTAATTTTCTGATCTGTAGGCCTTGAAGGATCGAATAAATAATCAGCCATCTTTGTTCTCAAGTAGCCTGTACTGATGTATATGACCGTTTTCTCCATCGGCTGATAGTCCTCTACTCGGCCAAACATTTTATAGCCCAATGCTTGTTGAGCTAAGAAATTGGCCTTGCCATTCAATTGACGAGGGATATGGCAAATTGAAAAAGAATTAAATGAGCCGATAATATTGAGGCATTGTGCTAAATATTTGACCATAATTTCATTGTAGCAGTTGTGTTCTCCTTTGACCTATTGAACTATTAATAGAGAATCCCCATAGGCCTCGATAGAGTCAACACCGATGTTGTCGAGTAACTATAGGCCTTTAAGTAATGCTTCATATTCGGATTGATTATTAGAGCACTTATAATTTAGCCTGAATGCAAACTCAAAACTATATCCCTTTCGTGATACTCGAAATATTCCGATACCATCACCTTCTCAACATACCCACCCATCAAAAAATAAGTGCCAAGGTGCAACAGATATTAGGTCAGCATTTATATTAGTCTCATGCCCTGTTATAAAATCGACAATCGCCTAACCTTTGATAGCCTTAGCCGATTCATATGTTAGGTCGAACTCAATGAGCATATATACTCATTTTCCAAGTCGACCTCTCAAAATTGGAGCCAACAGCATATATTTGATAACATCAGTTTTGTAGACAACTCTACATGCCGATGCTAATATATAATTCCTTAACTTAGAGTGCAAGCAAAATACAATGATAAGCAAAGTTTTTCTACAAAAAGGTACCTGATCTCTGTATCAACTAATCGTCGGCTTAAGTAGAAAATAACCCACTCTTTACCATTGATTTCTTGCGCCAAGACAGCTCCAATTGTTGCCTCTTCAGCCAATATATAGAGTTTTAAATTGTACCCTTTTCTAAGCGCAGCTAATACTGGAGGCTTGGACAAATACTCCTTTATGCTCTCAAAAGCTTTTTGTTGATCGGCCCCCACATAAATTCTTGATCACCCTTTAATTTTAGCAACGGGGCAAATGCGTTGATATGGCTAGATAAATTTGAAATAAAATGCTGTAAATAATTAATCTTGCCGATCAACTTCTGCAGATCCTTTTTGCAAGTAGGTGGTTTAGTATCGGCTATGACTTTGACCCTTTCTTGGTTAGCTTCAATCCCTCTTTCATGGATCATAAACCCTTGCACGAGTGCCATTTTTGTAGATGATGACACATGTGCTTGACCCTTATACTTCGTAGCTTGTGTCGGCTCTAGCTTCTTTTCAGAGCAATGGACCATGTTGATCAGAAAGGGATTAGCATCCAGTTGCATTGTCGGCTCTTCTACAAATTTTAGTTGGCCATCTTCTATAGCCGATTGTATTTGCTGACAAAAAATATTACAATCATAGTATTATGCGAAAAGGAATTATGCCATTTGCAATACCTTCGCTTTTTAATTTCATCAACTGACGGTAGAACATGTCCTTTAGGCAACTGCATTATCTTTTCTTGTAACAATAAATCAAAAATATGACCGCACTTTGTGACATCGAAGGCGTATTTCACTTCTGACTGATTTTTTATCGACTTAAGCTATGAACAAACTAAAGATTTCTTAGACTCTTTGACCCATTCGGCTATATTTATTTTAGCCTTGTCGTCTTCAGATGAATAGTTCTAATTGTATTCGACGAGGTTAACTTTGGCTTTTTCCTTATCTTTATTATTTTTGAATTTATCCTTAAAGCCTCTATTATCAGCAAAATAGTCTTCTTGGGCTGATACCCGATGTAGAAGATGACTTAAATCGATAAATTTATGCCCATCGAATTTCTCCTAGAATTGAGGCACCAGCCTTTGGAAGGCTAGATCGACTAACTGATTATCGAGCAAAGTAACACTAAAGCACTGATTCCTGATTTTCCTGAATCTATTAATGTAATCATTGACCAATTCCCCAAACTTCTATCGGACATAACTTAAATATGAAATTCTATGTTCCAAACTTCCACAAAAATGTATTCATGGAATCGGCTTTCTAGATCAGTCTATGAATTAACAGAATTTGAGGGTAATGTTGTGAACCATGTAAACACTGCCCTTGACAAAGACAATGAAAACAATTTTACCCTCAAGCCATCGGATTGGGTTGCTTCGCCACATTGTACAATAAATCGCCCGATGTACTCCAAGCTGGTAGTAGAATTGTCTCCTAAAAACATGGCAAAATTAGGGACTTTAAAGTTATTAGGGAACAGAATCCGATCAATATAATCAAGATACGGCTTTCGTTAGACGGTTATCCTTCCCTTCGACTGTATGCCGAATTGATCTCGTAGCACCACAGCTATTTGATAGGTCCAATTGGCTGTATTGGTCGATGGTGGGTTCAGGGCTTGACAATTACAGTCATAACTAGCATGCTGCCCCCGAGTGTAGGCTCAGATTGATATTGCACTTGAGCCGATGGAGATTGATAAGGTTGTTCGTAATTGATGGTCGGCCTTCTAGCCATCGGCCTTGGTAATGGAATGAAGGGTTCGGAATAAGTTATAACCCTATATAAGGCCGGATTCCTCTACAAAATTGGCTCATATATTGTGGACATGTGGGGTTTCAATCAGCTATGTGACCGATTGCGGATATAAGTAAAAAGGAACCGATGGTGGTAAGCTGGCTTGGGAGTCCAACTTGGCCCTATTGGTATGAGCTTGATAATGAGCAACCCCACTTGCACGAGGGTCTCATGGTAAGATTATAGTTGGCTGGGTGGGCATCATGGTAGGATTCGGAGCCGATGGCTTCGAATCGGCTGTTTGCCCAAGACTATGCGTATTCGGCGCTACTGAATAGACTGGGTAATTTGGCAGAGCTTGCATTAGATCTAGCAGATGCTAGCTCTTGAGTTATAGCTTTGACACTATTAGCTATCATCGGCTTAAGAGTTGTGACTAGAGCTGATGATTAGTTAATCAAAGAATGGTGCACAGTTAGCATAGATTGATTAATCTTATCAGATAATTAAGCTTGTGCATAGATGTATTGACTTATCGGCCTGTTGTCCAACACAACTATGGCCTCGGTGTTATCGAAGAAATTGACCATCAGCAACGCGGTTTTTTGAGTAATGCCACGTCGAGTTTTCTGATAGCAGTTCAACATCATCTCCTCGAGCGCGGCCTTCCGATCCTTGATGTCTTTGCATTGTTCCAGCGTTAGATTGTCCATTGTCGGGATAATTAGCATCAGAACTTAGATCGGACGGGAGAATCGACTTCCCTGAAGAACTCATCTCGTCCCACCAGGCGTGCCAAAAGTGTGTTGGCGCAGACACCGGGTTTAAGTTTGGTTCATGACGTGCCAACTGATTTGATCCTGCAATCGGCAAGATTGATCGAAAATAAGTGCTTTAAGCCGATATGATATACAATCGGCAAGATGGATCTAAACAGCTGTTACAACCAATTAGACGATAGATAAAGATCTATTTTTCCTGAAAAGGCGATGCACAACAAATTTGGTATACAAACAAACCTGGGATAACTTGGCGTAATCGAAGATGATAAAAATTGGTGATGCGCAACTTTATTGATAAAAAACGAATTACAAAGAGATTCTAAATTACAAAAGCTACTCCTAGTTGACATAAAGTAAATAAAAGTAGATGTAAGTTGATTGATTGGTTGTTGGTTTTTCTTCAGTTCGCCTCGGATCCCCTTTTAATAGCGTGCACGCCGATCGTATCTTTCTCCGATCCGTCACAAACCATGAGCCGTATCGGCCTCTATCTCTTAAAGATAAAATTCCTTATTTGAATCGATACCAGCTAGATATCCAATAGGTTGTCTCTATGAGATTCTACAATCTTTTAATTATGGTATGAAAAAGTATTTATTATAGACAATAACTCATTTAATGGTGTTTTATGCGGTCTACATGGTTGTCTCTTTGCAAGAGACAACTATACTCTCTCCTCCTCTCTCTTTTATGTCAGCAAAAACCTTACATGGCAAAGCATACAGACAGCTAACATCACATCATTGTATATGCTCGGAGGCGGCAAAGTGACAACTTCTCGGAGTGATGAGGTAGTAGTAGAATTGAAGAAACTTCACCGCTTGGTGGATTTTACCGATAAAAGGGCAACGACGCGACAACGACGACTGTGTTGGATGAGAGGGGAGGGGCGTGAACGATAGCAATGTGAAGTAGAGAATGCACAATGTATCTTCTCACGCAGGAGGTGGTTAAACACGGCGATGACAAGGTAGGCGAGGGCTGGCGTGTGTCGGCGCACGTATCAAGTGCCTTTTGCTGCAGTGCTATGCTGCGTACGCAATTCGGCTTAGGGCATGTACAATGGTATATGTCAGCTGTCTGTAAGACTGTGCCACATAGGATTTTAGATGATGTGGAGGAGAGAAAAAGCTGATGTCTACTATTTAATAGACGGTCTTATAGACAGCTTTACATTTTGTGTATCATTGTATAGACAGTCTGTTAATTGAATGAAAGACCATTACAGACAAATATATAGACGATCCATTTTATGAGTTATTTTCAAGACTGTCTGTAGATGATATGGAGATGTATTATAGATAACTGCCGTCTATACCACTGAACATGAGCGTGAAGAGAAAGTGGGAACGCTAGGAAAGGAAAACAGATTTGATGAGGAGTTTCCAAAAAAGGAAGGCTTTCCGAAAACAGAAGAAAATGCTTTTTAAAGTTGGTTGAAAAATAGTTTCAGCCAAGAGAAGTGCATCGAGGTTAGAGAAATATGCGGCCAATTTTGTTAAACTATATAAACAAATACTAGGGATCATTATTAAAATTTTGTGCTGAATATTTTTACGATGTTACAGTACTATATGAAATTACCGTAGCGGAGAGCTTCTACAAACATGTCCGTGTACTTTCATAATATTTTTACAAGCAAACTGGTAGCTAAAGTTTAATTTAATTTTATTTTACAGAAATATAATACTACAAATTGATAGTAGAAATTGATGTAGCAGATGGTCCCAATATCCAAAACATCTCAGCCAAATATCATGTGAAATTTCGCATTTTCGTCAAACTTAAAAGTTTCTAAAAGTTGAAAAAAAATTAATTGAATTTCGGATATAAGAAAAAGAAAAATGCTACCAAATGCGCTTGAGTTTAATTTTATTTTTTTTAAAAAAAGATAAAAACTTCTAAGGTTATTTTTTTTTCTTTCTGACAGGAGAGGTATGTCAGTAGTTAAATTTCAAAAAATTTGGGCATAGTTAGATTAGATTACAAAGCATCATTTTAAGGAAGAGGGGAGCGTAGGCTTGAAGCGTTTATTCATTATTACAATTCCTAATTCACACGTTAAAGAAAGGATTAGGAAATCCCCAACCGATATCAATTAATTGATAAAAGAAACCCCTAAATCAGCAGATAGCCTCCTCTTTCGATAAAGCCCCGACGGCACGGCGCGCAGGGGCGTCGACCGGTACCAACCCTCTCTCCCATGGCGTCCCTCGCCGCTTTCCACCCTACCCTCCCCCACGCCCACGCCCACCGCCACCCCTCGCACCCCAACCCTAGCACCGGCCTCCTCCGCCTCCTCCCCTCGCGCCGCCGACGACCCCGTCCCCGCCGCCGGGTGGTCGGCCTCGCCATCTCCGCCTCTGCCGGGTCGCCCTCGGCGGCCGGGCGCGACCGGTCTGATGCTGCCTCCTCGCTCGAACGCTGCCTCGCTGCGGCGGCGGCGGCGCCCGCCTCCGCGCCGCCTCGCGCCCCGCCGGCGATGAAGGGCGGGAAGCAGTACGGCTCGTTCGGCGCCGTCACGCTCGATAAGGCCAAGGTCGATCTCCCCCAGCGCCGCAAGAACATCATACCCGAGGTAGCTAATCCTCTTCTTGTTAGTCGTAATCATGCTGTGAAAAGAAGGAGAATTTCATATATATGTTTTGGGAGGTAGCTACTCCTCTTCTTGGTAGTCGTAATCATGCTGTGAAAAGAAGGAGAATTTCATATATATGTTTTGGGAATTTTAGATATAAGCCTTTATGGTTCGTGCCCTTTGGAATTGAATAATATGACATAACTGATTAATTAACTAGGAATTCGCTTTGAAATGGGATGGCTTGACTAGTGGACTGGAACACCAAAATAATGGATAAGGCACGGTGGTGCAATGAGCCCTGGGGTTTCGTGTTGAGATTTTTGAGATTATTGGTGATGACAGAATAATTCTATGGCAAAGCATGAGAAGTCGAGGCATGATTGAGTTTTCTACTAATGATCCTTGCGCTATTTGTTGCCTACCGTGCCTAATTTTAAGTTGCTACTTACTACTTACCATGGATATTGTGCTCAATAATTTCCTATTTGTATGTTCCAAAGTCCAAACAAAAATAGATCCTAGTGCATTTGGCCATCCAAGGGTGTGTAACTTGATACCTTAAACTGAGGAAAACAGAGTCATCGTCCTTGTGTTGAAGCTATAATAGGGCCAAGTACTATAGAATTGGCACCTTTCCCTAATTGCTCATGTTTTGTGTCTGTCTGATTGATGTTGTTGCTCTGGTGGTAAGTAAGGATTCTAAAAAATACTGTTTGTCGAATTTCTGCCGCACCATTTCTTGTAGTTTGATTTTAAAACAATTATTCTGTGCTGTTGTACATTTAACAACCTTCTTAAGTCCTTAAATTTTAGGAAGAAGTCCGTATAACACCGTGAACTTTGGTCGAAAGTCCATTTAGCACCCCGTACTATCAAACCAGACATATGACCCCCAAACTTTGCAATCCGGTTCAAATAACATACTAACCCTGTTTCGCATAGTGGTATTGCCTGTGTGGCGCAATGAGTGGACGGTTTTACCATGTAGGATGACACGTTGGCCAAGTTAGGTCAATGACAGGTGAGACCCATAGAGCTTCTCACCCACTGAGCTCTCAATAATGCTTCTATGGTTGTCGTCCCTTGTAGCTCCCGTTCTCTCTATTTCGATTTGGAAGAGAAGCCCGTGTAAGTCCTACCTATCATTGACATAAATTTATCTAGTGTGTCATCCTACGTGGCAAAACCGTTCACTCATCACGCCACGTGGGCAATACTACCATATGAAATAGGGTTATGGTGTTATTTGAACCGGATTGTGGTGGGTAATGTCTGGCTTTCTAGTTCAGGGTGCCGGACGGACTTTCGAGCAAAGTTTGGGTGTTATATGGACTTTTTCCTAAATTTTAACAAAATTACTCACATTATTATGCGATCTTATTATTTTTCCTTTAGTGTTATTTTTTTAAGGGACTTCAGTTGTTATTCTGTAGTACTACCAAATTATATCTCAATATGTTACTTCTAGGTCACTGTGATCACACTGCAAGTTTTGTTTAATGTAAGTTATTATATGATATGCGGAGAGAACTTAAGGTTAGAACATTAACTGAAGATGTTTTGGAAACATCAAAAAGTTACTGATGTGGTACTCTGAGCGGTGCTATATTTCCCTTGTTGCCTTTTAGGGCAGTACTTTCACTGTCCAACAATTACTTAACTACTCGAGTGCGTAAAACGATTTGCAAACTCATTTATCTGATTCATTCCAAGTTATCATTTTGTAAATTAACTCGACAAAGCAAGTGTTGCGTTAACAGCCGTTATGCCCATGTAAATACTTGAAATTGATTCAGGCCTGGTATGTTAGTAATTGATGCTATTCTTGAAGGTACAAAAAAACAATTTTGTGTTAGTAGGGGAAAAGCTGGTTATGTAAGTTGACATTTTCCCTTATGAGGTCGATAATAAAATAGTGAATCGTTACATTTAGTACAGAAGCATTTGTTAGGAGCTTCAAAGGTTAATTAAAGTTGATATCAACAATCGTAACCAGACCAAGTTAATTATCATATCTTCAGCTGAGCTAGCTATGATTATTCATCTTTTAAGGTTACATGGGCAAGCAATGCACTCATGTGAATATGTGATCAACTAATTCTGATTTTCTGGTTTCTGATAGACTGAATTGGTCTTCAACGCAGATATAATATGTGTCAAATGAACTTAGGATTGGACCTAAACTACAATTGAGCACTCAGGAATTGATATAATATTGCAATTGACTTTGTTGGTATTAGGTTGTCTAAGGTATATCCGTCAACTAAATGATGCAATAATCAAGAAAAAGAAATTAAACAATACGTGAGAATATTGGTAATTCCTCTTTCCAGATTCATGTTTCTTCTTTGTTATCTTTGGCTTATTTATCATGGTAGAAACAATACTTTAAAGAATTTAGTATTTTATTGTAAATGTACAAACTAAAATACAGAGTTGGCATTCAAGTATTCTTTTTCTATTTCAGTAATTTGGTAGTAGGTGTTGACCAAATCCAATACCATATATTGTAGATGCATACTTTGATTGACTATTTATTGTGCTCCAATTTCATAATGAATGTTCCTTTTTCGTTAGTATCCATTGTGAAACTAACAGGCCTCTAAGTTAGAATTGAACTGTACAATTTACATCACCACCTACGCTGGCATATTCTGGAAATATCTGAACAAAAGAAGTCCACTTTGGTTAACTATTTACTTTGCTCCATTTTCCAATTTCATAATTAATTTCCCTTTTTAACTAGTATCCATCGTGAAACTAATAGGCCTGTAAGTTAGAATTGGCTGTATAATTTACATCACCACCTCCGCAGGCACATTCTGGAAATTTTAGAACAAAAGAAGTTCGTGCCCTTTTGTAATAAAACAGCAAGAACTAACGTGTTGTTTGTGTATTCTACTGAAGATGCATGATGTTGCATGGATATGAAATTAGTTCAACATTAGTAGTTGGGGATTCAATGTCCCTTTACCTTGAACTATTACTTGTTTTATCTTATTTTGTTAGTATTGTTACTACAAATTAACAACCATGTGGTGTGGGTTATTTAATTATATGTACTAAATTTCCATACGAGGTCATTATACTTTGCAAAGTTTCATAACTGTATTGTGTACATCTATCACATGCTTCTTTTGAAATGTTGCAGTTGGCGACAGGTGGTGGTGGTGGAGATATTGGAAAAAGGATTGGTCATGGTGGGGGTGATGGTGGAGATGATGATGGCGATGATGATGATTACTTTGATGATTTTGATGATGGAGAGGAGGAAGAAGGTGGACTTTTTAGGAGACGAATTGTTATACAGGAGGTGAAATTCCTAATACATTGAATTCAAATAAATCAGTATCTGAATCCTGACAAAGATTGGGACTTGTGAGCTGACTATTGCTTGTTCTGTTCAAGCAGCTTTTCAACAGAGAGTTTGTAGATGCTGTGCTGCAAGAGTGGTGCAAAACGATGAGTAATTTGCCTGCTGGTCTGTGCCAAGCTTATGAGATGGTAAAAGTTTTGCCTTCTTCTTTCCCATGTCTACTTTGGTCCGATAGTTGAATGAATGATATGGACTGAAAGTGATATATCAATCTAGGGTTTGGTAAGTTCTGCTCAGATGGTGCGGTACTTATCAGTATTTGCAAGGCCTACTCATACTAGGTCCTTTTCACGAGCTCTTCCCGGATGGCTTTCAAGAGGTCTTGTTGGAAGGTAACATCCAAATCATGTTCACACTAATGTTATTCTTCTACATGTGTAAGCTGTTTGCATATGTATATCTATTCTGCAGTGCGATGAAAGTCATCTGTGCTCCTCATCAGGCAGAACTCCTGTTGGAATATACAAACATTACCTTGTTGGAATAGTATTAAATTACTAACGATGTTTTAGCCTTTTTTTTTGCAAGGAGTATTAACAAAAAAATAGAGACAACTTTCATTTTTTTGTTTTAGTATATTCCTACCCCCTTATTTTTGTTATGACAATCCAGCCACCTATATTTTTTTAGAAAATAATATATCAGGTGATGAGCTTTAGTTTTGTATTGGTATCTTCAATATTCATTCCGTAGTATATTAGTTGTTCATAAGTATCCCTGTTACAGTTTTGCGTTCACATTTTCTCGATGATTATGTTAGTGGTCCCATAATTTTTCTCTCTGTTATATAAATCAAATCCTAATTCCATATTTTACATAAGTAAAATAGGAGCACAAACAAAAAGAATGTCAAGCAAAAACCATTAATAACAATAGTCAGTACAGTTGCAATGAAGGTAGGGCTGCAGGCAGATTGTTGTTTTAGATAGGGAATATTGGCTTCATACCTAAGCCTGATAATGGGCCAAGGCCCAGCCCGAACCCCACCCCAGCCCCATGTGTTTGGGGGCTGGCCCCAATCCTCGTGCAGCCCACTACTCAATGTTTCCATCCAATTCAGTCCAACCCATCAAGCAATAAGGTCCTGAACCTATCTTGGCCCATTTTAAATCCTTGGGCTGTCCTGTTAAATCTGAAAGAGTAGAGCCCTGTGGGTTGTAGAGCCGGCTGAGCCACACGACCGCACGGAGGCAACTTTCTATTGTTGACGTTGTGATTTGCTAGATTACTAGCATCCCTCTTCAAACAAGGCTTGATTGTAGGAGTCCCTGCAAGCATGTTAAGACTACAGGATCAACTGAATGAATCTAATAGCAGTAGATTATCTCAGGTGGTGGCGCTTGTTAATTTACATTAGATCTGCAAATTAGCCAAGATAATCCTGAAAAGTTTTCTCCTCTGCGGTTGGACTTTCTCATCTGATATGACATCAGGGAAACCCTTAACAGAGTTAACCCCAACACCAGTTGAATTTGTTCTTTTCTTTCTCCTGTTAAGACCCCAGTCTTCATCTTCACTCTGGTCTTCATTCTCAATCAGCTTTCTAAACATTTCCTGTGAAGGGTGAAAAGCAGTCAAAGTTACAACCTCGGTGATCTTCTGCTCCAAGTCAACTCCGGCGCAATAACAGCGAACTCTGAAACGGCCTCGGTGATCTTCTGCACCAGGTCAATGATCACCCCGTTCACTGTCTGGAGATAGAGAATTAACCAAATTATCACACATGATGTGATAATGAATTCAGTTGGAGAAATTTATGTCTAGATCAAAGTTGTGAATTTGCATTTACAGCCACAAGAATCAAATCTAGCATTTCATTTATTGCAGTGCATATCTCATTATGGTTCAGTAGAAGAGAGTGATTGTATCATTTTCTATATACATCCATGATTTTGATTATTACAATTCAAAATGGCACAAATATTAGCATCAGGTTTAGGGACTAATTTCTCTTCAATTAAACTTGTATATCTTCTTCGATGAATTCGAACATGAAAGAAAGAAGTAAACACACATTTTAGTCTAACTGGATGTTATAATTATAATGATCTGGAACATGATTTCAAAATTTCCTAAATACATTTGGACAGTTAACAAAAATGAAAGTGCTTCTAGGCATCTTCAGAAACATAAAGTATATATATGGGTTTGAGCAATTTCATTTTAAAAACAAGTAAACCAGAAAGTTTTAATAAGTTACCTGAGATTTCGGAGACGGCAAACCAATTGCATGTGGATCGATTCAACCATGTAGTCCATGCTTAAAACACCTAGTGAGCCTGATGAGTGAGAGTGCTGCAACAACAGATGATTCATTGTTTCCAATGGTGGTTGAAGCTGTTCAATTTGACATTCGTGCACTCACTCATGCAAATGTAATGCAAAGAGCAAAGTACTGTATGGGGAGCTGTAAATTCGTGTTGACCCTATCTTTTACCATAAATGCATCCACAAACCAACAAGAAATTCCTCAGTCTGCTACGTTTACAGTTCATGAATCTGCACAGCATCTTGTAACAACAAAGCATATAAATCCTATATAGAAGGTAACAGGATAAGACAATTCAAAATCAGGTGGCAGCAAAAGACAAAACTTATAATTCCACCTGTCTTCTACGCAGAACATATAATCTACATGGAATCTATGTGGGTCATAGACTCACATATCAACGAGAATTGAAACTTATAATTCTATCTTTCTCTTCTATGTAGAACATCTCACTAAATGACCACAACCTTCATCCTCACAGTGCGCAAGGTACAACAAAAGTCAAGACTAAAATCTAGGTAACAAAAAGAAACAAAATGAACAAGAACTGTTGCTTCTTGTACTGATCTGGTCCCCATTTTCAGTTGCTTCTTGTACTGATCTGGTTCCCATTTTCAGTTGCTTCTTGGTCTCAGCCCAATTAATTCCTAACAACAATGCAAAGTATGGAAGCATTCATGACTATATGACCAGCAAGTCTTGTATCATATGCAATTTTAATCAGACTAGAATTTTTTTCTCCAACTGAAAGAAGCAACATGATATTTGGTGACAAACAATACCTTGAAATGTCCTCTTGCAACTCACAAGCACTATATCCTTCCATTTTTTCTCCTGCATATTGAATCATAAGAAAATAGTTCATATTATTGGAAGGTACAATTACTGCTTAAGCTGGAAGTAATTTACCTTCGTTGTCATCATCATTAAATCCAATAAGCCAATCTTTGCTGCAGATTAGAGCCTGACAAGGCTTTTAGGGGATAATGAAGTCCTATTTTTACCAATAATTCTGCCAGCAGCACTGAACTTAGATTCAGAGGACACCATACTAACAGGAATTGCTAGAAAATCTCTAGCCATCAAAGACAAGATTGGGTAGACATCCGTGTTTCTCTTCCACCAACCCCCAAAACATCAAAATTCTCATCACAGTTTAGGAGGACCCTGGGATCTTCTAAGTATGTGTCAAATTTAGATCGTTGTGCATGTGCTTCTAGATTTTGTGAAGTGAACTGAGCGAAGGCAAATTCTATCCGCCGTTTACCAAAAAATGCACCTCCTGAAGAACTAGGACAACTGGCAACCATATGTTCTTCCGATTGTACAAATGTAGGCAAGGCTTAGCTCCTCACAATTTTCTCATACTCTGAATAATACTTACCTACAGAAGTACGGAGCTTCTCATCTTTTCCTCAACATTTTGTTCAGTGGTATGAAAATAGAACCTAAGAAAGTCAAATTTCTGCAAAGGGTCCAATGCAGCTTCTATGAGAAGCACACCATTTGGCTCAGACCAATTCTTCTCAAATTTGACATACATAACACATGCCATCTCATTTAGAAGCTCATCGTGATTCCACCTTTCATCAAGTAAAACACCCCGAATCGTCAACACCAATTTCAAAAAGAGGTGTGTTTTGGGGTGTCGATCGGTTGAAAATGCCTTTGTGGCATCACGAAAGGCCTGCAAAAACCTATGAAGAGCTTGAGCCATTGCCCAATCTTCCTTAGTTGGAGCTTAATAGTATTGCTCAGTAGCATATCTATTGAGAGTAATTTTATATTCCAAAGCCTCATGGATCATGTCATATGTTGCGTTCCATCTATGAGGGACATCAAGTACTAGCCCTAACTTTGTTTTAAGGTCCAATCTCTCAACCACTGAATTAAAGATCTGCATTTGTGACGGTGAGGATGTGATTGTTTTAACAATGTCCCGCACTCTCCCAATTTCATGAACAACCAACTTTAGTCCATCTTGAACCATGATATTCGGCACATGAGCAGCACACTTTACATGGAAGTCCTCGGCTCTAAGAAGCATTTCAGCACCCAACGTGTCACGCAAATCCCTTGCAGCTTTGTCATTAACACTTGCGTTATCCAATGTTAATGCAAACAGTTTGTTGATTAAGTCCTACTCTACTAAACAAGAGGTAATTGCATCCTAGACAGCATAAGATGTATTTGGGAAGGAAGTTTGCTTGAATGTTATGTTTATCTTATGCAGCTTGAATTCCCCATCAATATAGTGCGCTATGACACAAAGATACCCTAGGTTTTGGTTTGATGTCCAGAGATCTGCAGTCAAATTGACATGGGAGACCAATTTTTTGACAGTATCATGCAATCGTTTCTTCTCCTCTTCATATAGTACGAATAGTTTGTCGACCAACTACTCTGAAAGATGGATGGAGGTAGTTCAATATATTCTTCCAATAAGGATCCTCAGCTTTCCGAAATGCAATCTCCGCACTAATAAAAAACTTGGCAATTAGTGCACGACACAATTGAGGGTCAAAGAGAGACTGATCCCCATCCATGTCATGTCTCTTGCAATTCACTAGAAATCTCTCCCTATCTTCATGTGGAATATCACAACAATGAAGTCCTATATGCCTATTAAGATGATTATTGCCTACAATTTCATCTTACAATACTTACACACTGCCTTTTCTTTCCCATCTATAATTTCTGATTCAACGTATTCCCAAAATTTAGCCCTTTTCTTTGATGTGCGACTTGGCAGATCAGTCAAGTGAAGGTCACGACTATCCACTGAATTTTCTGACATGGATGCAATCCTCTCCATTATAAAAAAATTACCTAATACACTTGAGCATAAATAACATTACATCCCCACTGCATTTTTTTTGTGTCAATAACTTGATTTATAACTTCACTTAGCACACTAACAGCTTTACAAGAAGTGGATTGATACTAGTAGTAGTTTCATAAAAATGTACAAAGTAAAGGACAAAACAATCAAATAGAGATTTTATTATGAAAAAATATTCCTCAATTGGAATGTATGATTCCTTAGCATGTAAGCATAGATAAACACTATATTTCTTGTATGGACTGAAAGAAACATTGCTTTGCCATGGTCCTTGGTGGTAACATGATAAATTTGGTACTAAAGAGGCAAGAACTGAATACTACTTGCATATCCATTTCATCCTCCATAGTCCATACATGATTTCCTTCCAAAATTAGCATATCCAATTGTTGAGCATACTATCCCGTGAAACCTAAAAATATGTTCTAATCTAATTAGATATTGGGTCATGGTTATGTTACAAGTAGCAGATTAAAGCCCTACGAATCTACAAAATCAAAAAAAGGGGAAAAAAACAAAGGCTCTTCTGTAGACCGGGATTGAGCTATCCCTGGATATATCTGACCGGGATCTAGTAGGGGGGGGGGGTGATATTTGTTTACTTTACCTCGTGGGAAGATGCAGCAATGATGGAGAAACGCTTCTTGCCTTCAATGAATGAAAGCGGCGTCGAGTCGTCGAGATGATTGACCGAAAGGAGTGGCGTTGAGTAGAGATAGCTGGCTGGTACCGATGCCGCGTGCTCGGAGTTGAAGATTGCCACCACAACCAAGATATCAAACACTCATCTGCTGACCCCAAATCAATTTGACCAGATCTATTGTGGGGAGAGAGAGACAGATATTTGCTCACCTTGTGGTGTGGGTGTATGCAGCTTGGAGACCAGTGCCAGAACCGCATGTTCGGAGTTGAAGACGACTGGCGCCACCGTTGCGTGTTGCTCTTGGCTGTTGTGGCGGCGCAGAACGGTGGAAGGCTCCACGAAGCAGAAGGCCATGCTACTGTCGCTACACAACACAGGCACACAGCCCTTATTTGTTCCATTGGCTACAGTCGTGGGTTGGCCCTTACAAGACCCGAAATTACAGCCCATTTGAATCCTGACCCAATCCTGTTTAAAGCCAACCCAATCCTATCCTTAACCTCTTTTATTTTTGCCCAATTAGCATGACCCGATGGCAGCCTATTTACAAGCCCAATCCTCTCGGCCCTATAAATCCTGGCCCATTACCAGGCCTATTCATACCACCAAAAGATCACCACTTTGGCAAAATACCACCAAAAGGTCGCAGTTCTCTGTAATACCACTCAATTTTGCCACTGTTAGTTTTTTTACCACTTCTGTTAAATTTAGTTGGTCTGCAGTTAGAGATCATTGCCATGATTCATGTTTGTCATATGTTGTTTGTTCTTCAATAGATGTTGATGTGCCCTTAGCAGTTTATGTTTTTTTTTTTCTTCTTGTAAATGCATGTCTGTTGTGTCTCCTAAATGCTCAATAAACAGCCCTCATAGTGAAAGAAAAAAAAGTTTATCTTAAATAAAAAATGGGGTCAGGGACGAAGGTAACTTGTTTTAAATATTGAAGAAGAGAAAAAACAGGGTTGCAGTGGTGGCTATGGGAACTTCTCGAGCAAGGCGGTTGGTGACATTGAGCATTTCTCTTTCCCTCCTTTTGTTTTAGGGAGGGGTGTTGTGGGGGTGGCGGGATTCGGACTTAACGAGCAATCTGATAGCAATATTGAGATGTTCCGCTCTCCTTCATTAAAGAATGGTTGTCACGAATACTGCTTCTTGTAACTCTCTTCCTTCTTGTTTGGAATTATGAATGAAATGACTGAAGTTTATAGCAATTAACTGTATTTTATCAGTCAACTGGGCAGTTTACTGAATGTAAAGCCAAATTGTAACTGATAAGATCATCTGTAGCACCTTTAAGAATCCTACCTCCAACTTTATGCAAAGCCTTGCTCATATTTTAGTTAATGAACTCCGCTGAACTATCTTTAGATTTCTTTAGCCACATTTACTTATCAACTACTGTATGCTTGTATGTTGTCTTGTGTGTTGCTGAACTAAATAATAAATGCTTATATATGAATGGAGATGGCTTGGTTTCCAGTCTTGCATATTCCTTGTGTTGATTTTTGTAACTCTGATTTCAATTGTCATGTGTTTTCTGTAATGCAGAACACTTGCAGACCCGTCATTCCCGCATAAGATGGCTTTTGAGTTCATGGCTACTTTTTTCTCATCAGTTTGGTGGGAGATGAAGATTCGTAAGGAGAGGTGTGTTGTACATTATCTGGTAATTGGTATTCAACAGTTTAATATTTTACTACTTCATCTAAACCATGTTACACCTTTTTGAGTAATCAGGTTTGAGCAAGAGTGGGATTTGGTTCTTGTCAATGCTTTGACTACATCATGTTGCAACTTGATGGTTCTTGGGCTTCTGGCACCATGCCGTTCGTATGGGAGTACATCCCGATTTGACTTCCAAAACGCGATTGAGAAACTTCCGAACAACATATTTGAGAAGAGTTATCCATTGAGAGAGTTTGATCTACAGAAACGAATTAGTGCATTCTTTTACAAGGCTGCTGAGCTTAGCCTGGTGGGGGTAGTTGCTGGCTCTATTCAAGGTGGTCTGTCAAAAGCCCTGTCCACAAGGAAGGAAAGGAGGTGAGTTTTATCAGAGTTCATGTATTAGTTATAAAAATCATTTTTCTAATGTTTCTCTGATCCATTTATTCTGGAACATTTTTTTTTCATTTTTGCTAATCTCATCTATAGGTTATCAGTAACCATTCCTTCTGTTAGCACCAATGCTCTTGGTTATGGAGCTTTTCTAGGACTATATGCAAACTTGCGGTATCAATTGTTGTGTGGATTAGATCAATATATGATCAAGCGCTTTGATGTTCTTGGTGTGGCAATTTTCTTCGGCACAGCACTAAGGTAAATCTCTACTGACTTTTTCTAGTAAAGCATTAGTTTAAATCTCAGAGAGTAATGATTTGGTGTGGTTCATTATGTATAAAGACAAGCCACATGCCAATATTTCATTTGTAATTAAGAAAGTAAGGTAACTAACAATTTGCCATGGTGTCGAATTACTGGTTGATGACATAAACGTAACATGGGTTTCTTAGAATTTTAAAGCTTACACTTTATGTAACATACTGTCCTAGCTGCAAAACTAGTGAAGGTTTCCTGCCATTTACATGTGAGAAACAGGAAATACTGGCCTGCTTGGTTATTTGAATTGGCCTGTTACAGTTGTGGACCAGGTGGTTCCTGACTATTTTCCAGCCAATAATTATTGGTTATCCCGCATTCAGGAAAAAATAATTTAATTTGTAAATTCAAATGTAATACATCCTAAACTGGGTGTTTGATCAGCAGTAACTGCTGGGTTTTTAACCTTGCTGTACTAGTTCTGATAAGCATATGCCTAATCATGGTTATCGCGGCGCCCTAGCGAGGAGAGTCGCCTCCGGGGCGCCTGGACGTCTAGGCGCCCGCCTAGGCGACAATTAGGCGACCAACTATTACTAATGACTAATCCATTAGCAATACACGCAGTAGTAATACATGAAGAAGACTAAAGTTCAACAATAATGACTAATCCATTAGGCATTAGCAATACAAGCAGATTCAACACTACTCAGCCAACTGAGCCAAGCAACAAGCTAGAAAACACGACTGCTGCTGCTGCTAGTACTAGAAAACACGACTGCTGCTGCTAGAAAACACTATTGCTGCTTGATCAGCTCCTCGGCTCCTCGGCGTCCTGACTGCTGCTAGTACTAGAAGTGGAGGGGGAAGCAGAGAAGAGAGGCAGAGGGGGAGGCGATAGAGAGCAGCAGGCGCAGGCGATGCAGAGGCGGGTGATACAGAGGAGGGCGATGCAGGGGGGGAGGCGATACAGTGGCGCAGGCGATGTTGGCGGAGCTTGGAGGGGCGGGCGATGGCATTGCCAGCATCGGAAGCAGAGAGGGATGCGAAGGGGGAAGGAGAGGCGGAGGGGATTACCGGTCGGTGGTCGCCGGTCGCGGCGGAGGCGCAGTTGCTAGCGGTGGCTCCGTTCCTAGAGTTTCCTCTGCTCCAGGTGGCCGCCCGAACGCCAAGCGGGACACCTAGGTGAGGCCGCCACGACGCCAGGACGTCCAGGCAGCCGCCAGTCGCTCTTCAGGCGAGGCACCGGGCCATGGTGCCTCCCGCCGGCCGCCTGGACGGCGACGCCGTAATAACATTGTGCCTAATTGTTTATGGTTTTGGGTTCATTATGATGGTCCCGCAACATGTGCACATTGTTCACCGTCCCCAAGATTTATGGCATATATTCTTGCTGTGGGGAAGTTTTGTTAAATTGCATTATTTAGAATGACACTGGATAAATTTTGAATTTGTTGGGTTTCAAACTGAGTAAAACATTTTTCGTCTTGTGATTGGTTGTTAATTGGCTGTTGGTTAGAGTTCATATTGGTTATTTATGGAGATGGTGTCAGTGATTGACTATCTAGAAAACTAAAGAAAGGATTGCAGCAGTCCTCTAGTATTCATTTGTGGACAAAAAGTTTGGAGAATTAGAATGATGCTGCATTTTAATTCTGTAGCTTAGGTGCCTTTGTGGCTTTGTCTTAAGGGTGTGTTGGTATGTATAATCTCATATTCCCCTGCAATCCAATATTCCTTTCAATCTGATTACCGGTAGACACATCAACAATAATATAAGATTCTAACGTTTGGTTGGTTTGAAGGAAACCATAAAATAGTTCAAACATTTCATAACTCGAACCAACAGGTCCACAAATTTAAATTTCTGGATTTGAAATTTTAAACCTCGAAGGTTAATATTTATAAACTTTAAATTAAAAACCAAAAATTCTAAATTTCAAAATTTAAAATTTAAAATTGCAACCTTCAAATTTTCAATTTTTATGATTCAAAATCTCGTTTTGGGATCTTCGAAATTTGAAATTTTACAATTTGAATTTTGGAATTTAAATAGGGTTTAGGGATTTGAAAGTCTGAAATTAAAAAATTGAAACATCCAAAATTCAAATTTATAAAATTTAAATCCTCAGAATTGGAATATCTAAAATCCAGAATTGAAAATTCCAAAATTTAAGATTCAAAATATCATAAATGGATTTTCAAAATCCAAAATTTTAAATTGTCTTAATTTACGATTCTCAAATTCAGGATTCAAATTTTGATATTTGGGTTTTGAAATTCATATTTTGGAAAAAGAATTAATTCCATAACTCTGATATTCAAATAAATAATAATTTGGATTTTGGTATTTGAAATTTTAAAATTTGACCGTGACAAATTAAAGCAAATGATAGCATAGACACCCTTTTTTATGGGAGACATTCCTGGAATTGATGGTAATATGATTCCCGAGGTAATCTTGGATTCCTGTTTTTGATTCCCGGTTAGTTTACCAAACAAGGTAATTTCATAGGATTACTGAAGGATTCCTAGTAATCCTTAGAGGATTCCTCCATCCAAACAAACCCTAATTTCAACCTAATTCTTATTAACTCTTATATTTATCATATGCACTTTATTTGTGAAGGCTGGAACTCCATTGCCTTCCTTAGCAATTCCTTCAAGCCGCTCTATTTTTGTACTGCACTATGGAACTGCTCCATATGGTTATGGAGGCTACGTTCTATCATTAAACATGGTGCCATATGTATTGCAGGCTGATGAATATTCAGATTGGTGAGTCATCTAGACGCACATGGCTCGGAGAGGAAGTTGATCCACTGTACTCAGATCGACTGCTGAGAGCATACAGTAGGCCAGTTGAGGTTGCTGAGGACCAACAAGATTCAAGGTGGTTTATATCCAAAGATGCAATTGTGTCCGGCCTTGGTCTTCTAGGCATCAAGCAGGGTGGACCTGAAGCAGCGCTGTCCAAGCCCCGCCGAAAGAGAGTCGTCCGAAAGAAAGTCACCTCAAGTTGAAAGTAGTGGATTTGCTTGTAATGCTGGAACAATTTTACTTCAGTTCCGCTATGCCGTACCTACCAAGTGTGGCTAACGAGGAAAAACTTCTTTAGAAATCCGCTTTCAGTCTATCAGCAAAGGTATCAAAAGCGCGTGGTTGTAGCTGGAATGGGGTGGTTCAAAGCAGTAGGGTCTTCACCATTTTGTATCCTTTTCTCGTTTTCTGATAAGAAAGAATTGATATCTCAATTTCTTGTACGGTTTTGAGCCAAATAGACACGTTTAGTGGTAGTATCATAGATTGTTAAAGATACCGTCGGTGATTTGAGAAAGGATATCTGCATTTTTTATTTAGGCCAAGTAGCTTTTTGGTGTCTGTTTGTAGTGTTATGTTGAGGTGTAGTATGACTTAGTTGGTCTGAATGTGTATCTCTGAGGCCTCATAGACTACTTCATTGTAGCATCAGTAGTTCTCGATCTAATTTTTACAGTGCATTACCTGCAAATTGTAACGGTGTGTTGTTCGTCTTATGTTCCAACTGTTGTCGTGGCATTAACGTACAGTGTTCAGCCAAGACTTATTACTCCCGCCGCTACACAGTATGAGGCTGCGCCGGCTTTGCGGCCCTGGAGCTGTGCACGTTACAAACGTATCTCTGCTGCTGCTTTTGCTCGTCATCTATAGGGGTGTGATGATGTTGCTTTATATCAGCAGCACACAATGTTGAACGAGTTTGTCGGCATGCATGCTCTGTTGTGTGCTTATGATCTTTTTAGATGGCAACAAAGCAAAGAAAAAATGCCGGAACAGTGAAAGAATAGAATGCAAGTAGGTTTGAAAACAGAAACGGAATTTCTGGTCATTTCAGAGAAAAATAGAAACGGAAGTCTTTTTCCGAAACGGAAATGGAATTTTTTTTGCTGGAAACAGAAAGGAAAGAGAATATTTCATATAAATGAAACCGGAAATTCTGTTTTCTAATTTAAATAATGCCAAAAATATATATTGCTTTATAGAAAATATCAAATAGAGTTCAAAAATTCTACAAAATTCTCAAAATCAGATGGAAATGGAAAAGGAAGCGGAAATTCTGTGTAAATAAAATCGGAAATTCCGTTTTCTAATTTAAATAATACCGTAAATATATATTGCTTTATAGCAAATATTAAATAGAATTAAAAAATTCTACAAAAATTCTCAAAATCAGATGGAAAAATAAACGGAAGCGGCAAATACGTATAAATGAATCCGAAAATTCTGTTTTCTAATTTAAATAATACCAGAAATATATATTGCTTTATAGAAAATATCAAATAGAGTTAAACAAATTCTCAAAAATATTTTATAACATTTTGAAGTTAGGAAAATTATTTCTAGAAACATTTCCGTTTTGTTTTTCTCAAATAAATTATTTATTTAAATCTAAAAATAGCAAAATCATTAATTAAATATTGAAAATTCAAAGAAAAAAAAAATCATAAAATGCGAATTAAATGCTCAATTAAATAATTTGCAGATTTTTAGAGTGTTACAACTGGGAACATACCTGACTAGAATTTTTCGCTTTCGTTTCCTGAAAGTGCATCTAGGCACTTATGTTATTTTGGTGATTAATGAATGTTATTTTGGTGATTAATGACAAACACTCATAATGACAATCTATGTAAATTAAGTAAATGCTTAACTTAGTGCTTAGCAAATGACAAACCTCTAATATGATTATATTGCTATGAGACTAACTTGTTATTGCCTAGTTGAGTATCAGTCTCATCTTTTAGAGGAAAATCAAATAGGAAGGTTAAGCAAAGATAAGGTATGCAATTTTGGTATCTATTCTATATTTGTTATTGCATTCCTTTCGTGCAAATGCATAGTGAACTCCAAGTAGCATGTTGATTTTATATATGCACATTGGTTCATGTCATATTTATTTGTGCATATATATTCATTTGAGTTCATTATAGTATGCATGTATTAACTAGAGTTAAACTTCATATTGCTATAGATTGACTTGGTGCATGCATGTTTTATTTGTATATCTTCTCATGCAATTCTCTTAGTGAAGTTTATCTAGTGTTGGATCACATATTTACTCTTACTCCAAATATTATTTGCACATGTACAATTCGTGTATATTCTATCATGTGCTTCATTTAAGTAAAGTCTGTGATCCTTGCCATGATTTAATTGATTCATCATATTGGCAATTATATATCTCTCTAGTGCATATAGATCAATTATGTATTCATCGTGATGTACTTAGTAGAGAACATTTCTTATGTCAAGTGTTTCCATTTATATTGTGCTTCTTTATATGAAACACTTGTTGTAATCAACTGCTCACAAATATCAACTTATTCATATCTATTGAGCTTTTGGGACTAATGTCTTTCATGAGTAGCTTGGAAAGAATTAGGTCCCGTCTGTGTATGATGACCAAGGTATCTTGGAGGATGATCATTAAGCCGAGGTCAACAAGACGGCGGTGTCACCAAGAGCTGAGGACTAAGTCAAGAGCAACTTGGCGTGGAGATCGTCAGAGAGGATGATCAAGTCAAGGTTGATAGGACGAGAGTCTCATGAGGTGAATCGAGTCGAGTTGGACAAGGCGAAGATGTCATCAATTATATGGTGAAGGTCTTCATGCATCGACATCAAGAAACTAGACGGCAAGTGACTAGTTCTAGACTTATATTATCTTTGATTTAATTTGAGTCTAAGGATTGCCGTACTATTAAGAGGATGCGATGTCGAATGACTTTTAGATGTGTCAAGTGCTCAAGTGATCCATCCTTGTGAATCTTAGAAAGAGAGTGGTGTTGGTAGTGCTAGGAAAGTGAGGGTTGTAGGTCTCTCTTGATTTCTTTGTGAAATCTGTGGTTATCCTTTGAGTCTTGGATAGTGAGATCTTGTTGGTTGTGTAGCCCTCGTTCTTAGCTTTGGGAGAGTCCAAAATCTCTGAAATCGAGTCCGAGTCAAAAGTTATGCTCGTTTTCGTCGAGTTGCTCGATCTTGATTCGGACTATCCGGAGTTAGTCCGGACTATCGGATCATCCGGAGTATCCGGATATTCATCCGGACTCTCCGGGTTGAGTCTCTCTGTTAGCCTTTTCTCAGTCAATCCGAGTATCCGGATTGAAATCCGAGTCTCGGATTGTGCGCAACAACGACCCCAACGGCTAGTTTTGGGGAGTTCTATATATAGCCCTTCCTCCTCTTTTGAGAGAGCTTTTGGTGAGGCTTTTGGTGTGGATTTTGAGGGCTGTGTGGGGGCTTTGAGGAGCTTTACCCTTAGATCTAAGTGATCCCCTTGTGAGAAGGGTTGGGAAGAGTTTGGAGAGTGAGTTTTGAGTTGGTTGAGCACTTGATTTCATCTCCAAGCTTGTTCTTCGTGAGCATTTGTTACTCTTGGAAGTTGAGGACTCCTAGACGGCTAGGAGGTCGCCTACGAGCCACCGGAGCTTTGTGTGGTTGGCCGTGGGAAGTTTGTGAAGGCAGTTCCGCCTCCGTAAGGGAAGGAATCAAAGGAGTGAAGACCGCGAGTGCATTTGTGCAACAGGGAGGAAGAGGGTTGAAAGAGACCCCGGCTCAAGTGTGACCGAGCCGCCTCAACGGAGACGTAGGATCCCCTCAAGGATCCGAACTTCGGGTGAAAAATCATCGTCTCCAAGTTTGCTTCTTTCTCTTGCTTTAGTATTTGGTTTTGAATCTTTGGGAGCCCCGATCTACTCTTCTGTTGTGTTTGGCTCCAGATCTTCTATACCCTCAGGTACCTGACATTATTTAGATCTTTTGTATTCAAGTAGATTGTTGAAAAATTGCAAAGATTTAAAATCTCCATTAGAAGTCCTCAATCCGGAGTATCCGAATCCCTGAACCCGGACAGTCCGGATAATCCGGAGTATCCGGATTGAATACCCCGGACACTCCGGGTTAGGACCCTCGGGATTGGACTATCCGGAGTATCCGGATTGAATACCGGACGGTCGGATAATCCGAGTATCCGGATTGAATAACCGGACACTCGGATTGTTCAGACACTCGGGAGATTTTATTTATTGCAATATTTTTATTCACTGCATTTAGCTATAAAGTTTTTAATTCGCCTATTCACCCCCTCTAGGCGACATCCCCGTCCTTTCAATTGGTATCGAGCAAGGTCTCTCTTTTATTAGACTTAACCGTCTAGAGAGTAAAGGATGTCGACTAGAGGATTAGAACACTCACATAATCCACTTGTGCTAGATGGCACAAATTATGCTTCATGGAAATTAATTATGACTTCTCATTTTAAATCCATGAGCCCCCAAATATGGTGGATCGTAGATGTCGGCTTTTCCTCTCCATTGAATGAAGTTGCTCCAACTGAAGGAGAAAGGAAATGCCTACATCTCGACGCTCAAGCTACTAATGTTTTATTTTGTGTTGTGAGCGATGAAATCTTTGATAGAATATGCAATCTCAAGAGCGCTCATGAAATGTGGATAAAGCTTCAAGATCTATTTGAATCATCCACTTCTATTGAGGATTGCACTAAAGAAGAGATGTCGGGAGATGAAACATCAAACTCCACCTCAAGCTCAAGTGATGAAGAACCGACATCTCCATCAACCTCAACCTCCGCCTCAAGTGACGATGAAGATGCTCTTCCATCACAAATCCGTTGCTTCATGGCGAAAGGTAAGAATGAGGTAAGTGACGATGATGATGATGAGCTCACTTATGATGAACTTATGAATTTGCTAGAGGAGCTAAATAAATGTCTTGGAAAGGAGAAAAAGAAATATAAAATTTTGAAGCTTGAACATGAATCACTTCGAAATGATTATAATATGCTTCAAGAAAATCATGAATCCCTCCTTTCCAAAGAAATTCATAAGCCTAAGGTGGACATAGGAATTACATGTGATTTAATTGATGATATGCCATGCTTAATTTCTAATTCTAGCATTTCATCTAAAATTAATATGCCCACCTCTTGCAATGATTTACCTTGTTGCTCAAATTCAAATGTTTCCACTTCCTCTATGCATATTGAGACTAATCTTGTAGAGGAAAACAATGAGCTCAAGGCCAAAATCATTAGATTAGAAAATGACTTGAAGAAGTGCATCAAGGGAAAAGCCGTTCTCGACGAGATCTTGAGCAAGCCAAGGGCACCTCAAGATAAGCGAGGACTCGGCTACATCTCCAAGAGGGAAACTAACAAGACAAGGCACAACGAAAGACATTCGAAGATCATCAAGTGCTTTGCTTGCAACAAGAAGGGACACTTCGCCTCCGTGTGCCCTAATAAAGTGGAGATCAAGCCACAACCATCAACAATGAGGCAAACCGACAAAGAGCAAGTCAAGAAGAAGAAGAGACGCTCAAAGCCTACTTGCTACAATTGTCGGAAAAAGGACACATCGGTAAGGATTGTCCCAAAGGTATTACTCCTAAGCCAATTATTGTCAATGATCATTATTTGCTTAGGAAAGACAAAAATGGCAATGTGTTTGCCAAGTTTGTCGATTCTCCCAAGTATTTGCAAAATTATGATATTCAATTGCTTAGGAGAAATGAATCTAGAAATGTGTTTGCTCAAAATGCTAGACTTCCTAAGACCAAGAAAAATCATGTTGATCATGTGCTTAGGAAAAATAACAATAGCAAACCATTTGCTAGATTTGCTAGATCTTCTAAGCCCTTGCATTGTAATGATTATTATGTGCTTAGAAAGGATCAAACTAGAAATGGATTTGCTAAAAATGCTAAAACTCCTAAGCCTCCTCAATTCAATTCCAATAATTCGCTTAGGAGTAATAACAATCGCAAATCCATTGCTAGTCATGTTAGTTCACCTAAGACTATTAATGTTAGGGCCATTTGGGTTCCTAAATCTATTGTGACTAACATTTTGGACCCAACAAAATTGGGTACCAACAAGTGCCTAGAAGTTTATTAGGTGCTTGGAGATGCATTGGAAAGCTTTGGCTCAATCAAGAGGATGATTTCATCATATGAAAAAAGAAGCCAAGCTTGAAGACATTCACTTCAATCATAAACCAATGACATCTCGGGTAACAAGTATTTAAATTGATTCTTATAGCTTATAGCCTTGTGTAGGTTATATTGCATTATTCATGAAAATCAATTTAGATTGCTTGATTATATGCTTGCTCATGCTTATTAGTTGTTTCGATTGCAATCTTGAGTAAGTTTGGGATTGTGGCACATCAAGGGGGAGTGCCAAATCATAACCATGTATATCACATCCCTACATGTGCCCATATTTATATAAGTGCAAATATATATTTTCAAAATCAAGCCTTTTAGCCAAAAGTCAAAATTTTGTATACCATTAGTATTCTTGTGAAAAACTAGTTGCAAAATGTATACAAATATATTTGAAATGTTTTTCAAAGGTTTTGGCTTCACAAAATCCATTTTGAAAAGAAAATGAGTTTCATGATCAAAATCTAGATAGTAGTATCTTGTTTTGGATTTAAACTTATAATTTTCATAGTATTAAATGTAAAATGAATTTGAAAGTAATTCCAAAACGAAAATCCTAGAGTTGGTCATTCTTAACAATTCTTGTGTTCAAAAGACTTTCAAAAGACCAACCTAGTGAAAGTTATTTGATTTTGAAACTCATGAAAAACTATATTTGACCCATAATTGTCATATTATTGCACTTAGTGAGTTTCTCCGTTTGGACCGGATCTTGTGTAGTATCTTGGTTCAAAATGGTATCTTAGACTCATACACAAAATTCAAATCTCAATATCTCATCTTATTCTTCATTTGAATCTTGTGTTGAAATATTTGGCTTTGTTTTACAAATAGCTATTTCAAAAGGACCAATTTGGTCAAAAGTCAAATCTTATGTTTAAAAAGGCCCAAAATTGTGAAAAGCTTTGTAAAAGTATTCTAATATGTATTTCAAATATTTTACAAGCTTTCAAAATAAAAATTCTATATTGAAATCAATTTTAGCCCGAAAAGTTTGGTTTGAACTAAAATAGCTTATTTAAGCATATTGCTCAAATCTTAGCATTCAAGTTGGATTTCATTATAAATGTTGACTAGAAACCATCTTGATAATCAATTCTAAGCCATGGAAATTGAAATTGCATGAAATCCAAATTGATTTGTATTTTGAGGCTTTTTATGAAAAACTATTTCCTATTTAACTTGCTTCAAAAAGGGTTAAAAGCAAAATATTTGTTTGAAATGCAAAATCTTATGAAAATAGTCTTCTAAAAATGTTTTCAAATGCATTTCAAATATTTTCAAGTATCTAACCCTTGGCTAGAAGCTAAAAGTCAAACTTTGGCTTAAAAAGATCTTTGTGATCTTGCTTTTGCATTTAACTTCAAATTTTTCTAAAGCAAAATCTATTTGGAGTTTGAAAAAGTGGTCAATACAAAACTCATAGGGTTGGTCATTTTAAGCATTTCTTTAGTTCAAAGTTTTTCCAAACGACCAACCGTTCAAAAGTTATAGCCATTTGAATTTGGCCAAAATCATCCATTTCACCCAAAATGACCCATTGTTGCATTTTGTAGATTTCGCTATTTGAATTGGATTTATTTGCATATCTTGGATTTAAATAGTATTTCTAACTCATACAAAGCTATGAAAGTTCAAATCTCCATAAATTTCAATCCGGAATGCATTTTGAGCATTTGGTGAAAATTCAATTTCTTTTCAAACCTTCAAAGCGCACTTTGTCATATATTTTGAACGAAAATTCCTTTTAATGAAATTCTTTTTGGGAAACCTTATAAATAGTCCAATGTTTATTTCTGGAAAGTTTCAAATCATTTGGACTCAATTTGAAAAAGTTTTGACTTTTCTTCTCTTTGAGTAAAAATCATGCCTACAAAGCAAAATTTGGCATATCCTTTTTGGAGACTCCTTTTTGGAAAATTCTTTTTGGAAAAGTTTCTTGGGAGTCTAAATAATGTTTATGCCTAATTTCAAATAATTTCAACTTAATTTGAAATAGTTATGCCTTTTTCTCTCTTTCGATCTTATTTGGCATACTCTTGCATTAAGTTGGATTTTACGATTTGAATGGATTTAATTATGCAAATAGGCTTATAAACATCTCTCTAAATCATATGAAGCCATATAAGTGCATATTACCATTCAAAACTCATTTGGTTCCATTTTGAGGATTTGGTGAAAATCTTAATGTTTTATGTGTTTCATATGCATATTTCATCATATTTCTCGAAATGAAATTTATTTATTGAAAATCCTTGTTGGAAAACCTTATCTCACATATGGAGTTCATATCTGAAAAATTCTCAAATTTATTTGAACTCATTTGCGAGATTGTTGACTTTATTTGACTTAGTGTCAAAACTAAACCTCAATGCTTCTAATGACCTATTTTTGATTGGAGAGTGATATTTGAGAAAATCCTTTTGGAGAAAGTCTCTTGGATGTTCATGGATCATTTCTGCAAAATCTTATGGCTATTGGACTTCATTTGATCAAGATTTGATCCAAATTCAAAATGTTCAGTTTTAGGGATGAAGCTGAACAACCCGGAGTATCCGGGTAATATATCCGGAGTATCCGGATTATCCGGACACTCCGGATCAAAAACACCGGAGTATCCGGGTTGTACAGCTCGGCCCAAATTCTGAAATTGCTATCTATACTTTCTTGCAATATCTTGTTCATCCTATTTTTGGGTTTCTCCTTGCTCAAATCAATATTCAGTCTTCATAGCCCTCGAAGAGGATTTCGAGTCGGATCTGTTCCGCGTTGATGATTTTTGTATTTGAGCAATGGTTTAAAAGTTATAATCGACTTTGTGCTGCTATTTGCATCTTTTTGAGATTTTAAGAGTTTTAAATTGGTATCTTGGCAAGCCTTTCAAGATGAAAACTAAGTGAACTTATTCATTGCTCCAAGCTTCTAAATGGAGCATATCTATTTAAGTTTTCATTCCAATGAAAGTGCATCTTTTGGCTAAGTTATTCTGGAAATTGGATTTAATTGTAACTTAGCCTCAAAATGTTTTCTCTCTTGCATAACTTCGAGTTTATTATGGAAAAGAGAAAAATTCCCTTGTAAGCTCAAGAGTGAGTTTGAATGTGTTTTACTCATTGTCTCTCTTACAAGTGGATGACAAGATTAAATTTGAATGAGTTTCAAATATTTTCATTGTCAAGTGGTGTAATAAAATCTTCAATTGATATCTTGAATTGTTTTAAATTGCATGCAAAGAGTATTGTCTTGTATATCATATATATCATGCATGTTGTACTTAGACATTATCAAACTAACTTGGGTCAAATTAAAAGATATTTGTTCCCAGAAATCGTGTGCTTGTCTATTGATGTTCAAGGTATTGGAAAAGGGGTCATCTTCGACGGTGGGATGAAGGAAATGGAGAGGAGCTCCATAGTACGAGGGATCTAAGACCGGGCGCGGTGATCATGACCAATTCGAACATGCGGTGGACAAGAATCGACAAAGGGACGTGTTTCTTTTCTGACCATATTCAATAATGTCTGTGCACACCATTATGCTAAATTGTGTCATTCTAAATGGTGTTGTATCTTTCAATTGGTATGATTAATTGGTATCTTTCAAGAGGTATCCTCTAATCCTAAATTGTTTTGAAGTGTCATCTAACTTGCATTCGGCATTATCAAGAACTAAAAGGTACATATGGGTGACACATTGCAAAGAGGTATGCCCTTGATAAGTTTATGAAATTCTTGATCATGAAAGTGCATCTTACTTATACAACCTTGATTCATGATCTTGTATACATCTTGTGATCATATAAGCAATTCCTACTTGTGTAATCTTCTTTATATGATCTTGATTGTTAGAATTTGATTTGATCATGAGCATGTGCTTAAATTATATAAATTTGCTATATGATCTTGATGTTTAAAGAATATGTGAAATCATATTCGTGTGTCATGTTTAAGCATCACTTATACCCTAAGAATCATGACTTCTTTAATTTGGTATAACTAGAAAATCTATTACCTAAATCTTGGAAATAATTGGTATCATATCTTGCCTAGATTTAGGGGGAGCTTAATATTATTGTCATATTACTAGCTCCTTATCTTTCTTTTATTTTCTCCCTAATCTTTATATTGAGTGTGCAATCAAGGGGGAGAACAGATTTTATTGAATAAACAATAAGAATCTTTTAAGCACCTTTTGGGATTAATGACAAAGGGGAGAATTTATGGATTTATCAATTGTCCCTAATCGATTGACAAAAGGGATGATTTGTAAGTATGATCTCTTATTGTATCTTTATGCTTGTTTTAATGCTAAAATATCTTAATATTGTCATTTGGTGCAATTGATAATAGGTTTGTCATAAATCACCAAAAAGGGGGAGATTGAAAGTGCATCTAGGCACTTATGTTATTTTGGTGATTAATGAATGTTATTTTGGTGATTAATGACAAACACTCATAATGACAATCTATGTAAATTAAGTAAATGCTTAACTTAGTGCTTAGCAAATGACAAACCTCTAATATGATTATATTGCTATGAGACTAACTTGTTATTGCCTAGTTGAGTATCAGTCTCATCTTTTAGAGGAAAATCAAATAGGAAGGTTAAGCAAAGATAAGGTATGCAATTTTGGTATCTATTCTATATTTGTTATTGCATTCCTTTCGTGCAAATGCATAGTGAACTCCAAGTAGCATGTTGATTTTATATATGCACATTGGTTCATGTCATATTTATTTGTGCATATATATTCATTTGAGTTCATTATAGTATGCATGTATTAACTAGAGTTAAACTTCATATTGCTATAGATTGACTTGGTGCATGCATGTTTTATTTGTATATCTTCTCATGCAATTCTCTTAGTGAAGTTTATCTAGTGTTGGATCACATATTTACTCTTACTCCAAATATTATTTGCACATGTACAATTCGTGTATATTCTATCATGTGCTTCATTTAAGTAAAGTCTGTGATCCTTGCCATGATTTAATTGATTCATCATATTGGCAATTATATATCTCTCTAGTGCATATAGATCAATTACGTATTCATCGTGATGTACTTAGTAGAGAACATTTCTTATGTCAAGTGTTTCCATTTATATTGTGCTTCTTTATATGAAACACTTGTTGTAATCAACTGCTCACAAATATCAACTTATTCATATCTATTGAGCTTTTGGGACTAATGTCTTTCATGAGTAGCTTGGAAAGAATTAGGTCCCGTCTGTGTATGATGACCAAGGTATCTTGGAGGATGATCATTAAGCCGAGGTCAACAAGGCGGCGGTGTCACCAAGAGCGAGGACTAAGTCAAGAGCAACTTGGCGTGGAGATCGTCGAGAGAGGATGATCAAGTCAAGGTTGATAGGACGAGAGTCTCATGAGGTGAATCGAGTCGAGTTGGACAAGGCGAAGATGTCATCAATTATATGGTGAAGGTCTTCATGCATCGACATCAAGAAACTAGACGGCAAGTGACTAGTTCTAGACTTATATTATCTTTGATTTAATTTGAGTCTAAGGATTGCCGTACTATTAAGAGGGATGCGATGTCGAATGACTTTTAGATGTGTCAAGTGCTCAAGTGATCCATCCTTGTGAATCTTAGAAAGAGAGTGGTGTTGGTAGTGCCGGAAAGTGAGGGTTGTAGGTCTCTCTTGATTTCTTTGTGAAATCTGTGGTTATCCTTTGAGTCTTGGATAGTGAGATCTTGTTGGTTGTGTAGCCCTCGTTCTTAGCTTTCGGGAGAGTCCAAAATCTCTGAAATCGAGTCCGAGTCAAAAGTTATGCTCGTTTTAGTCGATTTGCTCGGTCTGATTCGGACTATCCGGAGTTAGTCCGGACTATCCGGATCATCCGGAGTATCCGGATATTCATCCGGACTCTCCGGGTTGAGTCTCTCTGTTAGCCTTTTCTCAGTCAATCCGGAGTATCCGGATTGAAATCCGGAGTCTCCGGATTGTGCGTGACGACCCCAACGGCTAGTTTTTGGGAGTTCTATATATAGCCCTTCCTCCCTCTTTTGAGAGAGCTTTTGGTGAGGCTTTTGGTGTGGATTTTGAGGGGTGTGTGGGGGCTTTGAGGAGCTTTTACCCTTAGATCTAAGTGATCCCCTTGTGAGAAGGGTTGGGAAGAGTTTGGAGAGTGAGTTTTGAGTTGGTTGAGCACTTGATTTCATCTCCAAGCTTGTTCTTCGTGAGCATTTGTTACTCTTGGAAGTTGAGGACTCCTAGGCGGCTAGGAGGTCGCCTCGAGCCACCGGAGCTTTGTGTGGTTGGCCGTGGGAAGTTTGTGAAGGCAGTTCCGCCTCCGTAAGGAAGGAATCAAAGGAGTGAAGACCGCGAGTGCATTTGTGCAACAGGGAGGAAGAGGGTTGAAAGAGACCCGGCTCAAGTGTGACCGAGCCGCCTCAGCGGAGACGTAGGATCCCCTCAAGGATCCGAACTTGGGTGAAAAATCATCGTCTCCAAGTTTGCTTCTTTCTCTTGCTTTAGTATTTGGTTTTGAATCTTTGGGAGCCCGATCTACTCTTACATTGTGTTTGGCTCCAGATCTTCTATACCCTCGGTACGACATTATTTAGATCTTTTGTATTCAAGTAGATTGTTGAAAAATTGCAAAGATTTAAAATCTCCATTAGAAGTCCTCAATCCGGAGTATCCGAATCCCTGAACCCGGACAGTCCGGATAATCCGGAGTATCCGGATTGAATACCCCGGACACTCCGGGTTAGGACCCTCGGGATTGGACTATCCGGAGTATCCGGATTGAATACCCCGGACAGTCCGGATAATCCGGAGTATCCGGATTGAATAACCCGGACACTCCGGATTGTTCAGGACACTCGGGAGATTTTATTTAGCTGCAATATTTTTATTCCGCTGCATTTACCTTGGCAGGGAGATCATAGAGGAGACGGACACACTACTAGCATGAGTAGGCCAGACGAACAGGCTGGAGGTGACGATGGACTTCTTGAGAGAGGCGTTGCAGCGTGTACACCAGAGGGCGGCTCGCATCGTCCAGCTTACGTCCTGCAGGAGGCCTCGAGACGACGACGTCCTGCAAGTTCACGGACGTGCCTCGGTATCTGAGGCCGACACACGCCCGAGCCGCAAGCCCGGGGCATCACGCATACCTGACGCCCCCCCCCGGGCGTGCGGGGATCTGGTGGCGGCGTTCTCCGCCGTCGTCCCTATGACTGCAGGTAAACCACGTGGTCTCCTTTTATCTATTATGTTCTTCATATTATGTGATGCACTAACATAAAAATTTTGTCAACAGCGGCCGATCCAGCACCGGACCAGAGTGAGAGCACCTCCGCAGACTTCCCTCCTCTCGACGACACCTACTTGAACTACTTAGTAGATCCCTACCAGCAATCCACGGGTGTGGTCCTTAGTCCCTTGCAGCTCGCCGATGCGCCCGGGCCGACTCAGCCGTCACAGGACGCCTTCGCTACTCCGACAGCACCAACACGGCCTGCTAGGAGTACTCGTGGGTAGGCTCCTGACTAGTTGATGTATCCTTCGGGGCATATGCAGCTCCGTCGAAGGCCTGGGACGACACGAGGAGTAGCACCTCGCCGGGGCCTTAGCTAGTTTCTTTCTTTCATATATGATGTACTAAACACAGTATGATGCTTTATTTCCTCAAATTATATAAAATTGAGTTATGGTATTTTGTTTTCTTAAGTTATGTTCTATTATGGTATGATCACTTAAGCATTTCATGGAGTCCGTAAAATAACATGTTTAGATGAATAATAGCCCCGAAACACCTTTCGACATATGTACTACAAGCGCAGATTCCAAAACACTTAAACCTTTCATGGAGACGACGATCGTGTAGTAGTTTTTCCAGCGCGATTAGCCAACTGACGGGCCCAATGCTTTCAACTTTTTCAGGTTGATTTGACAACACTCTACCTGTAGCTTCCTCAGGCCGATTTGACCACACGCTGGCAGACCTCTACTCTTTCTCATACAGGCTTTGTATACACGCTGGCACAGTTCGAAGTGACTGCCTTTTTAGTCCGATTTGACTATTTGTCTGTATGTTTCAATGTTACCTTCCAACACTTAGTCCATACACCACTCCATCGAGTCTATAAAAGGCCAAACCGCAGGCACACATCCACAGCTCCCACTCACACTTCTTCACCATGGCTGGATCCTCTAGCAGAGCATTTTCGTGGACACCTGATATAAGCAGTGTAGCTCTTAATCACACGTTGAAGGTTACGCGTGGTGGGAAGGTTGATCCATTCAAGGAGGAGAATCTAAGTAAAGTGGTGTCCAAATTGCAAGAGTGGTGCCCAATATTACGGAGGCATAACGTGACAACCTCTAGCCTGAACCTTGTGACCACCGACGATCTTAAGGTGCACTTGAAATGGTGGCGTCAAAGGTATTTCAGGGTGTGCGAACTAGCCGACCACCATTCTGCTACATGTTTCTCTACAAGATCTTACAGGGTACTGATGCTGCCCGATCAGTATGCAGAGCATATTAAGGTTAGTTATTTCATATTTGTTCACCTTACTAATCTTTTTACCACTATACATAAGTTTACTACTTCGTATGCTCGTCTTGTGTGTTAGATATTCCCAGAGGATGAAGAGTTGCTGAACAAAGATATCCCATAATTCTTAGCGATGTATATGCTCTTCGGTGGGGGTGTTATGCCCGGTTCGCGGAGAAGATACAAAAGCGGATCTAACTGGAGGGGTAGAGATTGACACAGCACTTCTGCAACAGCAAGTTCAAGAGGACGTTCAACTACCACCGGAGGGGGGCTTGCTCCTAACTATGCAAATGACGACGACGATGATGATGACAATTTCGTATCACCTCCACCTCGACGTTCAAATAATATCGAAAGAGGTCGTTCAAGCACTACTATAGCAGCTCGTTCAAGAAACAATGCAAGAGGACGTTCAACCACCACTAGAGGCGGGCTAGCTCTGAACCATACAAATGACGATGATGACGACAATTTCATGCCACCTAGGCCAGGAAACTTGCATCCTCGTAGTCCTTCAAATTCTGACGATGATATTACATTAAGCCCTATCAGCGATCCAAGCGTAATATCCCGTCAACCACCAATATATATCTATCCTATTTTTGACCATTTGTACCGACAACCATGGCCATAGAATGTATGGTTTTTGTGACTTATATTGTATCCTAGTTTGTGACTTAGCTCTGCACTTCGAAATATCAATGTCTGGTTTTATTCAATAGTACTGTGATTTGTCGTCAAATTTGTCGCACACTGAAGGAGAATGACGAACAACGAAATTTGATTTTTTTTCCTGAAAAAATTAACTGACAAATAATTTTGTAAAACACCACATTAATTATGACCGATAAATAGGAATTTTTCAAAATTTATTGACCCTACTTTGAACAATGCAATTCTTGCAACCGTCAAACTAACATTGAACCGTTGTCTCCTTTGAAAAAATGGTGAACAACGATATCCGACTTTTTGGTCACAGAATTTTAGCAAATACTACATGAATTATCACTGACAGACATGAATTTTTCTGAATTTATTGGACTCTAGTTGAATTGTAAATCTATAAAATATATGAATTATCACTGACATATATTAATTTCTCTGAATTTATTGGACTCTAGTTTGAATTGCAAAACTGTGAAATACATGAAAAAAATATTTTTGAATTTATTCCTGTCGCAATTCCAAATTGCAACAGAGACAATTGTGACAGGCTCTTAGTCGCGGTTTGGAATTGCGACAGAGAGTAATCGCAATTCAAAATTGCGACAGGTGGGCAGAAGTGTTATTTTTTCGGCATATTATTTCTGTAAATATTTATTAAAATTATATTATTTAAAAAAAATACTGTATATATGAGCGCAAGACGGAGATTGCATTGGAACTTTCAAAGGAAAATTTTCCGTGAGCTCTTACCTCTCTTTTTTCCCTCTAAAAACATATAAATAGGGAGAAATTCGTATGGAATGGAGAATTTTTTCCCAGTCCTGTGGAAATTGATCTGTTTTTTATGAAACTCCTATAGAATTCATATGAAATCACTGCTTTCCAAACGGACTCTATTTGAAAAATTCTTTGAATTACAATTCCTTTTCTTTTCCTCCACTATATCCAAACAAGCCCTGAGGCTCACAACCCATAAGTCATAGATTGTATCCCGATGAAATATAGTGGAAAATCCATACAAATAACCCATACAACCGGTGATTAATGAGAATCAAACTCTAGTCATTAGCCAGGGAGACGTGTGCTACATTGTTAGGCTATGCTACGGTTGGTCATTCTTTGCTTACGTCATGCAGCATCACATCGCAGGTTCCTTTTGACTTCCTATCTTTATGCATTTGAGGCCCTGTTTGGAATAAGGGAATTTTTTCAATTCTTGTGGAAATTAAACTACTGTATGTGAAATTCCTGCGTTGTAAACAAGGCTGAGATCTGTAGCCTTGTAGGTCACCTTTGATGAGACGACTTCTTTCGGTTTACTCGTTGGATACAGTGGATGTCAGAGAGAGACGCATAGAGATCGTGGCATTCTTGTTTTTTAGGTTGATCGGACACAAGAAGGGAGCCAGCCCGGTCCCAACTTTATTGAAACTGAGCAAAACTGTTCATCTTGCAACAAAAACAAGCACCAATATCCTACAGCTTAGCCACTTCCAGCAGAATCAATACCAAAAACAAAGACTGGCCTACAGTTGGAGAGATGAGCGGTATCAATACAGTAGTCTGACAAGCTTATTGACTCAGCAGTCCACCGCATGTCTCTGCTTCTACAATTGCACATCACTGCACTGCATTGACAAATTTTGTCCAGCAGTAGTTCTCCTACCGACCAATCTGCAGAGTACTGATGGAACACCAAGTGAATCATATTTGAACTAACTTCAGAAAGACATGGATCAGAAAACATAATTGTGTTTGGTTCTGACGACAGGAATTAAGTTCCATTACATCGATAGGTCTTGGCCATGATTGGACTAGAAAGTACCGTGTGACCAGAGCGATCACTAGTTCATCACTCTTCTTTGTTCCCGCCTTGGTATCACTACTTATCCACCACTCTGACACTGCCCCATTTGTGCATTTGTTGACATCGTCAGTCGTTGTTGATAGCATAGGTAAGTAATAACATCAAATCAAGTCAATATACAGCAAGTATGATACGTGGCCCTTTTTGTTTTGACACGACATACAAGTCCCAAAACCTCGTACTAGATTGGATGGCAACAATTCCATGATGCTATAAACTTTGCTTGATCACCATCAAATTAGCACGATTTTTTTTAAAAAAAGTTACCATGGTTGTTATCTACTCCCTTCAATCCACAAAGCAATGATGTTTTAGAATACATGCAATCAAAATTTTCTAATCTTTCTCTATTGATATCTTTATGAATATTACATTGGACACATGAAAATTATGTGTAGATTTCTCTCAAAAAATATTTTCATACTGCTATTACTTTTTCAGGTTTTATACATGGATTACAATAAAAATTAGTGATCAGAGTTACGTTTTATTGATATCCAAAACAACAGTCTTTTGTGACCGGAATAGGGGGTGGATCCAATAAGGAAGCAACCGGGTCCAGAGCACCGGTTCTCTGTGGCTGGACCTTGGGTGTCCCTAGCACTGGCATCTACTCCCTCCATCCAAGTTTATAAGGTTTATTTTGAATGGTCTTGTCTATAAATATAAGGCTTGCATGTAGATTTAATGTTACATTTCCTTCTATACCCACATTTATAATGTGATCTTTCCTTCTATACCCCTATTTATTCTTTTTCAACCTATGCATTTATTCATTACCCCCATACAAAGTATATCTCTTATTTTTCAAGACAATTAAGTGGGGGCATAGTCATTTTCTCTCATACCTTTCTTAATTTCAACACAATCTTAATACCTGTACAAAGTCAAAATACCCCTATGTTTTTGGACGGAGGGAGTATCCATGAGAAAAAAATGGTTCAATTATCAATTTGTTAATCTTATCTTATCTTAGTTTTATACCATGAGCACCCTATAATTTTTTTTGTCTCGTGTACACCACTGGACCGGAGGGAGTACAGAATAAAATATCATTTCTTTTTGTAGTAAGTAGAAAAACTTGCATTTCTTTGTGTTCCATGTTGCACGTTGGACGCACTCCAGGTCTGTTACTAGGGTTTACAAAACCGAATCGAGGTTGAAAATTGAATCCCAGTCAGCACCGATTTTCATCGAAAATTGTCGAAAATCGAAGGGTTTCAAAATCAAACTTTTGAAATAAATTCAAAAAAATTAAACAAATAAAAAATCGACCGGTTTTCAATGATAATCGACCGTTCAATCGAAATTTTTCGATGGCCAATTTTTGAGCTATTTTCACCGATAATCAAGCAGTTTATATCGTATAAAATTTCCCAAAATGTTTGAATTTGACTAGTTTATCAACCGGTATAGTTTATCGAACCGGTTCAGTACGGTCGAAAAATCACGATTTTTGAACGATTTTCGTCAATATTTGAAACCGTGACCGGTACACATAAGGTCGAGCCTGTAACTTGGAATTTAATTTGTACTAAAAAAGTTGGAAGGTGGAAGTGTACGGATTACACCTGCAATAATAGCTGTGTTCACGTGTTGGAGTGCCAACATGTGTTACACTTAGACCTAGGCATTGAGCTAAGCTATTTTAGGCTGGTCTATGGCACGATAGGCACTGCACAGCAGCACAGCACGTGCATGGGCACGCGCTTAGGTCGGTCCGGCACAGCACGAATGACAGGGTTATGTCGGGCCTCGCGGTCGAACACGATGGGTGACACGGTATAGCAGATCAACAAGAGCCGTGTTTGGGCCATCATGGCATGAAACTGTAACATCCCAAAATTTGCAAAATAATATTTTATTACTTATTTATAATTTTCTGAAATTTTTCCTGAATTTTCTGGATTTTATAAAACTGTTTTTCTATGTTCAGTTTTACTGTAGCAAAATTATAATTCAAAAATTTCTGAAACTTTTCCAGTAAGTTGAAAATATCCCAAAGTATTTTTGAGAATTTTTCTATCATTTTTTAACCTTATTTACTTCTTTTTCAAATCCTTTTTATTTTCATCATTAATTAAATTCGAAAATAATTATTAGAGGAGGGCCCACGTGTTATTTGTTGTCTTCAACTTCCGGCAAGAAGCTGCCCCAAGTCGTGTCTCTCTCCTCCTCCGTGGCCAAGATTTTAACCTCCAATCCAACATGTTTTTGCTTCCGAATTCATGTCCAAAATGTGTGCCATCTTATCCTTAACTAATCCCTATGATTCTCTCGTCCTAATCCCTTCTATTTCGCGAGAAATTTGAGTTTAATTCGGTACGGACTCTTCTTTGAACCAATCGTATCTATCTCTATGAGCCATCCCGAGCCTATTTAACGAGAGCACCGGAATCCTCTCTCATTGTTTTACCCGTTTCTCCACTTGTTCCAATCTCTTGTGCTTTCGTTTGCTCGGAACATCACGACACCCGGAGCGTGAACCGAACGTCGGCCGACGTGCCCTAGCAAGCTTCCCGACTCCTCGGGCATCCTCATCCAAATCCGTTCACGTCACATCGTGCCACAGGATGTTGCAAAGGTAACCCTTCAATCGATTTCAAGATTAGTTCGCCGTTCACGATGATTTTTGCGAATTCCCGAAGTGTGTTCGTCATCGTTCATATCGTTTGTCTCGGCCGTTCGCCGGTGAGCCACCATGGCCGGACCCCCTGCCTTCCATGGTGTGATTGCTGTCCGTGCTGTGAAGCCAAGCCTGTCCAGAGCCAGTGTAGCAAGCAGGTCTCGCGGCGCTACAGCAGCTATGGTACTGTAGCAGCGCAGGAGAGAGTATATTAGTTTAAAAAGAAAAGGAAGAAAAATAATTAAAAAAATATAAATTTATTTTTGTGAAATTTAAGATTCACATTAATGATATTATACAGAAATTTGGATTTTTCTTTTTTTGATGAAAAATAATTTTAAAAATTGGAAAATACTTTCTTTATTGCTTTATGCAATTTAAACTTCCAAAATTTGGTTCTCTCTCATACGAACACCGATTGAGGCGATTCAAGTTTCTAAATTTTTATAAAATCGAGTTCTACCTTCTAGAGCTATTTATTTTAAGTTTTGAGCTTGTTTGAGTCTCTGTTTGGTATTTATTTTGTTTCATTGCTTTCTTTTCCGGTAAACGCTAATTCCGAGGGAGCGAACGGAGACTTCGAAGATCAAAAATTAGCACTAGATCAGCAAGACAAGTCATAATATTTGATCATATTGATCCTATATTTGCAAAGTAATTTGTTTTATACAAGTGCATGCTATTTGAATATCAATGATTATTTCATGGGAATAGCTATATACCTAGTTGTCATTATGCCACCTTGATTACTAGGATGCCATGTATCTGTTGTTAACCCTAGGTTGGGTCATTATTAGTTAGACATGAATATACTACCAACACTGGGTTATCGTAGCTATGCTTAGACATGCTTAATTGTACGATAGGATTCATATCACATGTTGAATAATGTTAATCTTGACTTAATGAGATATTGAATTGTGACCGATAGCCACTGATTATAAAATTTGTTGTACCATGGAAGGGTTTGCCATTGGTCTTCGTTGAACAAAGTTGTTTTCCCTCGGACAAGTGATCGTGTAGTAAAGGGGTGCTTTCTTGCACATTGGGATGTGGCTGTTTTGCCTGAGACAATTTAAGGACTTAATCTTGTGCGTCATTGAATTGGGCCTAACCGTACTACTACATGTCTGGTATGGGACAAACCTAGCAGATTAATTTGCAATGTCTAGCCTTTAGTACTGCCAATTGGTGGTGTGGGTTCTGGGATGGACGGGTAGATTCGCAAGGTGCAAGAGGGGGCCCTAAGGGGTGAAACCTTAGCGGGCAGTACTGAGTTTAGACAGTGCATTGTAAAGGTTTTGTCATGATTTCTCTACCGGCACACCAAAGGAAGTGTGCTAATGGCTAGGCACAAGGATAATATCATGTCTTGTGGGTAAAATTGTACAACCTCTGCAAGTGTAAAACTATTTGAATAGCCGCGTCCGCGGTCATGGAAATGCTTGGGAATTTCACATGAGGTATAGAGTATTTTCATGAAATGTTGGGAATGTGGAATTGTTGGGATGTGAACGGGGAGTTCACTGTTGTTTTATTGTCTAAAGTTATGATGTTGAATTTGGTGGTTGATAATTTTTTTAGATGGTGTAGGGTGATGCCTCACCATTCTGTTCATGTTGTCTATCATTGATTTACCAGTTATTTATTATCTTTTTCATAAATATGCTTTCAATCTATTTACTATATTTCAATTCAAGTTATTACTTTCTGCAAATGAACCATATGACTGTCCATTGTCAAGCCTTGCTTGAATATATTGCATCATTTTTCTACGGCTTGCTGAGTACTTTTGTACTCAAGGCTTTACGCCTTTGTTGATCAGTTGCTAAGGAAGGACCAGGAAATAATGAATATCATGATGATGAATATTATGAAGACTACGTGGATTAGGAAGGCGATCCCCAGACGATTGCCTGTGGCATGTCGAATGGCTCAAGTTATTTTTTCCGCTACAACAGTTTATTTATTTCTTAAGCCCTTAAGGCATAGTGGTGTAAACTTTGACCATAAGGTAATTTGCTTTATTTAATAATAATTTACTTCTTAGTTGATTCGTTGTATGGAATGATATTTCACCTATGTTTCCACTATGTGCACTAGCGTGATCCTGGACTAGTGCAGTATACACAGAGGGTTTTGGATTTACAAATCCGGGTCCCGACAGAAACATGCTTGATGGGCCCGAAGCAGGCATGACACACAGTAGGGCGCTTTGCCATGACATTACGTCATGTTGTCGCTGGACCTATGGCCAATTCCTTTTGCGGCCCTCGTATGCGAAGAAAGAGGAGACAATGGAGATGCTAAAAGGTGGAGAATAGGGACTGGAAAGTATATGCTTACTGACACTGAGCACGCGCACCGAGCTGCTCAGCACTGAGGTACCCCATACGGGGTGTAAGGTTTTTAACGAGGCAGTAACTCTGTACCTGTTCAAGAATGAATAAAATTTACTTCTTTTCTCCCAATATTTGTGTCCATTACCTCAGCTCCGTGCGTCTCCAGCTCCTTTTCCTCTTGTTGTAATAGTGCAAATAGGTCAAACTTGCATTGGCACAGCATGAAGCAGGCACGAAGCACAAATGGGCTATGCCTGGGCTCACCGAAGATGATCCAGGCTGGCACGGCATGGCACAACGGGCCATCGCGGCCTGGTAGGCACGAAACACGATGGGCCAGTATCGGGCCAGGCTGGCCCAGCACGACACCCACCTCTAATTACACTAACGGGTGTCGTAAACCTTACAGATACTAAAATTGTTGAATTGATTCGCTGGTGACATATATTGATAATATTGTGTTATAGTCCTACTACTACTACTGCTACTGCTGCTGGTGGATAGAATTTGGCACTGGATTGGAAAGGAATAAGAGATATTAGAGGGAAATTTGGAGTAGGATTGACAAGAGCAGGGATACAGGTAGGAGGACAGAGGAGGAAGAGGAAATGCAATAGCCTGGTTCACAATAGTTGGACTCCTAGCTGATGTGCATAAATGCTCCTTTTAATGCCATCTCGATGCCCAACCTAATGAAACTGCAACCCACTCCAATGAAAAATATGGATTGGTCTATGACATTCCTCTCTTCTTGAAATTTAGCTTGATCTCAAGCTAACTAGGTAGAGCCGCGTGCTACGCCTCGCCAGGTGAATTTTGGTCTAGGGCCAGACATAATTTTCTAGAGTTGTTTTGCAAAAGGGCTCGATACGAAGCAATACACGAATTTGCAAAACCACGAGGTCTTTTTTGCAAAAGAGATGGTTGGAGGACCTAAACATAATTTTGGAATTCAGAATTTGCAAAACCATGAGGTTTTTTTGCAAAAGAGCCAACGGGAGGACTTAAACGTGAATTTATGAAACCACGAGGTCTTTTTTGCAAAAGAGCTGTGGGAGGACCGAAACGCAATTTCAGAATTTTTGGAGGGCCTCCACGCGAAAGAAATGACGTGGTGCGCTGGGTGGCCAGCATTCTCTTTAGCTTTTAAAGAGTTATTAGATGTGTACGCACGACATCACACCGTGCAAACGCGCAACGCCACTGCTTCACATGCCCACGCAGGAGTGCTCTGCCCCGCCCGTGGCCATCTATTGCACTGCTGGCTGACGTGGATCGAAGGAGTGAGCCGAAACTCCCCCGACTTTAATATAGATAGTATTCCGCTACAAGAGAAGTAATATTAATATGCCATGAAACCATTGAGATTTCGTGTCGAGCCATCGGGATCCCATGGAACTTGCAATCTCTTGACGCGAATCTTGCTCCAGCTACTAGATGTTCTGCCATCTTCCATGCCATGCAGATTGTCCACACGTTGTTTGTGTGCAGGTGGCGGCCAAGGCTTCAACTCGACTAGCTCCATTAGTAATAGCGTTGACAGGAAAATCTTGATTGACATGATGATCTGCAAGTTGAAATGCTTCTTGCTGGCCAAAATTTTCCAGCCATGCGTCACAGATTTGTAAGCCATGTGTTGAATCCAACCACCGGGTTCACATAGTATTGTGAAGTCATACACACTCGCTAGCTTCTACATTCTTGAAAACATACCACCACCATCACCATGGTTGCTCGTATAAAGGATGAGCTTCCCATAGAATTCTTCAGAATGTGGTGCAACCAAGTAAGGAATAGTAAGTATCACTTTTGACTAGTTGCTACCATGGGGCAAGTGAAACCCATCCTGTTCTTGCAACAGCCATAGCTTGTACTGGGAATCCTCAACTATACTATTGTTCCCTAGTACAGTCTCAACCAAAAATGAGTATAAGAAAGAACGCTGCTTGAATTGGTCAGGTGGCCACATCTGCCATAGAACCCTTGCATCTCCATTAGAACCTTCCATCTTCTTATCCGGTGGCACCTCCTCAAGCAACTTGTGAACAATCATAGTGCAGCAATCAGAACACATCTGAACCACAACACACAACCATAAGCGGCTACTAGCATAACATTATGACTTTTCAAGCCACATGGATATCATTTATCTAAAAATCCATCAATGAATGTATTTTTAATCCTTTTTTAACTTTCAAATATCAAGATTAAACCCAAGAAAAGATATGTGTCATCCTTATATTGTTTAATCCATTGTTTTGTAAACCTCCAAAGCTAGGCTAAATAGATCAAGTGGTTGACATCTCAACTTGCTCAGGCATAGCCATGCATATTCATTAGTCTATCTTATTCGAGTGGCCTTAAGACATCTTTGTTCTCATATAACAAGGACGACAAAATTTCATCTTTACCATACACATCCCTCTACATGCGTCAACATATTCCTAAGTGTAACTAATACAATTATCCCATTACATACAACAATTAGTAACATCAAAGAATACAACCTTTATGTTGGGATCCATGTGTGTCTCAAATTGGATGATCAATCATAAACATTGTATGAAACCAACCGATGACACACATGTAATGCTCAATGCGGTGTTTCATAATGGTTCTATCCAATAACATGTTCACTAATACGTTATCCATATAATTGTGTTTATGTCATATATCGATGATCCACAAAACATAATCATCACACAATCATATGTTTGTCGATGTAAGTAAGTAATTGATGTTCCAATCAATTAAACGACAAGGGACAATTTATAATAATACCACAAACGTAGTGCTATAGAGTATCACGATCAAGACACATACTTGATGATCTATAATATGGTATTTATTAAAGAAATATGAAAATATAAACATCTATCAATCATATCTATGATTGGCCACTCAGGCATATTTCCAACACTAGGACCATTGCACACCAAAGGTGGTCAAGGGAGCAGCAGCGACCTAGTTCTCTTGTTGTATGTTTTTTACGCACATGCTTGCATATTTCCTACCACCTTCTTGCTGTACCTAGGCGGTGGCCATGGCTGCTATAATCCCACAGCAACTTTGGAAGTCGCTAGCCCACAGAGTCCATTGTCCATGACAAGCATTTCATTGCACATGTCCAGGACAACAGTATAGAGGCATAGTTGAGGGAATTCACACAATGGTCTGGACTGAGGTAGGTTCCAAGAGGATAGTACAGATGGTCCTCATGGTCGTTGAAGACAATGTGACATAGCTTGGTGTGACGACGACATCGAGCTCCTGCACACCGGTGATGGAAGCAACTAGATATGAGACTGATGGATAGAGCAGTCGAGAAATGTAGGGATGACCATGGAGGTGGCTCTTGGACAACACCCGACAATTCCAAAGGACACAGCGGTGTGGGTAGCGACAGTGTAGACGGCTAGTGGTTGTGCTTGTGTTTCCATTCCCACTACATCGGGCATCGCTATATGTGCACACTGGGCACCCACTTGATGATAGCATGGCATGTGTCCTTGCTTGCAGGTAGTGCAGTTATCTCAGGCACTTTTTAAACACTTGGCATGTACCGAACTGTTGTACCTTCACAGAACTCAGAGATGGATCCAGAGGTTATGGTTGTACAGGTGGTAGATAAGATGTCATGGTGGTCGCCCATGGTATTCGTGGCGGCGAATAGCTCATTGAATCAAAGATCTGAAACACCCAGTCTTGCTCACGATGCCAGGTGCGGAGCTTCCACAGCTGAGCTCGGCGGGCTTGCCTCAAGGTTGTGGCCTTGCAAATGGTGCCTCCAGAGTTGTTGACAGCGATGCACGGTGGATTTGCCTCGATGCGGTTTGGGGCTACGGTGACACTGGTTGGCAGCATGCTAGCCATGACTATAGAGGTGGTTAAGGGTGGAACTGCAGTTGCATCAAGGGTAGATGCCACCATCAGCTAGTCAGGGTTGTGGTTCAAACACGACGTCAAGCACATGGTCAACGTCATGGTGTCGAGGCTGCTGGTGACGACACCGATGAGGGTGCCACTCGTCAGAGGCATTTCCTTAAACACCTCACATGCGCGACACTGCTGCACCTCAACTTGAACAAACAGAGTGGCCATGACAGGTTCAGCGACGAGAGGGGTGGCCGAGGGCGGCGATGACGATGTAGCAGTGTGGATGCCACTATCAGCATGCCGACATCATGACTGAGGCGCACCTTCGAACACCTGGAGGGCGTCTTCGAGTCATCACTATTGGTCATGGTGTCCTGGTCAGCGCGAAGTTGCTCAATGAACGTAGCTACCAGAGAACGCCCTTTGCGTAACCCAACCTGCATCTTCTTGCATAGCTCAATGACTCAGTCATCTGCTGCGATTTCTCACTCCAAAGCATCGACCATGACTTTGATCGAAGGCTCTGATACCAAATGTTACAGTCCTACCACTACGGGATAGAATTTGGCACTAGATTGAGAAAGAATAAGAGACATTAGAGGGAAATTTGGTGTAGGATTGACAAGAGAAGGGATACAGGTAGGAGGATAGAGGAGGTAGAGGATAGGCAATATCCTGGTACACATTCGCAAGCTTTGTCCGAATGAAATTGCAAAATCTGATTAATTCTTACTGCCACGCTTCTATACCGTGACAAGTATCTATCATGCTCCTACGCTATGGTAGGTACACCTGTCATGCTCCTGCACCACATTAGATGGACCTACTGCGATCCTATATCATTGCATGTCACCTGTTGTGGTCCTAGACTGTAGCATATGACATGTGTCACCTTTCGATCCTTTCATTGTTGAGAAGGATGCTAGATTTACAATGCGGTCTCAGGTTATAGCATGTGATATGTGTCACCTTTCGATCCTTTCGCGGTCGAGAAGGATGCTATATTTACAATTTTGTTCGAATAAGAGTCAAACTTAAAAAAATTAGACTAGAGTGCCAGAAAAACTAAAAACTCACGGGCGTTCGCTCTACTAGGGTGGGTTGTGCTATGCCGCGCCGTATGGACTGAGGTAGCCAATAGACAGTAAGGTGATGTTGGGTGTGTTAAGTTCGTAATCATATAGATAAGAGGATTAGCAAAGCATGGCGCACATAAATTTGTTGTCGATGCTATATATGTGGACATGCAATATATATCGGTAATTAGCAGTGATCAAACATGACCTGAGCGATTCAATATCTACATGGGCCCATGCTTCTTCTATTGTGCTGGTGTGGATCATGTTATTGACCGGTACATGCATGGTATCCTAGAGGCTCCCACATAAGCCATATAGCTGTCATTGCTATACATGGAAGATACAACCGTTTTTTTCTATATCGTCAAGGCGAGGATGATGGTCTTGGTTGAAATCAAAGCTGTGCAAGGAAAACAACGTTGAGGCAAAAACTTGGATTTTACTAAAAACAGGTAAGATTTGATTTTAACCTGTTCATTTTACAAAACGTAGGTAAGGTGTGAAATTTTCACGCATATAGATGTAACAGGTACTAATGTTGCTTGATGCGTTGAAACTAAACTAGAAATGATTTGTTAATCACAGTGTATTTTCTGCTATGTTGAGACCGCACTCAACAACATTGGTAGACATAATCGAAAACTCTGTTGGACGTCTATATGGAATACTGAACATGAATAGACAGTGCAAAATCTGTTGTTAATCGCACTACATATCCAACGAGCAATAAAATGTACAGGTTAAAATCAATCTTTGAAAGGAAAAAAATGTTTAAGACAAAAGTTGAAAGGTAAAAGAAATGGCAAAGTAGAAACATGGAAATACCAAGGAAGACAGTTATCAGCATGAACCTGTTGGGAGGCGGAGGATGGTGTAGCGCACGGCGGCCAGGAGGAGGGAACTGGAGATAGAAAACACATGGTGTGATGCGTCCGCCGGCATGGATCGATGAGTCAAAGTGCTCTCGGACTGTATCAATTTTGATGTACAGATCAGTTTAACCGAAAGCTTAAACTTTTAAGAAAAAAATAAGATGGTGAATATACTCCGACAAGAAGATAGAAAGCAAAGCATGTCAAGGAGGATAAAGCTACTATGATACTTAACATAACTATAGCTTCATAAGGTTTTTGCCGAGCTTACAACTAATCCTCCCTAGCCTCATGTCACTTATGTATGTATTAGATTATTTTACTAATGGTAAGTGAAGGGATGAAAAATCATACTAAAGAGACATGTTTAAGAATCCGATTTGGTAAGTTTCAAGCTAATATCCTCGTAGGCAATATATGCTATGCAATCATCCTTTGTGGTGCGGCAATGCAATTTGTTTAGGTACGAAATCAACATGAAAAATTTATGTAAAAAATCTAGATGCACTTATCAATTTACTTTACCCATGTATGAAATCTCAATTTCAAATCCATTCTATGTAAAGAGTAACAAAAATGAGAAAAACCTAACAAACGGTAAATCAAAAGGGCAAGGAAAAGGAAAAAGGAAAAGCCATATGGTACTGTTTGCATCAAACCATGGCAAAGGTGGATATCATGATGGATCAATAGCTTCATAAGGTATGTGCCGAGCTTACAACTAATCTTCCCTAGCCTCATGTCACTTATGTATGTATTAGATTATTTTACTAATAGCAAGTGAAGGGACGAAAAATCACACTAAAGAGACATGTTTAGGAATCTGATTTGGTAAATTTAAAACTTCTATCCTCCTATGCAATATATGCTATGCAATCATCCTTCGTGGTGCGCCAATGCAATTCATTTAGGTACGAAATCAACATGAAAAATTACTAAAAAAAATCTAGATGCACTTATCAAATTACCTCCCTCCCCCTCTCTCTCTCACACACACATTTTCTCTCTCTCATGGCATACAAAACAAATGAACTGTAAACCTAGTCCTAATTAACACTGCAGCACTAAAACCTTAGCTCAGAAGGGCTCAAAAGATTTTCTGTTTTCATACTTACCCTGAATAGGTTATTATGCATAACCAAAGCAAAGACATGCGATGAGTGATACCACATACTAATCATAATTTTGTAATTGCAAAATGAAAAATACGGTGAATCAATCCAGTGATGTTGGCTTGAGAAAACTAACATAACAAAATAAGACTGTTAACATTTGCATTGCAAAGACGTAATTGTTCAGTAAAACTCGAACTCAGAAGGGCTGAGAAAATTTGTTGTTTTGGTACTTCCCCTTAATAGATTATTATGTATAACCAAAGCAAAAACATACGATGAGTGATATCACATACCAATCAGAATTTTGTAATTGAAAAAGGAAAAATACGGTGAATCAATACATTGGTGTTGTCCTGAGAAAACTAACATAGCAAAATGAGGCTGTTAACATTTGCATTGCAAAGAGAGATTTTTTTTCCTTTAGTTTTCATGGCTGTACAAACTACAAAGTCATTCAAACCTTTTTTTTCTTGGATGATACCTCACTGCCATTCAAAAAAGAATCATCTAGCCATGGATTAGGACAGAAGAATAACACCTGTGCTGAGACGAAGCCATGGAACGAGAAGAAAACCTGAGGTGTGCTAACACCTGCAGCATTGCACATGTTCCAGCCACGTTCAGTGTTGCTTACTATATATAACCAAAAACATGCAATGAGTGGTGGACTGGCAATTGCTAGATTCATTGACAGGGATTGAAGTAGCAAACTGACAAAAGTGATTAGAATTTCATTTGCTGCATGATGTGGTATGGCACTAAGCAATTTTAGTAGGCTTTCACTTACCCCGACATGTCATTGCGAACACTGTATAGCTAATGATCTTATAAAGCAAGAATGGCTTGCCAATCATGTGAAAACAAGGGTTTGAGAACTAAGTTCTGAGTTCTGATCAGCTCTAACCAATTCAAAACTGATCAATCTCCCATGTTATATTTGATGCTTGCCACCGAAGCTCACTGCTAACTGACAAAGAATTGGCATGTTTCACCAAAAACATGTATAACAAGGTTGTGGTAGTCCCTATCTATACATCAATAGAACAATGAAGATTGTAGAAACCTGTATGACAAAACCTGGATACCGTGTCAGCTAGTGACTGATGCAGCTAGTCCAGGCCCTGGGAGAGAGCTTCCTCTGCTTGCTGTGATGACTATTGGAGGCTGCAGATGCCAACAACTTGCTGTTCAGTCAGGGGATTTGGAGGGATACCAGTGTTTGAAGCAATATGAAAAATATGTAACGAAATTACAAAACCATATCTGTACTTAGATTGAATTGATTGGTGATCTACTTGCACACTAAACTGTGAATCGAGCTTCATATTTTTTATGTAAGGCGCATTTTCTGACAAAAGTCTCATTTGCCTCAATATAGCAAATAGTAAGCTTGGAGAATGCCATAATCATGTATATTGCAATCCGATATCAAGTGTATTAGCTAGTACAAAAACAATGAAAGGCCAAGATCCTATACAGTTGGTGTATGGCTAATTTTTTCCTATCAAATAAACTGACAGTAAAATGATTATTATTTTGCCATTCCTAAATAATATCTTCCACCTAAATCTCCACAAAAAAACCCCTAAAAAATCCCATGAAATCGCTATAAAACACAAAAATACAGTAATAGCAACATACTGACACGGCTGCCATCCATCAATTTTATGTCCAGCCCATTCACAGGTTTAACAATAAGCAATCTACAAAATCAAACCCTAGAAAAAGAACTCCAAGCAGCGGCTATACGAATTTGCACACAGAAACATGAACTTAGCATTAACTGAATATTGTAGCAGCAATATGCATTGTAATTGTAAAGGAAAGAGTAGTTTGGTCAGACCTTACAGCAACTGCAACCACTGCATTTGCCACCGTCCTCCAAAAGTGTGAGCACAGGAGATGCCCATCTCTGTGTATGTACCAGTTCTTCAAACTATAAATCCTAATTGGAAAAATGAGCCAAGAACAAACCAAGGTGAAGAAAGCAGGGGAATCCTTCAACCGGTAGCAAGCTTCAATCGGCGGAGGCAAGCTCCATTAGTTTTGGTGATGGTTTTATATTAATGTTTAATCCTTGTTTAATAACAAATCTAATCATTATGAGACTAACATATTTATTGAGCTTCCTTCTTATTAGTCTCAAATTTGGATAGAAAATAGAAAACCCAAGGTATGCACTCATATTCATTTCTATTGTCTTAATGCATACTTAGGATTCAAGTTAAAAGATAAACTCTTCCATTGCCTTAGTCTAAATATGTGCATTATGTTTCCAAATCAATAAATACATGAATGCACACATCTAGGGGGACTTTATAAATTAACTTCATGTTTCAATTGTATTGATCCATGTCCTATTGCTAAATAACATATAAAGGATCAAGACTTTGAAACAATATTGAAGGACCATGTGGAGGTCTATCCAGATTTGTGATGAGTATTTGACTTATATTTGAGCTTTGGTTGCTCTTGTTTGAGTTGGATTTGAAATGGATTTTCAAATGGAAGCAATTTGAGGTCTTCTCTATTTTTCCGGTGCTACCGGCCATGGTAGCGTGGTGCTACTGGGCGAGCGGTAGCACCAAACCAAATGTCCAGTGCAATATTTCCAGAGTGTATTTCGGAGTTCTGGCCGGGCGGTGCTACTGGCCATGGTAGCGCGGTGCTATCGGGCGTGCGGTAGTACCGGACCCGAGTGCGGTGTGGAAAAACCAGAGAGGGCATTTTTCGAGATTTCTGGCCGGGCGGTGCTACCGGCCATGCTAGCCCGGTGCTACCGGGCGAGCGGTAGTACCGGCCCGAGGAGCAGTGTGAAAATTCCATAGAGGGGTGTTTTCTGGTTTTGCACAGAATGGTGCTACCGGCCAGGGAGCGGTAGCACCGGTCCACCATGGGCAGTGCTACTGGCCTGAGGGCGGTAGCACCGGCCAGAACGAGTAAAAGTGAATTTTAATGAGTGGACTTTGATGAATTTATTGCACATCTTTGTGGGCATTGCTATGTGAGGAGTTTCCTTGTTTTTGATGGTTGCAGGTCGACGATGCTAGATCATGGTGAGACGAAGGATGACCAGGACTAGGCGAGGAGCGTCGAAGGTCTAGACGGTTGGTGATCGCCGAAAGATGATCGGAGACGGAGTCGTGGCAAGCCGTGAAGACAAGGAACGGATGAGATGCTAGCTAGGCGCTGCATGGATCAATGAGGGCCATTGGGTCTTGGTCTAGTTGATAGGTTAGCGGGTCTAGTTAGTGTGCTTTGAGAACCATGCAAGAAAACCCATGTGTGTGGTGGGTTTTGGGTTATCCCTTGCATGGCTGGTTGAGTGGGTTAATCCTAGCCATTGATGGATGCTCTAGGGTTTAGAGGCTCATCCAAGGGTGGTAGGTGGCCCAAGAGTTGTATAAATAGGGGTGGAGGGGTAGCCTTCCCCCCTTGAAGGTTTTGAGGTTTTTGATGCTCCTTTGAACTTTGCCCACATGAATGTGAGGCTTTGTAACCTCTCCTTCAAGAAATGAAATGTTCTTCATTTATGTTCATGTTTCATTTCCTTTACGCATTTACATTACGCATTTAAATTAAGCAATTTAAATTTCGCATTTACTTTCTTGCAATTTACATTTACGCAATTTGGATTTGCCTCCCCTCCTTCTAATTGCTTGCAAATCTTTTGCTCAGGTTTATGATTGATTCTTTCTTGAAATCATGTTTCAATCATCTAGGCTATCCATGCGTTCTTGATGCAAGAAGTTGATCTTTTGCGTTCTTGAATGCTTGATCTTGTAGATTGTGTATCCTTGAGTTTCTTTGTGGTCCCTTGCTTGCTGGGACGTGTGGGAAGTCATTCAAGATCACTTTGATCATCAAAACCCCTTGAGCAAACCTTGATCGAAGTTCTTTCGATTTTTTGTCGAAACTTGGTGCGTTCTTCTTTCCCGGGCAAAAAGGTTGGAACTTTGACGTCAATCCCTTGGATTGAAGGTTGGAATAAGTTTCTGACATCCCGAGGACCTTATCTACTAATTTTCATTGAGTTTGGATTAATGGATCAAAAGATTCATCAATTTTCCTTTTGAACCTGTGCTGAAAACGCTGTTCATATGCCTGATTTTACTGTAGCTACAGTTACCCGATAGTACCGGCCTTAGGATGATTTTTTTGAAAATTTACTGTTTCGCTTTCATTTGGTATCTAAGGGTTTTGGCTTGGTTTCTTTGGGTGAAAATCTGCATTTATGATCCTCCTTAGAGAACATATTTTTAATTTGGGATCATTCACCCCCTTCTGATCGCTATCTCGGTCTTTCAAATATTTTGAGTATATATAACTTGTGTAGTTGTAGTATACTCATGTTAATATGGAATAAACTCAAATACTATCTAAGATTGATTATGTGCATATTGATTCCAAGCTAAATTATTATATGCATATACTTAATGGAGTTTGTTCTATAGTTGATGGTCTAAATGTATTGATCCCTTTCCATCACTCAAACATATTGGATCATTACTTTCCATCTCATGTCAATTTAAATTGAGTTTAAATTGAGTTCGGTTATCTTTTAATCAATCAAAGAACATTTCATCATTTGTTGATGGTGTCTCTTTGTTGATTAAGGACAAGCGGAAAGTTCTTGAGTATAATGAAGCATTAGTTGCATCAAAGTATTCCAGACACAATTAATCTTTTAAATTGATTTGGGTTGTGCTCAATCGACCTTAGAGGCATCCATTATGTGTTAATGGAGTGCGGTGATGATTAAGACAACCTTGTTTGTTGGACTAACATCTTCCATGAGGTGTGAAGTAGGTTGAGTCCAAGAAAATGAAGAATCGGGAAGAAGAAGAAGTCATCATGTGTTGATGAACTTCAAAAGGTGATCCCGAAGTGAAGAGAAGGGCTAGGGAAGGTTCATCATGTGCTGATGAACAAGAAGAAGAAGATTCGATTCTAGAGAGAAGATGATTGAAAATCATAAAAGCTCCAAGTGGATCGCTAGAGGCAAAGGTATAACTAGCTAGGGCTAAGAATGTGTTCCTTGTGTTTTACCGGTCTCGGCCTCAACAACATTCTAAGCAATCAACGAAAGTTGGTTGACAAGAGAGGGATCAGCTACATCTCCAAGAGGGAGAAGAACATGAAGGGCCACTACGCCTCCGTGCGCCCTCATCAAGTGGAATTCAAGCTACAAGCATTAACCATGAGGCAAACTGGCAAGGGGCAAGTCAAGACGGTCAAGAGAGGTTGCTTAGGCGTCGTACTATTAAGAGGGGTTGAGTCTTTTAGTTTGAGCTTCATCATGTGTCGATGAACTCAATCCAGTTCACTCTAGCTCACTCTTTTGATCGGTTTTTGCATGGAGCTAACCATTTGGCACATGTTGCGAATGGGTGAAGCTCATGCATCGGTTTGCATGATGCTTTGATTTGCATGTGTTGCAAATAGGAGAAGCTCATGCTTGCTTCTTATTGAATCTTAATTGAATTGGTTTTTACATTAAGCTATGGATTTGCATGTGTTGCAAAAAGGAAGATAGCTTATGCAATGTTGTTTATATGGTTATTGTTTGGAGCTAAGTTTTGCATGTGTTGCAAAAGGAGAGAGCTCAAGCAATTTGGTTTAAAGCGTTTGCATGGAGCTAGAGATTTGCATGTGTTGCAAATAGAGAGCTCATGCACTTGAGTTTGTTTTGGTTGTTTTCATGGAGCTAGAGATTTGCATGTGTTGCAAATAAAGAGCTCATGCACTTGTTTGTTTTGGTTGTTTGCAAGGAGCTAGAGATTTGCATATGTTGCAAATAGAGAGCTCATGCATTGGAGTTTTAGCTTGTGACTTGATCATGTGTTGATCATCACAAGGCTAAGTGTGTTTTGTGCTTTGAGTTTGCAAAATGTGCTTTTACAAAATATTGAATGGATTCGTTATTTGCAAATGTGTTGTGCAAATAAGCTCCAGGTTGTGGGTTTCAATCGTAGAGCATGTGTTGGCATTAGCAAATGTGTTTTGCAAAGTGTTGGGATGATGTGTTGATCCTTACAGGGCTAACAGGATTGATCTCATATGTTTGTGGTTTATTTGCGAATATGTTTTGCAAATAAACTTAAGGTTATGGGATTCGAACCTAGAGCATGTGAATAGGGTTTGCAAATTGACTTAATCATGTGTTGATCATCACATGGCTAAGAGGATTGATCTCATAAGTTCTTAGTTTATTTGCAAATGTGTTTTGCAAATAAGTTGTGCTCAATGCGATTCTTTGGAGTATGTGATTAACATGTGCAAATGTGTTTGCATAGTTGAAAGACCGAGATGCGATCAGAGGGGGGTGAATGATCCCAAAATAAAATATGTTCTCTAAGAAAGATCACAAATGCAGTTTTTCACCCAAAGAAACCAACCCAAACCTCTAGATAATCAAATGGAAGCGAAAGAGTCAATTTTCACAAAAATTAGCCTGAGGCCGGAGCTACTGCACTCTGGGGCCGATGCTACCGGGTTACTATAGCTACAGTGAAATCAGGCAAATGAACAACGTTTTCAGCGCGGGATCAAATAGGAGGATTGATGTATCTTTTGATCCGTTGATCCAAACTCAACCAAACTTGGTAGATAATATCCTTGGGATGTCAGAAACTTATTCCAACCTTCAATCACAAGGATTGATGTCAAAGTTCTGACCTTTATGCCCGAGAACGAAGAACATACCAAGTTTCAACAAAAACCGCAAGAACTTCGATTGAGGCTTGCTCGTGGGGTTTTGATGATCAAAGTGATCTTGAATGGCTTCCCACACGTCCCAGCAAGCAAGAGAACGCAAAGAAGTTCAAGGAAACACACTCTATAAGTTCACACATTCAAGAACGCAAAGAACAGCTTCTTGCAAGAAGAACGCATGGATTTCTTAGATGATTGAGAACAAGAATTCAGAAGTAGAATCATTCATCAAACATCAACCTCAACAAAGATTTGTAAGCATGTAGAAGGAGAGGAGGCAAATCCAAATTGCGTAAATGTAAATTGCAAGAAAGTAAATGCGGAATTAACTTGCGGAATTTAAATGCGTAAAGTAAATGCGTAAAGGAAATGAAACATAAACATAAATGAAGAACATTTCATTTCTGGAAGGAGAGGTTACAAAGCCACACATTTCATGTGGGCACAGCTCAAAGGAGCATCAAAAACCTCAAAACCTTCTTGAGGGGGAGCCTGCCCCTCCACCCCTATTTATACAACTCTTAGGCCACCTACCACCCTTGGATGAGCCTCTAAACGCTGAAGCATTCATCAAGGGTTAGGATTAACCCACTTCAACCAGCCATGCAAGGGCTAACCCAAAACCCACTACACACATGGGTTTTCTTGCACGGTTTTCAAAGCAAGCTACACTTATCCACTACTCTATCTTCCAAAACTGCAACCCAACAGCTCTCCTTGATCCAAGTAGGGATAAGCTAGCTTCTCCACTCATCTCTTGTCTCTTGGGATTGCACCGACTCCATCTCCGACCATCTTCCGGTGAACATCCGGCCAACTTGAACCTCCGGCCATCCCATGCCTACTTTCGGCCTCCCTTCGCCTCACCATGCCCACCAAATGAAGTCCTACATCCACTAAGATAAGAAAACCCTTCTTGGTTCCACCATGATCCCAACGCATAAATTCTATCACGAATTGGGTTAGTACAGACCAAAACGGACAAAAACATTTTAACCAAGTGAAACATTCTGTTTTCAATACAGCAGTAATCTTCTCATTTTTTTTATGATTTTTTATGTTACTCAGATGAAAAACTTGTTAACATGAAAAAGTTATGTTTCGAAATTCTCTACAACTTTCTTGTAGAACACATAATTATTTGAGCACGTGAAGACCTTGAAAAAGGCATATTACTGCACGCTGTTAAAATTGGTCCGTCGTAAACGTGAGATTCTCTGTTAACATTCCCGATTTCTATGATTTTTCCTGTTGCTCAAATGAAAAACTTGTAAACATAAAAAAGTTGTGTTTCGAAATTCTCTACAACTTTCATGTAGAACACATAATGTTTTGAGCACGAGAAGACCTTCAAAAAGGCATATTACTGCACGTTGTTAAAATTGGCCCGTCATACACGAGAAACTCACTGCGATTTGGTCCGTCATACACGTGAAAACCACCGCGATTTGGTTCGTCATACACATGAAACTCACGCGACATTTGGTCCATCATACACGTGAAGCTCACTGAGATTTGGTCCGTCATACACATGAAACTCACACGACATTTGGTCCGTCATACACGCGAAAAATCAGTCCGGCGAAAATGGGAAACTCTTTGTTTCCCTCTTCCAACTTGAAATCTATTTTAAATCCAAACTCAAATCTAAGCTATCCTAGATCACATAAAGTCAAATACTCATCATAAACATGGATGGACCACCACTCAAAAGGCATAAATTTGAGTTTGAGTAAGAGAAGAAGAAAGCAGTTTGATTTCAAAACCACACATGGTCCAAAGAGAATAGACTGAGAACATGACCAAGTTGGTAAGACATATTTTAGAGGTAAATCAAGGAGAGAGCAAGTTTTCCACAAAAAGCTCTAAAATCCAATCATAAGTGCCAAATGTGATTATGTGATTATGATCCATAAGAATTAAATTTTTTTTACAAAAATCATAAGAACCAAATAAGCTTTCACATTTTTAATGATGCCTTTTCTACGTTTTCTCTCCCTTTTGGCAATATAGGCATCAAAATGGAATTTTCTCCCCCTTTTTATGTATGCATGAAATGCAACCTAAGGGAGCTTTGAAGATTATCCAATTGATCGTAATGATAGGATATGACACCAAGCTTATCAATCTCAGGTTATGACTAAACTAAGATATGTCCAAGTGCAAATAACAAATTTTGTTCATAAGCTAAGTTTTGAAAATGTGTCATTTTTTTGCAAGATTTGACAAGTGCAAAACTTAGCAAAGTTTCAAAGCTAGCAGCAAAACCACTCAAGGATCAAATGGAAAACCTAGAGTTCAATCACTTAACACTTTGGGGAATTTTGAAGTGCATATAAGGTCCTTCGAGCTCATTTTTCAATTTATGCAAATTTTCTTTAAGACTTTGAAAAACATAGCGGGGTGCAAATGTTTGACATTATTTGTATTTTTTACCCACTTATGTGTTTGATATTTGCATTTTTCTTTATTGATTGACTCAAGCCATTTCGATCATCTCAAGAGTAACTCTTAAGAGAATGATCTCGGTCATACACAGGGTGTGTTTGGTAGAGCTCTAGCTCTACTATATCCGTGGATCTGGGTATTCCTAGCTCCACCAGATCCATGGAGCTGGAGCTGTGAGTACATTAAGAGTGTTTAGATGGATCATCTTGTTTACATTTTAGACCAAAAATATAAACTTAATTCACTTTATTTTAGCCTACAAGTTTCAGATCTCAGGTGAAGCTGGGATCTTGAGCTCTACCAAACAGGCCCACAATATATTCCAAGTTCATCCTAAATGCAATGGGAAGCAGTCTCGTGAATATAAAATGTTGAGGTCAATTTTTCACAAAAGAGTCAATCTTTTTTAATTTCAATTTAGCACATATGAGAAATTTTGAAGGACTCAAATATGGATCAAGCAAATTTCACCCAAGTTGCTATAGGGACTCTAGAGAAATACAAAATTTCACCATTCATGGTAAAAGCCCCTAGAGAAGAAACTTAGTAAGTAAAAGCAACATGTTTCATCAAGTTTTCATTTAAAGCTTTCAAGTTTTTCAGATTTTAATTAACCTTAGCTTGATAAATGAACTTGGACATATCTAAGCTAGTGATTTTCTTCAAAAGATATAGCATGATGTATTTCATGAAGATTGAGTCAATTGCATAATAGACAAAGCTTATAAAACAGAAAATGCAGTCTAAATGCAATGCATGAATAGATTCCCAAACTTCCCCTCAATAAATGAATCAATTTTAAGCTCAAATCTGGTTAAAGTTGAGTTATTATCAAGATTAGGCATAAAGAAAAACCCAAATGAACTCAATAACAACCAGAAAAAAAGAATGAGGAGAAGAAGTCGAGAAAACTGCAAATTAGGTGGCTATTGAGCATAGAAAAGATAGAAGAGATTCACTACGGCTCAGACTCGCTCTTATCTTCCCCAGTGACTAACATAGAGAAGCTGACTCTAGATCCCAACTAAGGAGTGCACACAGACCCTGTCTACCCAGGAGGCCCAACACCTGCTAGACTTATAAGACTGTGAGGGAACTCAACTTAGAAAGAAAAGAGAACAGCTAATCACGCATGATAGCAACCTAAAGCACAAGATAAGAGGTCCATGCAAGGCATACCAGAAGTCTAAGTGAGTGAACTCAACTCAAGAAAATAAGCCCAAAATCACCCAGAAGAAACACAAAGAAGAGAAAAGCAGGAAGAGAATATATTAAACATAATATACAAACCAGCTCCCCCTCACGATAGGCCGTAAGGGCTTACGACTCCAAGCTCACTCCTCAAGGCAACAAATCTGGAGCTATCCAAAGGCTTGGTAAAGATATCGGCTAACTGAAGATCACTCTCTACGAACTGAAGCGCGATATCACCCTTCTCCACATGGTCTCTAAGGAAGTGATATCTAATATCAATGTGCTTGGTCCGGGAATGCTGCACTGGGTTCTTAGCAATGCAAATAGAAGAAGTGTTGTCACAGAAAAGTGGCACACTCTCTATCTCTAACCCAAAGTCCCGCAAGATCGATTTCATCCAGAGCACAGCTCTGATGCACAGGCTGCGACAACATACTCGGCCTCAGCGGTGGACTGTGCAACTCCGGACTGCTTCCTAGACGACCAAGAAACAAGAGAAGTGCTAATGAATTGGCAAGTGTCAGAAGTGCTCTTCCTATCTATCCTACAGCCAGCAAAGTCGGCATCGGAAAAGGCTCTCAGGGACAGACAAGAAGAGGAAGAGTACCAAATACCATAATCAGTGGTAGCACGAAGGTACCTGAAGATACGCTTCACCGCCTGGCGGTGAGAGACGCGAGGAGAAGGCTGAAATCGAGCGCACAGACACACAGCAAAATGTATGTCCGGCCTCGAAGCGGTGAGATACGAGCCGATCATGCTCCGAAACTCCTTTTGATCAGCAGGCTCACCATTCTCATCGGGCTCGAGGACAGCAGTGGTGGCCACAGGAGTCATCACCAGTTTACCATCAGACATATCAAACCGCCTCAGGAGGTCCCGAGTGTACTTACCTTGGTGCAGGAAAGTACCCTCCCGAGTCTGCTTGATTTGGAAGCCAAGAAAGTAGCTCAACTCGTCCATCATACTCATCTCAAACTCTATGCTCATCACCTCAGAAAACTGAGACACAAACGAATGAGATGAGCCACCAAAAATGATATCGTCCACATAAATCTGGACGAGAAGAAAATTTGACTCATGGTGTTTGATGAACAGAGTCTTGTCTACTATGCCCATCTTGAAGTCATGGCTGAGAAGATAAAACTTGAGCCTCTCATACCATGCTCTAGGGGCCTGCTTGAGTCCATACAAAGCTTTGGAAAGCTTGTATGCATGACTCGGAAACTTGGGGTTCTCAAATCCTGGAGGTTGTTTGACATAAACCTCTTCCTCAATATAGCCATTGAGGAATGCACTCTTGACATCCATTTGATAAAACTTGAAGCCACGGGAAGCAGGGAATGCAAGCAGGATCCTAATAGCCTCTAGTCTAGCTACAGGGGCAAAGGTCTCCTTAAAGTCAAGACCCTCAACCTGAGAAATGCCCTGTGCAACTAGCCTAGCCTTGTTGCGAATGACAACCCCATTCTCACTCTACTAGTTTTTGAACACCCACTTGGTCCCAATGACATTATGACCAGATGGATGTTCTACAAGCTGCCAGATTTTGTTTCTTTCGAAGTTTTCAAGTTCCTCATGCATAGCATTAGTCCAAGACTCGTCAGATAATGCATGAGTCACATTCTTCGGTTCAAACGAGGCAACAAAGGCAGAGTGAAGGCAGAAACTGGACAAACCTGTTTTTGAGTGAGTGACTCGCTCAAACAGATCGCCGATGATCTGATCAGGTGGATGAGAACGCTGAATATGACAAGGAGGTCCAGAAGCAGAAGTGGCCTCTACCTCATGCACAGAAGAGGTAGGAGAAGAGCTACTAGCTGCATGAGAGTTAGAAGGTAAGGGCTGGCCTTCCTGAGGTGCAGAAATGGAAACAGGAGGCACCTCAGGTGTAGAGGGGGCTGGATCAGGTGGAACACCATCATCTCCATCATCCTCTACAAAGATGGTCTCGGAGGAAGAAGAAGAGCATGAGATGTCAGGTCTAGCTCCTGGGCTAGCCTCATCAAAGGTCACTTCACAGGTCTCTATGATCCTATGTGCATCGTAACTCCAGACCCTATAGCTATGAGAAGAGGTCGAGTAACCCAGAAAGATACCATCAGAAGAATGAGACTCAAACTTATCCAGGTTACCAGACTTCAAAATAAAACACTTGCAACCAAACACACGAAAATAAGAAACACTGGGCTTTCGCCCATACCTCAACTCATAAGAAGTGCGGTGCAAATGTGCTCTCAAGAATACACGATTAGAAACATAGCAAGCGGTAGCTATAGCCTCAGCCTAAAACTTCCTAGGAGTACTGTACTCGTCTAGCATCGTCCTGGCCATCTCTACCAGGGTCCTGTTCTTCCTTTCCACTACGCCATTTTGCTGAGGGACGTAGGGAGAGGAGAATTGATGCTCTAAACCAGACTCCACACAGAAACTCTCAAAATAGGAGTTCTTGAACTCCGTGCCATTGTCACTACGTATAGCTCATAGGGCACCAGGGAGCTCAAAAGACAACCTACGAACCAAACCCCTAAAATAGGTAAAAGTCTCATCCTTCGAGGACATGAAAAACACCCAAGAGTACCTCGAAAAATCATCAACAATGACAGAACATACCACTTCCCACTCACTGACTGCACTCTAGCTGGACCAACAGTGTCCATATGTAAAAGTGTCCTGGTGCATCAGTCATCACAACAGTGACTGGGGGATGAGAAGCAGCAACCATCTTGCCATGTCGGCAAGGAGAGCAAACTAAGTCTTTGACCATTTTGAGTTTCGGCAAACCACGAATGAGGTCGTGACTGCTAACTCGGGTCAAATGATCAAATCCAATGTGACCAAGTCTCCTATGCCAGAAGGAGAGATCACGGGACTCTGAAGCAATCAAACAACGAGAGAGTCTCGGAAGAAGCGAGAAAAATCAGCACGAAAGACTCTCCCATATCTAGAAATGCATAAATTAACCCTCTGAAGAATCGAGGATTCTCTGAGCGCTACTCTTGAAACTCACCTCAAAAGAATCATCAATAAGTCGAAAGCAGAAAGCAAATTGTATTGCGACTTACTCACTAAGGCAACATCTTTAAGAATGAAATTGTTATTAATGCAGATGGTACCTTTAGCAATGGCTCTACCTGAAGAAGCATCCCCGAAAGTGATCAACTCATCACCGGGGGCTCGGACTAGGGAAGTGAACCATCGAGAATCTCCGGTCATATGACGAGAACAACCGGAGTCGACAATCCAAACATCTCCCTTCCCCATCCGATGAACCTGATCAAGACACAAGAGAGAAAGATGACTCAGTACTGGGATAGAGTGAAGACTTGGGGACCCAATACTGAACCACTCGACACCTCAGAGTACCAGCCATAGGAGAAGACTGGACTCGAGTGTCTCTCTAACGTTTAACCCTAAAACGATTAGTAGCAACTCTAGTAGATGATCTAGGAGCTGTAACTGGGTTGGCCCACCGTGGTGCAAAGGCTGGACCATCCCAGTGAGGCTGCCTAAATCTCCTACCAGAAAACACCTCACGCCGCTGATATCTACCTCGATGGGAAAAATAAGGAATATCAAGAGGACGACGGAAAGACTGACCACGAGCGGCTCCAGGACTAAAACTCGAAGAAACAGCATGAAAACCGAGTCCTGGACGCTGCCCAGAAACAGGCGACTCTCTAACCTATCTAGAAGTAGTGTGTCGGGACCCTAATATGCAAATCCGGACCCTTTGTGTATTCTGTGCTAGTCCAGGATCACGCTAGCACACACAGTCTTTATAGGGTTGCATATCACAGACGATCACAACGATATAAGAATAAATAGTGCAAACATTTATATATCTGAGTTGTACGACCTTATGGTCTCCTTACATAAAATCAGCCACGCAGGGCTTTACATTATTCAGAGTAAATGAAATAGCAGCGGAATAAAAATAAATGTCGTGGAAGCCTTCATCTCGCCACAGGCAACCGACTGGGCTTGCCCCCTAATTGCCCGGATCCTCAATGTACTCCTCCTCCCACGCTGATGTATACTCCTCCACTGATGTTGGGGTTGATAAGCAAGGAGGGGTGAGTACACAAGGCACTCAACAAGTAATGCACAGAATGCAGCGCTATTACTATATGCAAAGCTTATTACAAAGGATTGGCTTAATTGGTTATTTTGCATCGAATAGCATTTTTAAACTAGTATCTTATTTAGATTAAAGCAGTGAAATAGTTATAATTAATACTAATTTCGTCAAATGGTTTTTCTTTGAAGATTCTCGGCACACAGCCTTAATAGTTCATTTTTAACACTAGCACACAGCCACCCTTTCCACATTTTGTTTTTGAAGATCTAACCATTGATTGTAATCCCCGAGGAATGCTCATTATCGCGAGCATGGCTATTCGAATAGTTTTTACACTCTGCAGAGGTTGTACACTTTACCCACAAGATACAGCCGCTCACTACACAGGTGATTGTCCGCAACAAAGCTTTTCAGGAACCTCTACCTTACCCAAAGAACCTCTCAGGTATTGCCTTCACTATCACTTCCCTCACACAGAGCCGAAGTATAGATCAGGCCAATCACCGTTGGATGGGCACCAAGCCGTAGCACAGGTACGCTCCCCTGTACAGATACACCCCTGTGTACTGTCACCCTGAGGTGTCAGAGGGAAGATAAAAGAACCCTAATCAACTAGGTCCGTCCCATACCAGACATGTGGTTGCACGGGTGACTCAGATCAAAGGCTTGCAAGGTGAAGTCCTTAACTGACCAAGGCAAGACTTTCAACACTCAAACAGTGGCACACAGCCCAATATGGCACACAGACTCACATCACTCAACAACCCAATGCCACACAGGCCCACCTGGCACATAGCCTCTTGCCACTTGCCCCAGTCTAAATCATTTCCCACCCAGTTGATTATTGTGCAACACATGCCAGCAATAACTCAACATCGGTATGGAACCACACAGGTCTCCACACTTCAATTTCATCATGTGACATCATCACACCACTTTCAAAATACATTCAATATTCCATTAGTCAATAAGGTAGCATTTTTCCAAAAGATCGTTCATGATTCACTGCTAGGCTAAGCATCTATTCACGGTCTAGCCTCCCGTGTTGGCACAGTATTAACATCCAACTAATACAATCAAACTTAGGGTGACAATGATTTAGGGCATACAATTAATAATTTCAAGGTGGCATAACAAAATGGGTTGATTATCTACATTATCCCAAATTAATTTAAATTCATTTTTAATAAATAAGCATGCATAATTTCAAAGCATAAATTACATTTTAAAATCTGGGATCAAAATGATCAAAGCATCACTTGCCTTCAAAGAGTTGCTGGTCATGTCCCGAAGTTTGATCTTGAGCGACGAACTCTTCCTCGAAACCTTCCGGCAAATTTGCGTCTACGCGTACAAACAAAATATGCAATAAATAACTAATACCGAACACTAAATGACCTCAAAAATTCAAATAAAATTCACCATTAAAGAGATCATAATTTTATGAATTTTTTGAAATTTGAATCACCCAAATCCAAGTTAAAATGCAAAAGTTATAGCCATTTGAAGTTCGAATAAAATCTGAAAATACAGAAATTAGAAAATCCGATTTTTTTCCGAATTATTTTATACAGAAAAATTGGGATTTATGACGTCAGCATGACCTAATGATGATGTCAGCACCAAAATGAAATTCGGTCGAATATAAAAATATTTATGACGTCAACGATGACGTCAGCATGACACCAGCATGACACGTGGCAGCTTCTGGTGCTGCCACGTTGCCTCGGTCTATGGACTCGGTCCACGGCTCGGGTCGGGTCCACCGTGGACTTAGTCCACCAGCACAGTGCATCCACGCAGCAAGATCCGAGCCGTTCATTGAATCAACGGTCAGATCTCACGCGTCACACCGCACTGCCTCGAATCCATGCGACACGCGTCGCGCATCCGACGGTCGCTTGGATCCAACGGCTGGATCCCACGCACTGACTCGGCGACGCATCGCGTTCTGCGCCTCCATGAGTCGCGCATCCGACGGGACCCCCGGATCCGACGGCTGGATCTCGCGCACGTTCGGCGGCGTCTCGGTTCACGCGTGGCCACGTGGCAAGATCGCAGCGACGCGCTCGAAATCGATGGCTGGATCTGGTCTCTGCCCCTGTCAAAATGCCCACACGTCGGCACGCGATTCGGCGAGGGCACGGCGCCATCACCGCCGCACATTCAAATCTGAACGGCGCGGATCCTTAAGGCAAAACCAGATCTAATCCGACGGCGCAGGTTACCGGAGCGGTTTACTGTTCACCCTAGCGACGCGGCGCAATCTCACGTGTACACTAACGATCCAACGGCTGAGATCTAAACAAGCACAGAAACTAAATCTAATCACCACCGTTCAATCTAGATCTAACGGTCAGGATTAACGCTGAGTAAGAAAAGGGAGCAGCGACGTGGATGTACCAGAACCGTGCGATGCGGTCGAGCGGTCGCGAAGCTTCGGTGAAGACGCGGCGGCGAAGCGAAGGTTGTCGGAGCTGGGGAAGACGACGCAGCCAACGGCGCTACGGTGCTTCTCCGGTGTGAAGAACTGGCGCGTTCGACGTGTCTCGGCGAGAGCGCTACTCGGGTGGCCTCGGCGACGGCGGAGACTCAACGGACGGCGAGAAAAAGGCGAAGGACTACGGATGCGCACTCGAGCAACTACGGCGAGCTAGAGCGGAGTCTCTGGGGCGTCTCGACGTGCGTGCGAGGAGTCAAAAGATGCAGCGAGAGGAGCTCTGCCAGACGCGCTACTCGGTGCACTTTAAGGGGCCTCGACGTGCGCGCAAACACCGACGAAACGAGCGGAAACGCTCGGCGGCGTTAACTCCGGCGATTATGCCCGGTCGGACCGACGTGGCTCCATCACGGCCGTCCAAGTAGCGACAATTCGATGGCGCACGTTTGCGGTTGACGCGGCGCAACGGCAGCCGCTGGATCCCGATCCGACGGTGCAGATACGCGACGGCTAGGATTTCTAGCGCCTTGGGCCGGCGGCGCGCACAGTAACGGACTCGGCCCATTACTTTTCCTAGCCGTTTTTAAAACCTTTTCCATCAAAATAATTCGAGAAAATAGTTTTGGCCAAAGAAAATAGTAAAAATATCAGAAAAATTCCAGAAAAATTCTGGAAAATACTTTGAGACAATTGGAACTCAAATAAAATATTTTCAATAAAACTTTACATAAAATTTTGCATGAATTTAATTGAATTCAAGAAAGGTCAGAAATGAGTAAATCAAAATTAAATTCTATTAATTTCTCAGAAATTCTCAAAAACCAAAAATACTCCAAATTTTAAATTAGAGCAAATTTTAGGGTGTTACACGGTGTGTGCCTTAGGAGCACTCAGAGTCTGGGGATGACTCTGAATACCGCTAAGAGCAGCAACACGCTCACGCCGAGTGTTCTTGGCGAGCCTGAAGCAAAAATCTACTAGGTGATCATCCTTCTTACAGAAGGTGCATGTGTACTTCACCTTGCTAGAGGCAGAAGCAACAGGAGTAACACCCTTCTTGTCAGAAGTCTTATGGACAACCCGAGCAGACCTAAACACGGTGGTACTCACTCTGGGAGCTACCACAATCTCACCACTATTGGAGCCGCGCACAATGGTGGGAGGATGCGCCCGAGTGTGCTCCAAGGGATCAAATCCTAGACCTTGATTAAATCTACTAATCTTGGATTGGTCTAGAATAAGTTTGAGCTTCTTCTTGCCTCCAACAAACTTCTCGAGAGTGCTTATGAGATACTAGCAATCTCGGAAGGAGGCACAAGAAGAACAGGGGGAAGAAGAGGAAGAAGAACCAGAAAGATGAGCTCTCTCAGCACGTGCATTTTTCTCCCTCAACATGGCTGCCTCAATCTTGAGGGCCTCACAAGAAACACACGACTCATTTCTAATCATATGGACTTGGTCTTCTAACTTCTTCTTAAGTTCGACATGGATTTTATCCATATCATCCTTAACCCAAACACACAGCAGGCAACCAGTTTGTGACTTAACTAGTAAGTCCTTAGCAAGTTGATCACACTTGACATTCAAAGCATCATTGTCAAGTTTTAGTTGCATACAGCCCTCACATGAGCTGACTGGGTCCTTAGAAGCATGCATTTCAAGTTCATCGTTTCTAGAAGAAAGCTTCCTAAGGTAATCGCTCATAGCATCAATTTCGGTAAGAAATTTAGGGCAATTTGAACATGAAGGAGTAGAGAGAGCATGAAGAAAACTAGCCTCAATAGGAATAGCATCAACAAAACTAGTGCTAGCATTCTTCAACCTAAGACCATCAAGTTCAACAAGCACACTATCATGCAAAGTCCTTAGGTTCTCCAGCTCCACAAGCAAAGCACCACAGAGTGTACAACTATCAGAGTCTCGGGAGGAACATGATTTAAGTGAAGCTAACTCCTGAGACAGGCTATCTACCTCCTTCTCTAACTCAGAACACCTCGACCTAGCCTTAGCATGGAACTTGCCTAATTTACAAAAGGCATCATTTAACTCATCGTAGGTGGGTACCTCATCCATGTCGTTGTACAGCTCGGAGTCGCTTACTTCAATGGCGCCTGCCATGAAGCACATGCTGGAGAAGTCGTCGCTGCCCTTCACCTTCTCTTGCGGATCGTCCTCGCTTGCATCGCTCTAGTTCTCCGTGTCAGAGAGCTCGATGTCGTCCAGTGCGGCGAGGACCCAGTGAAAGAGCTTCTTGTTCTTGGCAAAGTTGCGGTACTTCTTCTTCGCCGGCTCACAAGCTGGGGCCTTCTTGTTGCGGTTCATGTCGGTGTAGTCGTTCTTGCTCGAACCACCTTGTTCGTTTTTGCCCTTCTCCAACCAGGGACAGTTTGCTCGAATGTGGTTGGGGCCACCACACTCGAAGCAAATGATCTTGCCCCCTCTCTTCCTCTCTCTTACCCTCTTGTAAATGTTAGTAAATTTACGTGCGACAAGTGCAAGCTCATTTTCTGGAAATCGTTCCAGAACTTCATCGCTTACATCGCAAAGAGCATAGAGATAGAACCCAGAAGAAAAATCAAGAGAGGATCCGGAGGAAGACCTGATGGGATCGGTGACTAGAGACATCGACTGAGATTTCATCTTGCGAGAGACGACGTCGATCTCATGAGTCTTGAGACGGGAATACAACCCATCAAGAGTCAAGGTCGACAAATCAGTGGAGTCCTTGATGGTAGTCACCTTCATTTCCCAAACTCGAAGATCGAGTGCGGTCAAGAAATGTCTAGCATTATCCGAGTTAGGGTATATGCAACCGACTGCTCGGAGGTCACTCAAGATCTTTGTAAACCGACCAAAGCACTCGTCAAGACTCTCACTAGCGTGTCGTTCAAACTTGTTGAACTCACGCTTGAATTGGTCCTGTCGAACCGTCTTGATTTGGGTAGTGCCCTCATGGTAAGCATAGAGGGTCACCCAAATCTCGTGAGCGGAACGGAGGTGAGAAATCCTATCATACTCACTGCGGCTAAGAACCTGTATAAGAATGTTCCTTGCCTTAGCGTTTGCCTCAACGTCAGCCATATTGTCGACCGTGACGTTTTCATCAGCGGGAACCTCATACGGGAGTTTCACCTTCTGCCATATCAGGAAGCCCTAAGCAGTGATGTATGACTCCATTCGAGATTTCCAAAAAGGAAAATCAACTCCAGAGAAAATAGGAGGCTTGGTGGAATATTTGTCCATCGCCATAGCTCTTGATTCCGGTCAAGATCTATGAAAGAGCAAAACCGGCTCTGATACCACTTGAAAGACCGAGATGGCAATTAGAGGGGGTGAAAGATCCCAAAATAAAATATGTTCTCTAAGGAAGATCACAAATGCAGATTTTCACCCAAAGAAACCAACCCAAACCTCTAGATAATCAAATGAAAGCGAAAGAGTCATTTTTCACAAAAAATAGCCTGAGGCCGGCGCTATCGGGTTACTGTAGCTACAGTGAAATCAGGCAAATGAACTGCGTTTTCAGCACGGGATCAAATAGGAGAATTGATGTATGTTTTGATCCGTTGATCCAAACTCAACCAAACTTGGTAGATAAGGTCCTTGGGATGTTAGGAACTTATTCCAACCTTCAATCACAAGGATTGATATCAAAGTTCTGACCTTTATGCCCGAGAACGAAGAACATACCAAGTTTCAACAAAAACCGAAAGAACTTCGATTGAGGCTTGCTCGTGGGGTTTTGATGATCAAAGTGATCTTGAATGGCTTCCCACACGTCCCAGCAAGCAAGAGAACGCAAAGAAGTTCAAGGAAACACACACTATAAGTTCACACATTCAAGAACGCAAAGAACAACTTCTTGCAAGAAGAACGCATGGATTTCTTAGATGATTGAGAACAAGAATTCAGAAGTAGAATCATTCATCAAACATCAACCTCAACAAAGATTTGTAAGCATGTAGAAGGAGAGGAGGCAAATCCAAATTGCGTAAATGCAAATTGCAAGAAAGTAAATGCGGAATTAACTTGCGGAATTTAAATGCGTAAAGTAAATGCGTAAAGGAAATGAAACATAAACATAAATGAAGAACATTTCATTTCTGGAAGGAGAGGTTACAAAGCCACACATTTCATGTGGGCACAGCTCAAAGGAGCATCAAAAACCTCAAAACCTTCTTGTGGGGGAGCCTGCCCCTCCACCCCTATTTATACAACTCTTGGGCCACCTACCACCCTTGGATGAGCCTCTAAACGCTGAAGCATTCATCAAGGGTTAGGATTAACCCACTTCAACCAGCCATGCAAGGGCTAACCCAAAACCCACCACACACATGGGTTTTCTTGCACGGTTTTCAAAGCAAGCTACAGTTATCCACTACTCTATCTTCCAAAACTGCAACCCAATAGCTCTCCTTGATCCAAGTAGGGATAAGCTAGCTTCTCGACTGATCTCTTGTCTCTTGGGACTGCACCGACTCCATCTCCGGCGAACATCCGGCCAACTTGTACCTCCGACCATCCCATGCCTAGTTCCAGCCTCCCTTCGCCTCACCATGCCCACCAAATGAAGTCCTACATCCACAAAGACAAAAAGACCCTTCTTGGTTCCACAATGAACCCAACGCATCAATTCTATCACGAATTGGGTTAGTACAGACCAAAACAGACCAAAACACTTTAACCAAGTGAAACATTCTATTTTCAATACAGCAGTAATCTTCTCAATTTTTTATGATTTTTTATGTTGCTCAGATGAAAAACTTGTCAACATGAAAAAGTTGTGTTTCGCAATTCTCTACAACTTTCATGTGGAACACATAATTATTTGAGCACGGGAAGACCTTCAAAAAGGCATATTACTGCACGCTGTTAAAATTGGTTCGTCGTAAACGTGAGATTCTCTATTAACCTTCCCGGTTTTCTATTATTTTTTCTGTTGCTCAATTGAAAAACTTGTCAACATGAAAAAGTTGCGTTTCGAAATTATCTACAACGTTCATGTAGAACACATAATGTTTTGAGCAAGAGAAGACCTTCAAATATTACTGCACGGTGTTAAAATTGGTCCGTCATACACGAGAAACTCACTGCGATTTGGTTCGTCGTACACGTGAAAACCACCGCGATTTGGTTCGTCATTCACATGAAACTCACGCGACATTTGGTCCGTCATACACTTGAAGCTCACTGAGATTTGGTCCGTCATACACATGAAACTCACGCGACATTTGGTCCGTCATACACGTGAAGCTCACTGAGATTTGGTCCGTCATACACATGAAACTCATGCGACATTTGGTCCATCATACACGTGAAGCTCACTGAGATTTGGTCCGTCATACACATGAAACTCACGCGACATTTGGTCTGTCATACACGCGAAAAATCAGTCCGGCGCAAATGGGAAACTCTCTGTTTCCCTCTTCCAACTTGAAATCTATTTTAAATCCAAACTCAAATCTAAGCTATCCTAGATCACATAAAGTCAAATACTCATCATAAACATAGATGGACCACCACATGGTCCTTCAATAGTGCTGTGATCATGTGTTGATCCTCACATAGCCCAAAGAATAAATCTTTATTGGTTTGGAGAAAACTTTTTGTGAAAAACTTGGTTTTTCTCCTCTAGCCGGCAATACCGATCTTTGGGTGCGGTACTGCCATATGGGTGACAGTACCGGCCCATATGGCCGGTAGCTTTATTACAGAAGGGGCTATTTCTGGGGTTTTGCCCGACTGGCACTACCGCCCCCAAGGGGCGGTACTATCGCTTTGGCCAGCACTATAGGTCCTTAGAGGGTGGTACTGCCGGGAATATAACCGTTGCCGACCGTTGGAGGTCGAGGCCGGCACTACCGGCCCTCATGGGCGGTAGTGCAGGATTTGTTGAAAAATGCCCAAATTCGCCCCCCAACAGCTAGATTTCATGTGGGGGCTATAAAAGGATGCTAAGGGTTGGCATTTGGGTGTTGCTGGTTTTGTGAGACACTTTGGAGGGGTTGTGCATGTGTTGCATTCTCCAATTTGGTTTTTGAGCTAAGAGTGAGCCCTAATTGCATGTGTTGCAATTAGAAAGAGGATTGAGAGTCTCTTGTGTATGTGTTGAACTTGAGGAGGATCCTAGTGCATGTGTTGCACTTAGAAGGTCACCGGAGTGCATGTGTTGCAATAGGTGAAGTTCAAGCGAAAGGCTTGACTTGTTACTCTTCGTGTTTGCTGACACCTAGACGGCGTAGCAGCGTCGTGCGTGGTGAACTTCTCAAGAAGATTGTGAGAAGGCCCAGCAAGTTGTGAAGGTCGGTGCTCGCCTACCCAGAGGGTGAAAGAGCAACCACTAGTGGATTCGAGGTGGGTGCTCAATTCATGGAGCCGGTCCAATTCGTTTGGGCTAACCTCAACGTGGGCTAGGGGAGACCGGCAAGTCTCCGAACACCACGGTAAAAAGTATCGTGTCTCTTGTGCTTGCATTCTATTCCTTATTTATATTCAAGCAATTTATGTTCATAGAATTAAATTGATTGATTGCTTGTATTTAGGATTGCATTTTATTGTTAGAGACATAATTAGTTAGTGCACATAGTGAGCCTAGAGAATTTAGGCTTTGATTGTCAAAACCTTAGTTTATCGCTTCCGCATTAATTATTGTTAAGGTTTTGGTATAAGGGTAATTAGGGGTGAATTAAATTGTACAGAATCGTAGAAGAAAATTTTAAAGCCACCTATTCACCCCCCCTCTAGTCAGCATCCTCGATCTTACAAGTGGTATCAGATCTCGATCTCTCATTTATTAGGCTTTACTGCCTAGAGAATAAGAATGACGACTAAGGATTTAGTGCACTACACCGATTCACATATTTTTGGTGGCTCAAATTATTCTTCATAGAAATTATTTATGATTTCTCATTTTAAATCCATGAGCCCCAAAATATGGTGGATCGTAGATGTGGGCTTTTCTTTTCGATTGAATGAATTTGCTCCAATTAAAGGAGAGGAGAAATGACTACATCTGGACGCTCAAGCTACTAACGCTTTATTTAATTTTGTGAGCGTAGATGTTTTCAATCTAATTTGCAATCTCAAGAGCGCCTATGAAATGTGGATCAAGCTTCAAGAATCATTTGAATCATCCACATCAACAAACGATAATTACATTGAAGATGGGACATCGGTAGAAGAAACTTTCACTTCTACCTCAAGTGACGAAGAAACCTCAATATCTACCTCAAGCGACGATAAGCATCAAATTCTTTCATCATCTACTCATTGCTTTATGGCCAAAGGTAAAATTGAGGTAAGTGACGATGATGTTGATGAGCCTTCTTATGATGAACTTATAAATATGTTAGAGGAGCTCAATAGTTATCTTGGGAAGGAGAAAGCAAAATATAAGATTTTGAAGCTTGAACATGAATCACTTCAAAATCATTATAATGTGCTTAAAAAAATTATGAATCCCTCATTCTTAAAGAAATTTTTAAGCCTAAGGTGGAAATAGGAATCTCATGTAATTTAATTGATGAAATGCCTTGCTTAAATGTCAATCCTAATATTTCATCAAAAATTGACATGTCCACCTCTTGCAATGATTTAAATGATATGCCTTGTTGCTCAAATGAAATTGCTTCTACTTCGTCTATGCTTGTTGAGACTAATCTTGTAGAGGAAAATAAAGAGCTCAAGAAACAAGTCACTCAATTGAGAAGTGACATAGAGAAGTGCTTTAAAGGGAAGGCCACCCTCGACAACATTCTAAGCAATCAACAAAAGTTGGTTGGCAAGAGAGGGATCGGCTACATCTCCAAGAGGGAAAAGAACATGAAGGGCCACTACACCTCCGTGCGCCCTCATCAAGTGGAATTCAAGCCACAAGCATTAACCATGAGGCAAACCGGCAAGGGGCAAGTCAAGACGGTCAAGAGAGGGCCAAATAGCGTGACATGCTTCAATTGCCGGGAAATGGGACATTTCAGTAAGAATTGTCCCAAAGGTATCACTCCTAAGCCAATTATTGTCAATGATCATTATTTGCTTAGGACAGACAAAAATGGCATTGTGTTTGCCAAGTTTGCCAATTCTCCTATGTGCTCTCAAAATAATGATACTCATTTGCTTAGGAGAAATAAGTCTAAAAATTGTTTTGCTAAAGTTGTTAGGACTCCTAAGCCCATTCAAAGCAACTTCAATAAATTGTCTAGGAGAAATAACAGTAGCAAACAATTTGCTAGATTTGCTAGATCCTCAAAGTATCCTCATTATAATGATTATTATGTGCTTAGAAAGGATTAAAGTAGAAATGGGTTTGTGAATTTTGCTAGACCTCCTAAGCCTCCTCAATCCAACTCCAATAGATTGAATAGGAGGAATAATAATAGCAAACCCATTGCTAGTCATGTTAGTTCACTTAATAATATTCATGTTAGGGCCATTTTGGTTCTTAAATCACTTATGACTATCATTCTTAGACCCAATAAAAATTGGGTACCAACAAGTGCCTAAAAGATTATTAGGTACTTGGAGATGCATTGGACTCTTGGCTTCTTCAAGAGGGAAGAGGACTTCATCATTTGCAAAATGGAGCCAAGCATGAAGACTATCACTAAAATCTTGAGCCAATGCCATCTCGGGTAACAAGTATTTAAATTGATAATTATAGCTTATAGCCTTGTGTAGGTTATATTGCATTATTCAAGAAAATCAATCTAAATTGCTTGTTCATGTTCTTGCTCATGCTTATTAGTTGTATTGACTGTAATCTTGAGCAAGTTTGGGTAGTGGCACATTAAGGGGAGTGCTAAATCATAACCATCTATATTACATCCCTATGTGTGCCCCATATTTATATAAGTGCTAATATATATTTTCAAGATTAAGCCATTTAGCCAAAAGTCAAAAATTTGTATATCTATTAGTAATCCTTTGAAAAACTAGTTGAAAATGGTATACAAACTATTTCAAAAGGTTTTCCAATGGTTTTGGCTTTACAAAAACTATTTTACAAAGAAAATGAGTTTCAAGTCCAAAAGCTAGTTACTAGTATCTTATTTTGGATTTAAACTTATAATTTTCATATAATTAAATGTAAAATGATTTGGAAAAGAATTTCAAAACAAAAAACCTAGAGTTGGTCATTCTTAACAACTTTTGTGTTCAAAAGATTTTCAAAAGACCAACCAGTCAAAAGTTATTTGATTTTGAAACTCACCGAAAAACTATACTCGACCCATAATGGTCATATTATTGCACTTAGTGTGTTTCTCCATTTTGGACCGGATCTTGTGTAGTATCTTGGATCCAAATGGCATTTTAGACTCATACACAAAAATTCAAATATCTTATCTCATCTTATTCTTCATTTGATTCTTGTGTTGAAATATTTGGCTTTGTTTTACAAATAATTATTTCAAAAGGACCATTTTGGTCAAAAGTCAAAACTTGTGTTTAAAAGACCCAAATTTGTGAAAAGCTTTGTAAAAATATTCTAATACGTCTTTCAAATGTTTTTCAAGCTTTCAAAATGGAAATTCTATGTTGAAATCAAATTTGGCCAAAATCCTTGTTTTAACCCAAAATAGCCTAATTGGGCATATTGCTTGATTTTGGTATTCAAGTTGGATTTCATTGTCTTTATAAGTGGTATCATGGCTTCTTTAAGTATTTCAAATCTTTCAAGTCATGAGGAGTTAATTTCTATGAAATCCAAATTGGAGTTGCACTTTGAGGCCCTTAAGAAATTTTGATTTCCTTTTTATACCTCAAAGCGCATTTTGCCAAAACCTTATCTCAAAAAGAAAATTAATGATTGACATGGTTTCTAAAGTGTTTAAAATAGTCCAAAGATTATTTTTTTGAAATTTTCAAATCATTTGGATTTCATTTGAAAAGATTTTGCAAAAATTGCATTTCAGTCTGCCAAGACTAGCACTACCACACCTGAACAGCGGTAGCGCCAGAAAGTCTGGCACTACCGACCCTGTGTGAGCTGTAGTGCCGGCCTGGGCAAGTCCTTTCTGAAAATTCTGAATTTTTCAAAAAAAAAATTGGGATATCTTTTGAATGGAAATTTCTTTTTTTTTTAAAAAAACTTTTTGGAAAAGCTTCTTATTATCCCAAAGTATCTTTTTGCAAAATTTCAAATCATTTTAAAATTATCTGGATTAGTTTCAAGTGATATCCATTTGGTTTCTTTTGAAATATTTTAAGTGGTATCCGTTTGGTCTCTTTTTGAAAAATCATTTCAAAACCAAAACTTGTGAATGTCTAAATGCAAATAGCTCCATGCTTCATCTCTTGAATCTTTTGGAGCTTGTTTGATCAAGTTTTGTGCTCTTATTTTCAGTTGATATTGATTTACAATTGGTACCAGACTTTTATGTTTTTGAGCTATTGTTGAGGAACTCATGATCATGAAAATTGATTCTCCATTAAGTGGTCTTAAATGACAAATTATCAATTATTGGAGATCAAAAGGAATCATTTGTTGAGTTCTCACTCAAAGCTCAAATGAAGCTATTCTTATTTGCTCCGATATCTTCTCTAGTGGTATCAACTTGATTCTTTTGAAATATTTTAAAGTGATATCTACTTGGACTCTTCTAGCAAGAGCTTTTCAAAACTTGTGCACGTTCAAATATATATAGCTCCATGTTTCATCTCTTGAACCTTATGGGAGATTATTTTAATCAAGTTTTGTGCATTTATCTCCAAGTGGTATCTCTAATGGTTGCTCTGATACCTTCAAATTTTTCTAAATCTTTGAGAGTTCTTTTCTTTCTCAAAAACAGAATCAAGCTAAGGGGTATTGATTTCTGTCAAGTGGTATGTTTTATTCCCTTGTTTTATGAATTTTTACAAGTGATACCTTCTCCTACACCTTATGCATTTTTATGAGCTTTCATGGTATTTCAAACTCATATGGGTGAGTTCCCCATTTTAAGATAAAATTGTAAGTTCAATCTCTCAAGGACTCTCTGTGTGAGATCCTTTGTATGTTGAAATATCTAAAGGGGATAAGTTCATATTGAGTTTATTTTGAATGAAAATGCTTCTCTCAGGTGATACCTTCATGTTAAATGATCTTTACAAGTGGTATCTCTTTCATATAGTATCACTTGAAGAAATATTTACATGTGGTCTAACTTGAACAATAAGCATTACAAGTGGTACAAGTTTCTTGGTTTCTTTAAAAGTAGTACTACAAGTGATGCTTCTTCAAAAAGTCTTCCTTCAAGTGGTTTCATCAAAAAATTGTATTAGAAAATTTGTATCAGGCTTTCTTTTGGATAAATTCCTCGTTTAAGTCCTATTTTGCAAATTATGGACTCTTCCATTGAGTCATGATGAGTTCATTGTATGGCCTAAAAAATGAGGAGTTTTATTTTAATGTGTTTCAAATAATCCTTTTTTGTTCTTAACTCTAAATATGGCCTCTTTTTTAAAAGTGGTTTACTCTTTTAGGTCATATTTCAAAAGTTCGCAAAAGCTTTGGTTTTCATTCTTTAAAACCAAAATTTCTTGCAATGGTCATATGATTTTATTTCAAATCCTTCTATAATCTATATTCGATTGCTTCTCTTGTCAAGCTCTGTACTCTTTTTCGTTTGGCACATGATCTTCCAAGTGATAATTAGCTCTCGATGTTTTCAAGTGGTATAACCTCTTATTAATCTCAAATTTGGATAGAAAATGGAAAAACCAAGGTATGCGCTCGTATTCATTTCTATTGTCTTAATACATACTTAGGATTCAAGTTAAAAGATAAACTCTTCTATTGCCTTAGTCTAAATATGTGCATTATGTTTCCAAATCAATAAATACTTGAATGGACAAATCAATAAATATATGTGTTTTCCAAAGTGTCAGGATGATGTGTTCATCCTTACAGGGCTAACAGGATTGATCTTATATGTTCGTGGTTTATTTGCGAATATATTTTGCAAATAAACTTAAGGTTATGGGTTTCGATCCTAGAGCATGTGAATAGGGTTTGCAAATGTGTTTTGCAAATTGACTTGATCATGTGTTGATCATCACATGGCTAAGGGGATTGATCTCATAAGTTCTTAATTGATTTGCAAATGAGTTTTGCAAATAAGTTGTGCTTAATGCAATTCTTTGGAGTATGTGATTAACATGTGCAAATGTGTTTTGCATAGTGTTGTGATCATGTGTTGATCCTCACATAGCTCAAAGAATAAATCTTTATTGGTTATGAGAAAACTTTTTGTGAAAAACTTGTTTTTTCTCCTCTGGCCGGCACTACCGATCTTTGGGTGCGGTACTGCCGTATGGGTGACAGTACTAGCCCATATGGCCGGTAGATTTATTACAGAAGGGGCTAGTTCTGGGGTTTTTCCCGGCCGGCACTACCACCCCAAAGGGGCAGTACTGCCGCTATGGCCAGCACTACCGGTCCTTAGAGGGCGGTACTGCCGGGAATATAGCCATTGCCGACCGTTGGAGGTCGAGGCCGGCACTACCGGCCCTCATGGGCGGTAGTGACTGATTTGCTGAAAAATACCCAATTTGCCCCCCAACGGCTAGATTTCGTGTGGGGGCTATAAAAGGATGCTAAGGGTTGGCATTTGGGTGTTGCTGGTTTTGTGAGACACTTTGGAGGGGTTGTGCATGTGTTGCATTCTCCAATTTGGTTTTTGAGCTAAGAGTGAGCCCTAATTGCATGTGTTGCAATTAGGAAGTGGATTGAGAGCCTCTTGTGCGTGTGTTGCACTTGAGGAGGATCCTAGTGCATGTGTTGCACTTAGGAGGTCACCGGAGTGCATGTGTTTCACTAGGTGAAGTTCAAGCGGAAGGATTGATTTGTTACTCTTGGTGTTTCCCGACACCTAGACGACATAGCGGCGTTGTGCACGGTGACCTTCTCTAGAATATTGTGAGAAGGCCCGACAAGTTGTGATGGTCGGTGCTCGTCTATCCAGAGGGAGAAAGAGCAACCACTAGTGCATTCGAGGTGGATGCTCAGTTTGTTTGGGCTAACCTCAATGTGGACTAAGGGAGACCGGCAAGTCTCCGGACACTACGGTAAAAAGTATCGTGTCTCTTGTGCTTGCATTCTATTCCTTACTTATATTCAAGCAATTTATATTCATATAATTAAATTGATTGATTGCTTGTATTTAGGATTGCATTTTATTGTTAGAGACATAATTAGTTAGTGCACATAGTGAGCCTAGAGAATTTAGGCTTTGATTGTCAAAACCTTAGTTTATCGCTTCCGCATTAATTATTGTTAAGCTTTTGGTATAAGGGTAATTAGGGGTGAATTAAATTGTACAGAATCGTAGAAGAAATTTTTAAAGCCGCCTATTCACCCCCCCTCTAGTCGGCATCCTCGATCTTATAGCCGCAGGCGGAGGAGGCGAGGAGAGAGGCGAGGATCGGGGCGAGGGTGGCGCGAGCGAGATCCATTCCCCAACTTCTCTACTACATGAGCGGTGGAGCGCGCATGGCAGGGGAGACAGGGAGGAGGCGAATGAAGAACCGTGGCGTGCAGGGCTCTGGAATGACGAAAACAATGACGCGCAAAGATCCATCGGCTAGGGAGCGTCGATAGGAAGAGGCATGGCTAAATCGGTGGAAGGATCTGTCTGTGAATTCGTTTTTCATTGTTTTTTTGCAAAAAAAGTGATGTGGCATGGCTGGTTGCGCGAGAATCCTAGGCGCTTTAATATATGTACTAGATGCGTCTGCGCGGCGACACGCCGCGCCACGCAGACGCATGACGGTATGCAAAGGCATTTTTTTATCGAAGAAAAGACCTATGTGGGGCAAATAAATCTAGGAAGTTTGGAGGGTTTGTCCATAGAAAGATGTGCCTAGACATATTGCATGGGGAGTTTCGCTAAAAAAGTGAGCTAGTGGTAAAACTCTCGAGGATCGCTATGGGGGGGAAAACAATTTACGGGAAAAGGGGGGAAAACAAGATTTTTTTTGGCCCATTGGTAAAAGAGCGTATATAGATGTAAAAAGGTAATATGTGATAAAAGAGCAAAAAGGTTGAAGTATTGGGTGTCTGGTCGACGAAGAGACGTATCTATATGAACGGAGGAGCAAATTTTAGAAGGCTTTTAGGTGCGGGTTTTTTTAAATGTATTTAGATGTAGGAAAACAAGTCTTCCGCCCAAAAAAACACCAAAAATGTAATTTTTTAGGAACCCTGCACAAAAAAGGGGTTTTCGAGAAAAAAATCAGACTATAGAAGTTTGAAGGGTTCAGCCGCAAAAAAGATGGACATAAATGTAATCGAGGACTAAGCAACAATGCATGGCTTGATGGGTTCACCTATGTGTTCATCACGTCTGTAAGACTAAGTAACAGCGCATCTGGTGCAAAGATGCATTTCGTTTTTTATCTGTAGATGCATTTTTTTAACAATAACTATGTATGTCTAAAAGACGTAACCACGACAGAGAACAGAGGAAATTAAGCATTGGTTATACAAGGTTCTGGAGGTGAACTCTATGTTTAGGATAACATTTTGTTACATGCAAGTTAGCCTGAAAACAAAAACAGGAGTAAGAGTGTTCTTTTTTTAAATACATAATAACGGATGTAATTAACGGGGTGTGTGTGGATTAGGAAGCGATAAAGTAATATATTATAGGAAACAGGAAGCATACGACACAGTAAGACTGTAAAAGGATGTAGAACAACATAGTCCATCCGGTAAAGAAAGCTATTTAATGACTAAATTTACGTTGTCAATGAGAGCCTTTCAGATTCCGCAGCCGCAGAACATATCTTCTAATCTATTCTGATCTACCAAGCACTTTATAATAGGCAGCACAAAGAAACCAAAAGAAATGGACCTAACAAGAGAAATTTATTAGCGATGAAGTAATATATTATAGGAACCATAACAACAACTATTAACAACGTGGAAATTAGCATTCTTCGTTTTGTAATAGAAGGAAGGATACCAAAAGGGCTGTACCTCGTTAGAAGTATACCTTTCTTTTTTTATAGCCGGGAGATATTTTAGAGATACCTTTAGTCGCACCGAACATACACTACTACGGAACAGTACATCACTGCCGACTCCAAAACGCCATCACTGCCGGTTATTGGAGCCGGCAGTGATTGGTCAGCAATGATACTGGGGATTATCACTACCGATTCGGCCTACAATCGGCAGTGATTTTGAACAATCACTGCTGGGTCAAACCAGAATCCAGCAGTGATAGTTCCATATTACTAGCAGTTCGTACTAAGAACCGGCAGGGATATATATATATATATATATATATATCACTTCCGATTATTGGATAGTCCGGCAGTGATAAGCCGCGCACCAAATGTTTTTATTGCATATTTTTTCTGCATTATATATTTTTATATAGTGTATTAATATAGTATATAAAGCATCGTAAAAAAATAATTCAAATATATTAAAGCATCACAATATTTGGTTTTTACAATAGTTCATTTACAAATATAGTTTGACTACATCTCATTCACTTTGATTTTGCACCGACTCCAGTAGAAGGTGTCGTAGTAGGCATGTCACGGGTCGAGATTGAAGGAATGAGGCGATGAGGCTACTCGTGGAACTCGCCGTTTGGATTGATGACCTCATCATGAATGATCCGACGATCTGTTTTTGAATTGCTATAATTTATGTCAGTAATAACTTATTGGTTCTCAGCTTGGAGCGCTGTTATTGAAGAAATGAGAAAGTTAATTAATGATGATGATATATGTTAAATGAAAGAAAAGTAGGCATCAATGAGTAATTATATACCATGGCTTCGTTATAGCCGACACTCTCCGTGACAATTAAATGTATATTTGTACATACATAGTATGCACATAAATTATTTCCCTGGTCCTGCCTCATGCATGGAAAGTCGGTTATTATTTCAAAATGTTTCCTGTAGGGATGATACCGAACACTTTTCTTGCAATATCGTGCGAATGCCCTGTGAATGATTTTGAATAGTAATTAAACTTAAATGCAATAAAATAGAATATTGCTAGAGTAGTAACGCAACGATCGAGTTTACCTGTTCAGCATGTCCCAAAAGTCTTGATATAGATTAGATGGTTTTCTCCTCGAGGCCAAGACAAAAATCCTGCTAGCATCTAACTAGATGGCGAGGAGGACCTAGTGAAACCTGCACATATATGTCAACATAGTCAATTACTCCCACATTGTGTTACGCAAAAATAGTAAAATGATATTAGAAGTAGGGAAATACATACTTAAAGTTATAGGGTAAAAGTATGGGGGTTTTGTATTGCATCTTCAAGAAAGTATTAAATAAATAGTCATCATTATACTGTGGATGGTCTTTCACAAGCTTCTCTTGAGAAGCCCCAGATCTAGAAATGCTAAGTTGTCATTGCCATTTCTTCTACATGTCTGTACCTCCATTCTACATAAGAAAGAAGTTAGACATGCCATTAAATGGTACAAGAATGTACAATAATATATATAGAGACTTACAAAATCCACAATCTGAGTATATTCACGTCGAGGGCATCTGTAACATCCCAAAATTTGAGTTTTGGAATGTGAATTCAAAAATAAACAATTTGCATTTTTCTTGAATTAATTCCAGCTTAATTTGAATTTTCCATGAATGGAAGGATTTATTTTGACTAAACTATTCATCAAATTAAAGATTTTCAGTTTTTGTTCGGTTCATTGTGCTCCAAGGAATTTTTCGGTATTTTTGGGATTTTTTCTGAATTTATTTGCTATTTATTTGAATTTCTGGAATTTTTCTTAAATCGGAAAATGATTTTTTATTTCCAAAAGACCCTTCGGCCTTAATCTCTTCTCCGGCCCATTTTCTTCTCGGCCGCTCGCGTCGGCTGCTCCTTGACCCAGCTAGCTTGCAGCCTTTCAGTACCGTCCGTCTTGCGCGACGTGTCGGTGAGATCGCGCGCATGAAACCCTAGCCGCCTTCGAGTCCTGCCGCCGCAAGCCGCCATCCTCGGACTCCGGGTTGGGCACGCCTCCCGAGACCCCTATTTAAGCCACCGCACACTCTCCGAGTTTCGCCGTTTTCCGCCGCTTCATTTGCCCTCTCGCTCGTAGCCCGAGTCGCCGCCGTTGCTTCGCGCGAGCTCGCCGTCGTTCTCCGCCGTGCCGAGCCCTTCCGCCGCCCGGATCTTCGCCGTCGGTCCTCCTCCACCGTTGCCGTTGCTCGCCTGAGTTCGCCGCGTCGCCCTCTCGCAGACCCCCGTGGAACCGCGCCAGATTCATCGCCGTAGCGTCGTTTGCCGCGCATTCTTCTCCAAGTCCGGTGAGCTTTGCCCCTGCCGCTCGCCGTCGGTCCCAGTTGAGCTTCTGGCCGTCCGATCTTCGATGGATGCTCCAGATCGTGCCGCGTCGCTGTTGCCCGTGCCTTCGTTTTCTCCGTCCGATCCGATCGCAGCCGCGAGATGCGCGACGCGTGGCCGCCCACGTCAGCGCCCTGTCAGCAGCCACGTTTGTGTTGCATCAGCATCAGCCACCTCGTTAGCGCTTGCGTCAGCCGCCGCATCAGCCCTAGGTCCCATGAGCCCGGTCCACCGTGGACCTTGAGATTCCCATGGACTCGGTCCATGCACCGAGGGTCCCACCTGTTAGCCTAATAGGTTTTTCTGATTTATTTTTAATTCGGGAAATTGATTGCTGACGTCAGCGTTGAGCAATAAATCAATTTTCCAATAGAAAAATAAATCAGGAAATTCCGATTTTCTGATTTTCAGCATTTTCTCTGAATTTAATCTTTCGGAGGCCCGTTCTCGCTCATACGAACTCCGATTGAGGCGATTCAAGTTTCTAATTTTTTCTAAAATCAAGATCTATCTTCCAGAGCTATTTATTTTCATTTTTGAGCTTGTTTGAGTCTCTGTTTGGTATTTATTTGGTTTCATTGCTTTCTTTTCCGGTAGACGCTAATTCCGAGGGAGCGAAGACTTCGAAGACCAAGACTCAGCACTAGATCAGCAAGGCAAGTCGTAGTCCTTGACCATATTGATCCTATGTTTACAAAAGTACTTTACTTTTATACAATTGCATGCTATTTTGTGTATCAATGTTTATTTCATGGGAGTAGATATATATACCTAGTTGTCGTTATGCCACCTTGATTATTGGGATGCCATGTATCCATTGATAAACCTAGGTTGGGACATTACTAGTTGGACATAATCGTTATACCAACATTGGGTTATCGTAGCTATGCTTAGACATGCTTAGATATACGTTGGGATCCATATCACATGTTGAATAATGTTAATCTTGACTTAATGAGATATTGAATCGTGGCGTTAGCCTTTGTTGTAAATTTGTTGTACCATGGCGGGGTTTGCCATTGGTCTTGGTTGAACGAATTATTTTCCCTCGGGCAAGTGATCGTGCAGTAAAGGGGGTGCTTTCTAGCACATTGGGATGTGGATGCCTTGCCTGAGACAACTTAAGGACTTAATCTTGTGCGCCATTGAACTGGGCCTAACCGTACTACCACAAGTCTGGTACGGGACAGACCTAGCTGATTAATTTGCAATGTTTAGCCTTGTGTACTGCCAATTGGTGGTGTGGGTTCCGGGATGGACGGGTAGATTCGCAAGGCGCAAGAGGGGGCCCTGCGGGGCAAAACCTTAGCGGGCAGTACCGAGTTTAGACAGTGCATTGTAAAGGCTTTGTCGTGAATTCTCTGCTGGCACACCAAAGGAAGTGTGCTAATGGGCAGGCACAAGGAGAATATCATGTCTTGTGGGTAAAGAAGTACAACCTCTGCAGGGTGTAAAACTATTCGAATAGCCGCGTCCGCGGTTATGGACAAGCCCGGGAATTTCACACAGGGTATAGATTATTTCATGAAATGTGGAATGTGGAATTGTTGGGATGTGAACTGGGAGTTCACTATTGTTTTGTTGTCTAAAGTAATACTGTTGAATTTATTGGTTGATACTTGTTTTAGAAGGTGTAGGGTGATACCTCGCCATTCTGTTCATGTTGTCTACCGTCGATCTATCGGTTATTTATTTATCTTTTCATAAATGTGCTTTTAATCTATTTATTGTATTTCAATTCAAGTTATTGCTTTCTGCAAATGAACCATATGGCCATCCTTGTCAAGCCGTGCATGAATATATTGCATCAATTCCCTACGCCTTGTTGAGTACTTTTTGTACTCATGGCTATACGCCTTTGTTGATCAGTTGCTGAGGAAGGATCAGGAAATGCTGAGTATCATGAGGAGGAATTCTATGAAGACTACGTGGATTAGGAATGCGTTCCCCAGACGATTGCCTGTGGCATGTCGAATGGCTCAAGTTATCTTTTCCGCTGCAATAATTATTTATTTCTTAAGCCCTTAAGGCATAATGGTGTAAACATTGACCATAAGGTCGTTTGCTTTATTTAATAATAATTTTCTTCTTCTTAGTTAATTCGTTGTATGGAATAGTATTTCATCTATGTTTCCACTGTGTGCACTAGCGTGATCCTGGACTAGTGCAGTATACACAGAGGGTTTCGGATTTGCAAACCCGGATCCCGACAGCATCTTGCTGGTACAACATATACAACTCCTCGAAACCCACCCAGAAGGTGTTATCCCCATTGTGAAAGTCCGGCTCTCTATATCTGACTGCGAACGCCTTCACACCATCATTGGACCGTTGCATGTACCACTGATGGACGCGCCACAGTTGTGTTGTTAAGTGGTCTAAATGAGCTGGTTCAACCAACGGTTTCCCCATAAAAAACTTCCACCTTAGACCTTGCTCGTGACCACCATCTCGTTAAGCAGTATCTCCTTGAGCTTCCAACCTCAACGCGTTGGCACTAGCCGACTTCAAGTATTGCTTTCTGGAGATGCGCTCGTAGTCTGACATTCCGCAAGGTTCAGAAGCCCGCCCCGTCTTTTTCACTTTTCCCATACTCAAGAAAAACTTCTGCGCATTAGCATCAAACTTAGTCTTCTCAGGTGATGGCACCTTTTTGAAGTGAGATGTTACGTTGGCGAGTCGACCTTCGTTATGATCTGTAGTTGATGGGGGAACTGGAACACTTCTTTTAGTTTGTCCCACAGCGAGTTCTTCATGTCATTGGGAACCACCCACTAGTCACCTCCGCGACCAGTCCATGATCTGTAGCTGATGGGCACATCATCCCTAGTAATAACCCCGCATGCTGTCCTGTACGGTCCCAACGATGACTCAAGTATAGTAGGTTCCCCGACTGCCAATAGCTCCACTATGTTAAAAAGTCCCTTAGGCATCTTGCTCAGACCATGACCTGCGCGCTGCCTCCATTCATCAGACGTCTGAGGCAGCAATTTGATCTTCTTATTAGTCGTTTGACCCTACAATGTTTTGGGAACCACAATCTACTAATACTTTACCTTGCGTACGTTAGTGATGTCAGGTTGGTCCATGGCTGTGGCGCCAGGTTGCTCCATGTCAGGATGCTGTAAGTTCAGGTAGTACGTCGGGCTATGGTTTGGGCTACCCATTCCTCCTTCGTCTATATTTAAGGGCCCAACTCCCTCCGACACTTGTCCCTGGTCAGAGACCATTCCTAACAAGTTTATCAGAAATTTCAAATTAACAAAGTCATATTTGAAAGACATGTATGCATCTTTCAAAAACATATACACATATAATGTTAACGAAGAAAGACGTAACGAGGAAATGAAGATAGACGTAACGAGGATATGAGCCTAAGTATAGCCGTGTTGCCGGCTATACTATTCTTCTGCTCGTGATGCCGAACTTATCAATTCAAAGAAATAAAATTAATACACATATTTGAAAGACACATACACATCTTTAAAGAACATATACACATATATATATATTTTTTATCTTTATACACATACATCTTTCAAGGACACATACAACCAACGGGCTATTACATCAAATACTGATCTCTTTTGTACTTTGAATTTTACATATTCAAAGCTGATGCACAAACAACCAATGGGCATGATGAAGTTTGTTTAAGTTCTGGTGATACAAATATATTTAAGTATTGATTTCTCTATTATTATTAAGTTTGTTTACTCGTATTATGGATTTCAGATATCATAATACTTAGGGTTATTTGGCCGACAAGATCTATATGCAGAGCATGATGAAACAAGATTATTTCTACATAATAAGGTAGTCTATATTTTGGGGAGCATTACTAAGCTGATTTATAAATTTATGAGGTTTTAAATGAGGTCACACAATGATATTTGCGACAAAAGCATTTTAGCTAAAAGTTTCTCATGCTTACTGTTCTTATAATGTGTTTCCGATGACCATAACACTTAGGGGTGTTGAACCAGCAGGATTTAACTAAAAAGCAAGTTATAATAAGAATATTTTTCTAGATTATGGTAGTCCATATGATAAATAATATTTCTAGGCTAATCTTCACAAAATTTGCATTTAGACGAGTTGTTTTATGATTTGCCGAAAAGGCTTAAATGGTCACAAAGTTGACGTTAAAAAGAATTGGATCCCGTTTTAAGTTTGCGACCACACTAAATATGATTACCAACTCATTTTTCTGGCATTAGTAGGGTACGATCCTAGAAGTGTTTTAAAATTGGTTTTGCATTATTTTGATTTTAGCCGAGATGTTTTATATGCACATGAAAGATAAAGTCTATTATGAAAGCAATCCAAATTAGTTCTTTTTGCCGATTATTATGAGCTTATCTCAAAGAATATACTAAGATTAGCTTTGCCTAATTTGATACTTAATTTATGAGGTTTTATGCATATGTCTTTGATTCTCAACTATATATACATCATAGGATGGCATATTTCATCTAAAGGACTTAAGCATAATTTATAACCTATTTTAATGACTCTGCTGCATCATTTGGACTGATATGATAGTATTTAGAATCCAATTTTACTCATTTCAGATTTCTTCTGCCCAAAGTATACATTCTTGAATATTTAATGCATTAAAAACAACCTTTAATAGAAACTGATTCAAACAAAGTTCAAATTCAAATATTTTTATATATTTGGGATTCTAGAAGTATAAGGATATCAGAAAAATTAGTTTCATTCAGTTTTTAGTTCATTTGCAAAAAATTTATGTATAGCCTATCTTTCATTCTTTTCTTTAAATTTGAATTTCAAATTCATTTAGTGCTCTTTTTCAAAATATTTCAGTGCTCTTTTTTCAAAATATTTTTGTACATTCTGGAAGTACTTGAGTTTAGATGAATTTATAACTTTGTTTCATTTCTTTTTTGGATTAATAATGCAAAAGTTATAAACAATTGAAGTTGGCTCGGTTGTGAAAATCCAGTGAAAATAGAAAATACGCCTTCAACGTATTGAAAGTGCCTTTCCTTTTCGTGCAACTCTGGTGAGTCTCCGCACGGCCAAGGGCTGGGGAAGGAATAGCTCATCGAGGCCACCGGATGGAGGTCTTGGCCAGCGGCGACCAGAGCAACACGCAACCGAGAGCTTGGGGCGGCGCTAATGGCATGCTAGCTGGGAGCAAGAACCATGGTGTGAGGGATTGAGGCGACGGCGACGAGGTCCAAGGTGACAGCGCAGAGGTACGCGAGGAGGTGGCGGCGGAGAGGCAATGGCACTAGGTTAGAGTGTAATTGAGAGGAGGGGGCGCGGCCTTTGAATTTATAGGGGTGGACTATCACTGTCGGCTCGCCACAAAAACCGGCAGTGATAGTCTATCACTGCGGGGCCAAAATGAGAGCCGGCAGTGATAGTGGCCTTATCACTGCCGGCTCACTCCACAAACCGGCAGTAATACTAGATTATCACTGCCGATTGGGAGTAGTAACCAGCAGTAATAATCCACATCACTACCGGTTTTGTGAGGCAACCGGCAGTGATAAGCTGGTCTCCGGTCAATTAAGTGAAACTTTCAAATTATTTCATTTCAAAGGCTGAGTTCTTTGGGATTTTTGAAATTCTATCAAATTTGATCCAAATTTTCTAAAATGTTTTGGAGGCATACTGCAGGACATCTATTATTTTATATAAATATTTTCCCCTAATTTTGATCAAGTTCTAAAATTCTAAAAATCCAGATTGCTCACTGTTTTAATAGTTATAATATTTTGAAAATCATATAATGCTTAAAAAATTCACACAAATACAGTAGACTAACCATTGCTCCAAAAATTCACACAAATACAAAAATTCACACAAATGCAGTCAAATTGACACAAATTCAAAGGCAGTTAAAGATTTACACTCAAATCTTGGATCACGCTTTTCTTCAAGGTGCCAAAGAATAGAGAGAATCTGCTGAAAGAACAGAGAGAACCAGTTCCGAGCATAACCTCAATTTCCATTACTCCATATAATACATTAATTGTTCATATGAGGAAATAAACATGTCGTTCGTACAAAAGAAAGCATATATTTCATTAGTACAATTAAGCTATGATTCGACCTTCGTTATGATCGCGGCGTATGTATGTAACTTCCTCACTCTCTTACATGAGACTTAGGTCAACGTCCTCTCCAAAAGGACGAAGCTCATCAAATTAGTTGTACTCTTCCTCGTCGACAACATTCTCAACTCCGACAATCTTTCTTTTTCCTTGAATAACCACGTGACGCTCCTTGTTAGTCGAGTCAGTTACAAAGAAGATTTGTGTAATAGGATTAGCAAGTACGAATGGTTCTTCTCTGTATCTGACGAGTTTCAGGTCCACGATAGTGATACCGTACTTGTCGATGTTCACACCCCCTAGAAGTCTGACCCATTGACACCGAAAGAGAGGGACCTTCAAAGGTCCATAGTCAAGCTCCCAAATCTCTTATATGAATTTATAGTAGGTTTGTCTATTTCCATTGCTGTCATAGGCATATATACGGATACCACTTTTTTGGTTGGTGCTCTTTTGATCTTGTGCTCTTGTATAAAATATAAAACCATGTCATATCCTTGGAATGTCCGAATTGTAGTTGACAGTCCCTAAGCCAACACTTTCGACTGAGCGCACTCTGTCTCCGTATGCATCATGTGTCTACATAACCAATCGCCAAAGTTATCTCTATGCTCTGTTGAGATCCAACCCCTGACTTCCCTAGGTTTGTTCTGCATAGCAGCTCTTGTGCATGTTGACATATGGGGCCACCACAACTGATTGTCTCAAAACTGCAAAATGTACTTGTGTGAATGAAGATAGATTACTATTACGGTGTGATTTCTCGCCTAGTGTCCCTTTCCCATGTAGCCTAGCCTCATGCCGAGATACAGGCACACCAAATGGTTTGAGATCCATATAATCGACGCAAAACTAAATGACCTCCTCGGTTCCCCAACCATCGGCAATACAGCCTTCCAACCGATGTCGGTTACGAACATATTTCTTTATAACCCCCATGAACCTCTTGAAAGGGTGCATCTGATGTAGAAACACGGGACCAAGAATCTGTATCTCTTTCACAATGTGAACAATGAGATGGACCATAATATCAAAAAAAGATGGAAGGAAACACATCTCAAGCCTACATAGAGTGTGGACCACGTCTTCCTGCAGCTTATCTAGTTTGAATGGATTGATAGCCTTCTGTGAAATTGGGTTTAAGAATGAACACAACTTTATAATTCGGTCTCGGACTTTCTCTGGCAGAACACCCCTAATTACAATTCGAAGCATCTGTGTCGTCATCATGTGGCAATCGTGAGACTTCGTGCCAATTAATTTTAAGTCTTTCATTGATACTAGTCTCTTTATTTAGGCAGATTAACCAGACAGAACTTTGACTCCGTGCAAGCATTTGCACACGCTAATTTTTTCTTTCTTACTCAAAGTGTAGCAGGCTGCGAGAAGGTACTTTTTGCCTGTATCCATGTCTTGGTGATGCAGCTCCTTCCTGAGTTTCATATCTTCGAGGTCCATCCGCGCTTGGAGGGTATTTTTTGTTTTACCAGTATATCCAGTAAGATACCAAGCAAGCTGTCACATACGTTCTTCTCTATGTGCATAACGTCAATTGCATGTCGAACTTCCAAGTGCCGCCAATAAGGTAGGATCCAAAATACTGATATTTTTTTCCACAAAGGAGCCTTATCACGGGAACTCGAGATAGATGTACTGCTGGCTCTCTTTCCATGAATAATTTTAAGATCATTTACGGCCGCAAATATCTGTTTCCCAGTGTGATTCTTCGGAGTTAAGACAGTGTCCTTTGTCCCGTCAAAAGCTCTCTTATTATTGCGGTATGGGTGATCCTTGCAGAGGAACCTATGATGCCGCATGTAAGCTATTTTTCGGCAGTTCTTCAGCCACCGGCTAGCTGTATCATCCAAGCACTAGACGCATCCGTTGAAACCTTTTGTCATCTGACCCAATAGGTTACCAAGGGCAGGGTAAACATTGATGGTTACGAACAACAATACGCGTAGGATAAAGTTCTCTCTTTTATACTCATCCCATACTCGTATACCATCGTTCCACAATATTAGAAGATCTTCAACCAATGGTTTGAGGTACACATCGATATCGTTGCCAGGTTGCCTGCGCCCTTGGATCAGTAGTGGCATCATAATGTACTTCCGCTTCATACAAAGCCAATGAGGAAGGTTGTAGATGCATAGAGTTACCAGCCAAGTGCTATGACGACTACTCATGTTGCCGAAAGGATTCATCCCATCCGTACTCAATCCGAACTTTATATTCCTCACATCATATGCAAAGTGCTTCTTATATTTTCTGTCATGTTCCTCCATTGCACAGAATCAGTAGGGTATCTGAACATTCCATCCTTCTCACGCTCTTTGGCGTGCCATCGTAGCAATTGGGTATGACTTTTATTCTCAAACAATCGCTTCAGACGAGGGATTATAGGGAAATACCACACCACCTTTCGTGGGGATCTCTTCTTCTTACACTTCACCCCGACATCATCGTTATCGATATCATCATTGTTTCCCTTATACCGCTTTGCTTTGCAAACAACACAAGCATCGAAGTCTGCAAACTCATTGCGATACAATATGCAATCGTTTGGGTATGCGTGTATTCTTTGTACTTCTAGTTCTAACGAGCAGACAACCTGCTTAGCCTGGTATATAGTGAAGCTCTTATCGGACCAACCATTGCTTGCCTTCAACTGCAGTAGTATAATCACGGTATGCAGCTTTTTGTGCTCCTCCTTGCAGTTGGGGTACAATGGTGTTGTAGAGTCCTCTACCATACGCTGGAACTTTTGAAACTCTCTTTCACTCGTGAAGTCCCCCTCCCCATCACGCAACATTTGATCTAGATCATCTTTGTACCTATCAACGAACGTATCTTCGACCGTCGTTATATCGTTGTCTCCATCATCTTCATCAATGTGTTGACTTTCAAGCACAATCTCATCTTCACCGTGCTCGGTATCTTCATCAATTGGTTGCCCTTCATGTACAATCTCATCTTCACTATGCTCGGTCCAACAGGCATAGCCAGCCTTGAACCCCTTCGAAGCAAGTGTGCACATATCGACTATATGGTAGAAAATATCTTTTCAATTTTGCAATCAACGCATAGACAACACATATAGTCCGCCAGTTTCTTCGACTTATGCGCCGCAGCCGCGTTCAGAAAACAAGTCATACCATTAAAGAACTCTGGACCGCGACGGTCCGTGTCATACATCCACCTTCGGTCCATCTACAATTAATTATATGAAACTAAATTTCAGTAAATCAATAAACGATCACAAAATAATTTATTCTTTACATTAGTCATGTAGTGCTAATTAATTAAATCAATAAACATCAGATAAGCATATAATTGTAAATAACAATATAATTGTAAATGATTAGATTTAAAAATCCATCTAGCAATTTTTACTATATTAAAATACATCAACCTTTTTTCATTATTTAAATATCCATCTAGCAATTTTCACTATTTAAAATTCATCTAGCAATTTTCAATATTTAAAATTCCACTAAATCACTAAAATGAATAAGAATTGTAATTTATTCACTAAATTAGCTAGATCTTAATTTGAGCTCTACCGACCTAAAATGTCACACCATACAATCACTAATTGTCAAAATCTAGAGCAATCTTTAAAGTACAATCTAACTACAAATATAATGTAGATCAAGTTACTAACATTGGAGAGAAATTTGAGATGAATTTTGGTACAATTTTCTAGCAGCAAGTCGCCAAAATCCTTGCCACCGAGCAAAGACAGAGCTCCTCTCTGTTCTACTCGGTTCAGGAAAAGAATTTCACCTATATAAAGATACTTATCACTGTCGGTTCTGCGCAGAAATGACAGTGATAAGGATTGCGCGGGAAAATACTTATCACTGCCAGTTCTGGAATAGAATCGACAGTAAAAATGATGATATCACTACCGGGTAGTAACCGAACCGGCAGTGATATTTTGTTATCACTGCTAGTTATATTCATGAACCGGCAGTGATATGTGCTCCTACCGGCCGGACTTTTAAACCGGCAGTGATATGGTTATTACTGTTGGCTCTAGCCCAACTGACAGTGATATACCGGTAAGGATGACCTGTTATGCAGTAGTGATAATGCAACCGAGCTACCAGTTTTTCCTCTAGGTAAGGCCTTTAATCTCCTTGTGATCTGCTAAGCAGTTTTATATAGCCGGTTATATTGCATGTTTTGTTCAGTGCTGTCTCTTGCCCTATAGTTTGTCCATGTTATATATCCTTTGCACACCAGCTGGATAAAAACAATGTTACGAGGTTAGCAAAATCTGTTCATTAGTTTATGGTAACGCAAAAGCTTTTCTTCAGGAGCTAGTCCACAAATCTTTCACCACAGTATTTTTTTCCCTCTCCATCCTAGTTACGTGGTTTCAGATAAAAAAGTTAGTTAAAATAAAGCCTGTTGATAATATCCATTTTTCTCAGCTTGATCAAAACATGACGGTCTAGGAGGTACTCAGGTACTTCAACAGAATAGCTTGCTTTTCGGCCTGATTGATCTAATTATCTCGACAACTAAAGATATTTTCCTCTCTTTTTTTACAAACTAGCTGAATATCTGTCTTTTTCTATGGATAAAAATAAATATAGCCAGCATGTTAATTTGTTGTCATTGGGCTTAGTTTGCTCATGCTCTCAGCTCCACTATAGTGCCTGGTTGAGCACCAAACCTCTGCTGTCGAGTTTGGCTTACATCACATCATTGGCTTTGCCACCACTGTTTGCATCACACCTCTGCCACACACCATGAAGGAAGGGAAGAGATGTTGTTAGATAAATATGTCGGGATCTGAATATACAAATCTGGACCCTCTGTGTGTATATCGCACTAGTTTAGAATCACGCTAGTGCACACAGTGTCAACATAGATGAATATCACTATCATACAACGGAAACATAATTAAAGACTTCATTTATTAAATATAAGATAGTTAATTGACCTTATGGTCGATTTTACAAGACTATACCACACAGGGCTCAAACTATAATAAATTAAACTGCAGCGGAAAATAAACTCGTAGATAAACCTCTCAGTATGCCACAGGCAACTGACAAGGCTCGCACCCTAAATGTTCGCCTCCTCTTGATACTCCTCCAACGCAGGTGTTGACTCCTCTTCAACTGATGATTTTGTTATGGTAATGGTGAGTACATAAAGCACTCAACAAGTTGTGCACATAATGCAATTCTAAATAACTATATGCGAGGATTATTCCAAATGAATGGCTGGCATGGCTATTTTACAGTAAAGCAGTATTTACAAATGAATACAATAAATAGATTGAAATAACAGTAAAACAAATGAGAGTAATAAGTAACTGACACACAGCCCTAAACAATTTCTAATATATCCAATGGCACACAATCTCTATTACCAAGTTTTATTTTATAAAATATAACCCTTGGCTGAAATTCCCAAGCATCATTCATAACCGGGGACATGGCTATCCGAATAGATTTACACTCTACAGAGGATATACAATTTTCCCACAAGACATGATCATCTCATATTGCCACGCGATAACACACTTTCTTAGGTGTGCGGCGAAGAGATCATGAAAAAACCTTTCAGAAAACTCTATTCCAACATAGACCCTCTCAACAAGTCTGACTCACCATTCCTTCCCTCACACAGAGCAGAAGAATAAGAGGAACTTATCGTTGGACTAGAAACAATCCTTGATCAAGATGTGAGGCCAGTGCGCACACACCCTCCCCTAATCGCACACACAATTTGATCATCCACCTAAGAAATCATATGTCAAGACTTGGTAACATACTGAGTTAGGTCCGTCCCATACTAGACATATGGTTGCATGATTAGCCCTATTCAATATCTTGCACAGTTAAGTCTTTAATTGACCGAGACAAGACTTCCACATTAACTCAAATATCACACAGACTCACCATAGCACACAGTCTCTTCCCACTTACCCCAATCTAAATCATTTACCACCCCAGTTGATTATTGTGCAACACATGCCGTCAACAACTCAACATTGTTGTGTGATAACATATGACACACCTTTTCATAAACATGTTATATAATCTGTTAGTCAAATTGAACTTGCACTTCCAAAAGACATGAGTTATACGTGGTATGGCTAAGCAACTACACACGATCTAACCAACACACGTTGGTATCTATTAGCAACCAACTAATAATGAACCATCATAGGGTGACAAATAATCATAGCATACGAATGACAAGGTAGGTCTACTCCAGTTGGGTTGAATAGATAAAACCCAAATTAATTGAAAACAGTTCTAAGCATATAATAATATGCAGTAATTTAAAACAATATAGCATTTGCAAAACTGGGTTCAACATGATCAAAGCATAACTGCCTTGCAACGCTTCACCTTTAAACAACCCGGGCACTTCGACGTCTACACGAATTGAAAGAGAAAATACCAATAAATACAAACTATAGAGCAAATAAACTCTAACAATCAAATAAAATTTACCATTAAATAGATCTTAATGAAGGACCGAGATGGCGAATAGAGGGGGGGTGAATGGTCGCAAATAAAAATTCTCCCAAAATACTCCAACAAAAACCTCGACAAGATCGCTCAAAGGAAATTGTGAAAAACCCGAAAAACTAGACAACTATGTGTACCCCAAGCTTGCATGGATAAGTACCATAAAATATGTGGGGATTTTTGAGTCACAATCCTGGTTGTCTAGTGTCTAAGATAAAGAGGAATCAATTCAAACTCTTGCTTTTAGAAAGGACATCAATTCAAATCACAAAAGTCACTTTCAGAAAAGCAAAAGCAGAATTTCCAGAACTTGTCCTCAATTTGCACAGGAGGTTGGTGGGTTTATGCAGCTCAAAAACTTCTGAGAATTTTTCTCCCTATGATAATCAGAGTCATGAAGAACTCCACCAAATTTCTCCTCAAAAAGCCTTACAGAAAAAACAGGAAAAATCTAAGAACACAGTATGCTCAAGAACTTCGAGCAGAAAGTTTGGGGCTCGGTTTTCACCTCATGGCGCCTAAACGGTGTAACAAGTGAACTCCAAAATTTTTATGTATTTGTATATCAGAGTCCCTCACCTCCTCCAACAAGAATCACTCAAAAAGGAATTTTCTAGATTTTTACAAAAATCAAACACTGACTGCTGCGCGAAGAACAACTTCTGAACAAAGTTGGAACTTGAAAGAAAAGATGTTCTATACTCAATCCAAGAGTGCAAAAGAGATGTAAAACCATATGAACACACTCAAAACATCCAAGATCAGCAGCATTTAGAAGGAGGGGAGGCAAATCCAAATTACTTGAAAGTAAATTGCGGGAATATAATTGCGGGAAAGTAAATGCTGAATTTAAATTGCGTAGAGTAAAGACATAATGTAAATGCGCAAAATAAATTCAGAGGTGGATGGATAAAACTTTCATTTCTGGAAGGGGAGGTTACAAAGCCTCACATTCATGTGGGCAAAGCTCAAATGAGCATCAAAAACCTCAACACCTTCAAGGGAAGGAGGCTACCCCTCCACCCCTATTTATACTACTCTTGGGCCACCTACCACTCTTGGATGAGTCCCTCAACCCTAGAGCACTCATCTAAGGGCTAGGATTAACCCACACACACAGCCATGCAAGGGCTAACCCAAAACCCACACACATACCGGGTTTTCTTGCACGGTTTTCAAAGCATACTACCTAGACCCGCTAACCTATCAACTAGACCTCAATCCGACGGCCCTCATTGATCCACGCGGCATCTAGCTAGCATCAACTCCTTTCCTTGTCTTCTTGACTTGCCCGGACTCTGTCTCCGATCATCTTCCGGCGATCTCCCAACCGTCTGGACCTCCGACGCTCCTCGCCTAGTCCCGGTCATCCTTCGCCTCACCATGACCTAGCACCGTCGCCCCGCAACCATCAAAGACAAGGAAACTCCTCACATAGCAATGCCCACAAAGATGTGCAATAAACCATCCAACTCATCACTACCGTGTCCATACGACCCAGATCGCCACTCTGGCAGAGACAACTCAAATTGCTTCATTTTGAAAATCAATCCAAATCAAACTCAAACTTGAGCACACCTTGCTCAAATAAAGTCAAATACTCATCACTAACATGGATGGACCTCCACATGGTCCTTCAATCTCCCCCTTGATGAGTATATTGACAAACCACACAAAAGGCATAAATTTGAGTTTGAAGAAAATGAAGAAGAAAGCATTTTTAGTTGCAAAGTCAAACTTGGTCCAAAGATAGAAATTAGAACCATGACCAAGTTGACGAAGAGGAATTCAGATTTTAGAGTTAAATTTAAGAAAGAGCAAGTTTTCAACAAAACTCTAAAATCCAACTAAACATGTCAAATGTGATTATGAGATTATGATCTAATGAAGTAGTAGCATAGTTTTACAAAGATCATAATAACCAAATAAGCATTCACATTTTTATCATTTTAGTGATGCCTTTTCTACGTTTTCTCCCCCTTTTGGCAATATAGGCATCAATTTTTTTTATGTATGCATGAAATGCAATCGAAAGAGCTTTGAAGATTATCCAATTGATCAAAATGGAAGGATATTACACCAAGTTTGTCAATTTCAGAAGATGACTAAACTAAGACATGTCCAAGTGCAAATACGAGCTTAGTTTTGAATATTTCATTTTTAGCAAGATTAGACAAGTGCAACACTTAGCTTTAGTTTCAAAAATAGAAGAATAGCCACTCAAAGTGTCAAAAGGAAAACCTAGAGTTCAACCTACTCAACACTTTGGGGAATCTAGAAGAGCATACAAGGTCCTTCGGGCTCATTTATCACTTAATGCAAATTTTGATTTATCATCATACAAGACATAGCGGGGTGCAAATGTTTGACATTATTTGCATTTTTTAACCACATATGTCTTTGTTTTTAATTTATTTGCATTTTCTTTTGACAACCAATTGACTCAAGCCGTATGCGACCATCTCAAGATGAACTCTTAAGAGGATGGTCTAGGTCAAACACGATGTATTCCAAGTTCATCCCAAGTGCAATGGGAAGCGGTCTTGTGAATGCAAGGTGTTGAGTCATATGTGCACAAGAAGAGTCAATTTTGTTTAATTTTCATTTTTTTGCACAATGATTCATGAGCAATTGAAGGAATCTAGCATGAATCAAACTAGTTTCACCCAAGTTGCTATAGGGACTCTAGAGAACTCCTAAATTTCTCAAATTATGGCACAAACCTCTAGAGAAAAAACCTAGCAAGTAAAAGCAACAAGTTTCATCAAGTTTTTCATTTAAGGCTTATTTCATTTTTAAGCTTAGCAAGTTAAATGAACTTGGACATACCTAAGCTAGTGATTTTCTTCAAATGATGTAGCATGGTGTATAGCATGAACAAGAAATCAATTGCATAATAGACAAAGCTCATAAAACAGAAAATGCAGTCTAAATGCAATGCATGAACAGATTCCCAAACTCCCCTCAACAAATGAATCAATTTTAAGCTCAAATCTGGTTAAAGTTGAGTTATTATCAAGATTAGGCATAAAGAAAACCGAATGAACTCAATAACAACCGGAAAAAGCAGAATGAGGAGAAGAAGCCTAGAAAGCGCAAAGCTGGATGGCTATTGAGCATAGATAAGATAGAAGAGACTCACTACGGCTTAGACTCGCTCTTATCTTCCCCATGGTGACATAGGGAAGTCGATCTAGATCCCAACTAAGGAGTGCACATGCACCTGTCTACCCGGGAGGCCCAATACCGCTAGACTTATAGGACTGTGAGGGAACTCAACCTAGAGAGAAGAGAGAACAGCTAATCACGCATGATAGCAACCTAAAGCACAAGATAAGAGGTCCATGCGAGGCATGCCAGAAGTCTAAGTGAGTGAACTCAACTCAAGAAAACAAGCCCAGAGTCACGCAGAAGAAACACAAAGAAAAGAAAAGCTGGAAGAAAACATATAATAAATAATATAGAAACCAGCTCCTCACGAAAGGCCGTAAGGGCTCACGACTCCAAGCTCACTCCTCAAGGCAACAAATCTGGAGCTATCCAAAGGCTTGGTGAAGATATCGGCTAATCAAGGTCACTCTCTCGAATCGAAGCGCGATATCTCCCTTCTCTACATGGTCTCTAAGGAAGTGATATCTAATATCAATGTGCTTGGTAGGAAATGTTGCAATCGGGTTTTTAGCAATGCAAATAGTGAAGTGTTGTCACGAGAAAAGTGGCACACTCTCTATCTCTAACCCATAGTCCCGTAAGGTCAATCTCATCCAGAGCACTGCTACAAAGAATCGGTCGCAGACAACATACTCGGCCTCGGTGGATCAGTGCAACTCCGATCGCTTCCTAGATGACCAAGAAACAAGAGAAGTGCCAATGAATTTGCAAGTGCCAGAAGTGTTCTTCCTATCTATCCTACAGCCAGCAAAGTCGGTATCGGAAAAGGCTCTAAGAGATAGACAAGAAGAAGAAGAGTACCAAATACCATAATCAGTGGTAGCACGAAGGTACTGAAGATTCGCTTTACCGCTCTGGCGGTGAGAGGCGCGAGGAGAAGCTTGAAATCGAGCGCACGGACACACAACAAAATGTATGTCCGGCCTCAAGCGGTGAGGTACAAGAGGGAGCCGATCATGCTCAAACTCCTTTTGATCAAGAGGCTCACCATCCTCATCGGGCTCGAGGACGTAGTGGTGGCCATAGGAGTCATCACCGGCTTCCCATCGACATGTCAAGCACCTCAGAGGTCACGGGTATATTTGCCTTGATGCAAGAAAGTACCCTCCCGAGTCCGCTTGATTTGGAAGCCAAGAAAGTAGCTCAACTCGCCCATCATACTCATCTCAAACTCAGGCTCATCACCTCGTAAAACCGAGACACAAGCAAATGAGACGAGCCACCAAAATGATATCGCCCACATAAACCGGACAAGAAGAAAATTAGACTCATGGTGTCCGATGAATGAGTTTTGTCTACTATGCCCATTTTGAAGTCATGGCTGAGAAGATAAGACTTGAGCCTCTCATACCATACTCTGGGGGCCTCCTTGAGTCCATACAAAGCTTTGGAGAGCTTGTATACATGACTCGGAAACTTGGGGTTCTTGAATCCTGGAGTTTGTTTGACATAAACCTCTTCCTCAATATAGCCATTGAGGAATGCACTCTTGACATCCATTTGATAGATCTTGAAGCCCTGGGATGCAGAGAATGCAAGCAGGATCCTAATAGCCTCTAGTCTAGCTACAGGGGCAAAGGTCTCCTCAAAGTCAAGACCTCAACTGAGAAAAGCCCCTGCAACTAGCCTAGCCTTGTTGCGAATGACAACCCCATCCTCACTCTGCTTATTTTTGAACACCCACTTGGTCCCAATGACATTATGACCAGATGGGGGCTCGACAAGCTGCCATACCTTGTTCCTCTCAAAGTTCTCAAGTTCCTCATGCATAGCATTAATCCACGATTCATCGGATAATGCATGAGAAACATCCTTCGGCTCAAAGGAGGCAACAAAGGCAAAGTGGAGTCAGAAACTGGACAAACCTGATTTTGAGCGAGTGACCCGCTCAAACAGATCACCAATGATCTGATCAGGTGGATGAGCTTCTGGATATGACGGGAGGACTGTAGCGTAGTGGCCTCTACCTCATGCACAGAAGAGGTAGGAGCAGAGCCACTCGCGGAAGGAGAGTCGGAAGGCAAGGGCTGGTCTCCCTGAGGTGCAGAAATGGAAACAGGAGGCACCTCGGTGTAGAGGGACTGGATCCGGTGGAACACCATCATCTCCATCATCCTCATCTTCTACAAAGATGGTCTCGGAGGGATAAGAAGAGCTCAAACATCGTGTCTAGCTCCGGCTAGCCTCATCAAAGGTCACATCACGGTCTCTATGATCCTATGCGCATCAACGCCTGCACTTATAGCTACGAGAAGAAGTCGAGTAACCTAGAAAGATACCATCGAAGAGCGAGACTCAAACTTATCTAGGTTACGGACTTCAAGATAAAACACTTGCAACCAAAACGCGAAAATGAGACACACCGGGCTTTCGCCCATACCTCAACTCAAAAGAAGTGCGATGCAAATGTGCTCTCAAAACACGCGATTAGAAACATGGCAGCAAGAGCTATAGCCTCATTCAAAACTTCCTAGGAGTATCAGACTGCGTCTAGCATCGTCCCGCCATCTCAACGTGGTCCTGTTCTTCCTTTCCACTACGCCATTCTGCCGAGGGGCGTAGGGAGAAGAGAACTGATGCTCTAAACCAGACTCCACACAAAAACTCTTAAAGTAGGAATTCTTGAACTCCGTGCCATTATCACTATGTATAGCTCGTAATGCACCTGGGAGCTCAATAGACAACCTACTGATCAAACCCCTGAAGTGAGAAAAGGTCTCATCCTTCGAGGCCATGAAGAATACCCAAGAGTATCTAGAAAAATCATCAACGATGACAAGAACATACCACTTCCCTCCTGCTAACTGCACTCTAGCTAGACCAATAGTGTCCTATGTAAAAGCTGTCCTGGTGCATCAGTCATCACTACGGTGACTGGAGGATGAGAAGCAGTAACCATCTTGCCATGTCGGCAAGGAGAGCAAACTAAGTCTTTGACCATCTTGAGTTTGGGCAAACCCGAATGAGATCGTGGTCGCTAACTCGGTCAAATGATCAAAACCAATGTGACCAAGTCTCCTATGCCGTAAGGAGAGATCACGGGACTCGAAGCAATCAAACATCGAAGAGAGTCTCCGGAAGAAGCGGAAAAATCAGCACGAAAGACTCTCCCAAATCTAGAAATCCAAGAACTAACCCTCCGATGAATCAAGGATTCTACAGCATTACTCTTGAAACTTACCTCGAAAGAGTCATCGATAAGTCGAGAAACAGAGAAGCATTGTATTGCGACTTACTTACTAAGGCAACATCTTTAAGAATAAAATTTTTGTTAATGCAGATGGTACCTTTAGCAATGACTCTACAAGATGCATCCCAAAAGTGATTAACTCATCACCGGGGCTCGGACTAGGAAGAGAACCAACAAGAATCTTCGGTCATATGACGAGAACAACCGAGTCAACAATCCAAACATCGCCCTTCCCATCCGGATTTAACTGATCAAGACACAAGAGAGAAAGATGACTCAAGATCTTGGGATAGAGTGAAGACTTAGGAACCCAACATTGAACCATACGACACCTTAGAGTACTAGCCACGAAGAAGATGGACTCGAGTGTCTCTCGACGCTCAACTCTCACACGATCAGAGCAACTCGTAGATAATCTATGAGTCAAAGCGGGTTGGCACGCTGTGGTGCAAAAGCCGGACCATCCCGAAGAAGGTGCTGGATCTCCTACTGGAAAACACCTCACGCCACCGATATCTACCTCGATGGGAAAACGAGGAATATCAAGAAGACGACGGAAAGACTGACTAGGAACAGCTCCAGAGCTAAAACTCAAAGAACTAGCATGAAAACCGAGTCCTAGACGCTGCCCAAACACAGGCGACTCTCTAACCTGTCTAGAAGCGGTGTGTGTCTTAGGAGCACTCAAAGTCCGGGATGACCACGAATACCCCTAAGAGCGACAACACGCCACGCCGAGTGATCTTGGCGCTCAAGCGTAAATCTACTAGGTGACCATCCTTCTTATGGAAGGTGCATGTGTACTTCGCCTTGCTAGAGGCGAAGCAATAGGTTTAATACCCTTCTCGTGGAAGTCCTATGGACAACCCCAAAGAGACCTAAACTTGGTGGTGCTCACTGGGAGCTACCACAATCTCACCACTCTTGGAGCCGCGCACAATGGTGGGAGGATGCGCCGAGCGTGCTCCAAGGATCAAATCCTAGACCTTGATTGAATCTACTAATCTTGGATTGGTCTAGAATAAGATTGAGCTTCTTCTTGCCTCCAACAAACTTCTCGAGAGTGCTCATAAGATCTGGCAATCTCGGAAGAAAGAAGCACAAGAAGAACAGGGGAAGGAGAGGAAGAAGAAGAACCGTAAAGAGAAGATCTCTTAGCACGTGCTTTTGTTCCTTAGCACGGCTGCCTCAATCTTGAGGGCCTCACAAGAAACGCAAGGAGCATCTCTAATCCTAAGGGTTTGGTCTTTTAACTTCTTCTTAAGCTCGACATGGATTTGATCCACATCATCCTTAACCCCAACACACAAACAAGCAACCAGTTTGTGACTTAACTAGTAAATCCTTAGCAAGTTGATCACACTTGACATTCAAAGCATCATTGTCAAGTTTTAGTTGCTTCTGACCCTCACATGAGCCGTTGGGTCCTTAGAAGCATGCAATTCAAGTTCACCATTTCTAGCGTAAAGCTTTCTAAGGTGTTCGCTCATGGCATCAATTTCGCAAGCAATTTAGGGCAATTAGCACATGATGGAGTGGAGTGAGCATGAAGAAAACTAGCCTCAACAGAATAGCATCAATAGAACTAGTGCTAGCATTCTTCAACCTAAGACCATCAAGTTCAAGAAGCACACTATCATGTATGGTCCTTAGGTTCTCCAACTCCACAAGAATAGCATCACACAAAGAGCAATCATCGTGACTGGGAGGAGAAGATCTAAGTGAAGCTAACTCCCGAGTCAAGGTACCTACTTCCTTCTCAAGCTCCGTACACCTAGCTCTAGCTCTAGCATGAAATTTTCCTAATTTGCAGAAAGCTTCGTTGAGCGGGTCATAGGAGGGTACCTCATCCGAGTCGCTGTAGAGCTCGGAGTCGCTGATATCGTTGGTGTCGGCCATGAAGCACATGCCGGAGAAGTCATCGCCACCCTTCTTCTCTTGCGGATCATCCTCGCCCTCGTCGCTCCATGTCTCCGTGTCGGAGAGGTTGATGTCGTCAAGCGCGGCGAGGACGCGGTGGAAGAGCTTCTTGTTCTTGGAGAAGTTGCGGTACTTCTTCTCGTGCGCCGGTTCACGAACTGGAGGCTTCTTGTTGCGGTTCTTGTCGGTGTAGTCGTTCTTGCCCGAACCGCCAACGTCGTTCTTACCCTTCTCCAGCTTGGGACAGTTCGCCCGAATGTGGTTGGGGCCACCACACTCGAAGCAGGTGATCATGCCACCTCTCTTCCTCTCTCTCACCCTCTTGTATGCATGAGAAAACTTGCGAGCGAGAAGAGCAAGCTCATTTTCTGGAAATTTTTCCAGTTGGTCATCGCTAGCTTGCAAAGGGCGGAAGAGAGAAACCAATAGAAGGATCGGAAGAAGAAGATCCAATGGGATCGGTGACCAAAGCCATCGATCGAGATTTCGTCTTTCGAGAGACGACATCGATCTCATGAGTCTTGAGGCGGAATAAAACCCGCCAAGAGTTAGAGTCGATAAGTCGGTGGTGTCCTTGATGGTGGTCACCTTCATCTCCCAAACCCAAGGTCGAGTGCGGTCAAGAAATGCCGAGCATTGTCCGAGTCGGTATATGCAACCAAGCGCCGGAGGTCGCTCCAAATCTTTGTAAACCGACCAAAACACTCGTCGAGACTCTCACCGGTAGCGTTGATCAAACTTGTTGTACTCGCGCTTGAACTGGTCTGCCTCACGTCTTGATTTGAGTAGAGCCCTCATGGTAAGCATCGAGGTTACCCAAATCTCGTGAGCGGAGCGAAGGTGAGAAATCCTATCATACTCACGCGGCTAAGACCTCAGATGAGAATGTTCCTTGCCTTAGCATTCGCCTCAACGTCAACCATATTGATGGCCGTGACATTTTCATCGCCAGGAACCTCATACGGAGTTTCACCTTACGCCATATCGTAGCCCAGGCGTGATGTATGACTCCATTCGGGACTTCCAAAAAGGAAAATCAACTCCATTAAAGATGGGAGGCTTGGTGGAATATTTGTCCGTCGCCATGGCTCTTGAGACCGGTCAAGATCTAGAAAGAGCAGAACCGGCTCTGATACCAATTGAAGGACCGAGATGGAGAACAGAGGGGGGGTGAATGGTCACAAATAAAAATTCCCCCAAAATACTCCAACAAAAACCTCGACAAGATCGCTCAAAGGAAATTGTGAAAAACCCGAAAAACTAGACAACTATGTGTACCCCAAGCTTGCATGGATAAGTACCATAAAATATGTGGGGATTTTTGAGTCACAATCCTGGTTGTCTAGTGTCTAAGATAAAGAGGAATCAATTCAAACTCTTGCTTTTAGAAAGGACATCAATTCAAATCACAAAAGTCACTTTCAGAAAAGCAAAAACAGAATTTCCAGAACTTGTCCTCAATTGGCACAGGAGGTTGGTGGGTTTATGCAGCTCAAAAAATTCTGAGAATTTTTCTCCCTATGAGAATCAGAGTCATAAAGAACTCCACCAAATATCTCCTCAAAAAGCCATACAGAAAAAACAGGAAAAATCTAAGAACACAGTATGCTCAAGAACTTCGAGCAGAAAGTTTGGGGCTCGGTTTTCACCTCATGGCGCCCAAACGGTGCAACACGTGAACTCCAACATTTTTATGTATTTGTATATCAGAGTCCCGCACCTCCTCCAACAAGAATATCTCAAAAAGTATTTTTCTAGATTTTAAAAAAAATCAAACACTGACTGTTGCGCAAAGAACAAGTTCTGAACAAAGTTGGAACTTGAAAAAAAGATGTACTATACTCAATCCAAGAGTGCAAAAGAGATGTAAAACCATATGAACACACTCAAAACATCCAAGATCAGCAGCATTTAGAAGGAGGGGAGGCAAATCCAAATTACTTGAAAGTAAATTGCGGGAATATAATTGCGGGAAAGTAAATGCTGAATTTAAATTGCGTAAAGTAAAGGCATAATGTAAATGCGAAAAAAAAATTCAGAGGTGGATGGATAAAACTTTCATTTCTGGAAAGGGAGGTTACAAAGCCTCACATTCATGTGGGCAAAGCTCAAATGAGCATCAAAAACCTCAACACCTTCAAGGGAAGGAGGCTACCCCTCCACCCCTATTTATACTACTCTTGGGCCACCTACCACCCTTGGATGAGTCCCTCAACCCTAGAGCACTCATCTAATGGCTAGGATTAACCCACACACACAGCCATGCAAGGGCTAACCCAAAACCCACACACATATCGGGTTTTCTTGCACGGTTTTCAAAGCATACTACCTAGACCCGCTAACCTATCAACTAGACCTCAATCCGACAGCCCTCATTGATCCACGCGGCATCTAGCTAGCATCAACTCCTTTCCTTGTCTTCTTGACTTGCCCGGACTCTGTCTCCGATCATCTTCCGGCGATCTCCCAACCGTCTGGACCTCCGACGCTCCTCGCCTAGTCCCGGTCATCCTTCGCCTCACCATGACCTAGCACCGTCGCCCTGCAACCATCAAAGACAAGGAAACTCCTCACATAGCAATTCCCACAAAGATGTGCAATAAACCATCCAACTCATCACTACCGCGCCCATTCGGCCAGATCGCCACTCTGGCAGAGACAACTCAAATTGCTTCATTTTGAAAATCAATCCAAATCAAACTCAAACTTGAGCACACCTTGCTCAAATAAAGTCAAATACTCATCACTAACATGGATGGACCTCCACATGGTCCTTCACTTAATTTTATAAATTTTTAGAAACTTGAATCGCCACAATCAGAGCTCATATGAAGAAGAATAGCTCTCGAAAGATTCAACTAAAAGAGAAATTCTAAAATTTCTGAATTATTTTTTCTACTGAAAAATCAATTAATGACGTCATGTTGAGGACAGCAATATTTTTTCTCGAATAAAAATAATCCAAAAATCCTCATTACACTAACATGTGGGTCCCATTGGTCCATGGTTTGGCATGAGTCCATGATGGGCCGGGCTCATGGAACCAATCTGACCGACATGTGGGACCCACCTAATGATGTGGCTCGGTTGACAGGGATGCTGATGCACTACTGACCAGGCCACACGTCGACGTGTTGGTTGCCTTGGCGCTGACATGGCTACTACGTGGCAACCACGTGTCGATCACCAGGTCGTGCCATCTCAGTTGGCGGCGCGCAGAGCCCTACGATAGACACCGACGACCGGCGACGACAGCGCTAGAACCTACTTGACATCGTTATCTTACTAACGTGCGTACCTCCTTCGGCGACCAGGAATTGCAACGGTGACCTTTCCTCTCCAGCGACGTTAGGGTTCCATAGCAATCTGGTGCTTTGGCGAACCTTCGAACAATCCAAGGTAAGCACCATGTAGTTCTTGCGACGACGGTTACGATGCGACCACTCATGAACCCCGAGAGCCAAGGACGACAGTGAATTGAAGCTTCTCCCGATGCGGCGACGCATGACGAAAAACCCTAAATTCGATGAAACTACGTCACTACTCGGCGGATTGAGCTAGGTTTCTAGATCTACATAATGAGATGAAGCTGGCACGCGTCTTAAATTATCGTGGAATGACGAAACATATCTGGGCAGCCTGATCTCCATGGCCGAGACATTGTGCAGCGAGGAGGCCTACTCGGAGACGATGACCCAGGTCTGTCCACGTGGCAGCGATCTGCAATCGACGCGGTGCGGGTGGATTGGGCCAAGGAAAGGATTTGAGCCGATACAATCAGGCCTTAGCACTAGCTTATCGGGCCAGCAAGGATAACTGGACCAGCCCAACGAGTTCCGGCCCATAACTATTTTTCTGAATTTCTCAATCATTTAGCATTGAAAATAAATCCAGGAATTCAACTAATTCGAAATAAATAGCAAAAATATCAGAAACATTCTAGAAAAAAATCCCAAAAATACTTTGAGATATTTAGAACTTAAATAAAATATTTTTAGCAAAAGTTTATATAGAAATTTTATATATTTAAATATCATCTACAAAAGGCTTAATTCAAAATCTATTTTTAAATTCCAAATAAATTCTAGAAAATTCTAATAATTCTCAAATTTACAAAATCACAAGTAACAATATTAAATCAGCATTAGCCAAAATTTTGGGATGTTAAAAAGTATTATATATTTTAGTAGTTTATTTATTTGTTATGAGGCATTTTTTTTGTTTTTTTGTTAAAGATTTTTCATAGGTCGAAAGGGGATTTGAGGAGAGGTGGGTAAAAGTTAGAAATGTGTGGAATGCATCGTTCACCGCTTTGATGTTCTTTAAATGAGTAAGAACATGTACAGTAGCAGAGACGACAATTGTCTATATACTCTTCTATATCATCTAAAAATAAAACTAAAAACAATTTCTACATTGGATGACATCTTAAAGTTGTTTCAATGAGATCTTACAATCTTTTAATTATGGTTTGAAAATGTGTTATTATAGACAATAATTCATATAATAGTGTTTATACTGTCTATAGGGTCATCTCTTCATAAAGAGACAATTATGTTCTATCTTTCTTCGATATCAGTAAAAATCTTATGTGATAAAAAAATATAAATAGGTGACGCAATACAAGTGTACATCCCTAAAGAAAAGTACATGTGCCAGCACGACATGCTTGCCTCTGATGGACCTACCTATCGTGGCCATCTGTCTCGTCGTAACCACGTGTTCTCTCTATACATCAAACGTGCTACGAAATCTTGCTGCGATCATCAGGCTTCCTGCGGCCACCGCCGTGGTTGCTCTTAGCGATGTAAACCGAACTGAAACAGTTGGTAGTCTTTTGTTTCTGTTTTTATATTTTTTATAACGAAATCAGAAACTTCGAAAACGAATACGAAAACGGATAGTGACGAAAACAGATACGAAATGGAACAGAGTGGATACGAAAACGAAAGAGATAAATTACACAAGAATATAGTACATAATCACAATATACATTACCATAAAAACAATGTATCTCATTCCACCTCTAAGGTAGACACAAGAACAATGTTATGTTTACCAATACCACTAACAAGTTTTTTCTCAAGTTTGTGAGCGGAAGGCTTGCTATTTGTCCCACAGATCAGACCATCATATCCTCATTCATATCATTATCATCGATGTACTCTTGCTCCAACTATAAAAGTATAATACCGTAAAATTTGTATATTATTGTTCAATGTTCATTTATGATTTTTTGATATTTGTCCAGATTTTTTTTTTGAGTTTATAAATGTCGTTTTGCTATTTTTAGATTTATAAAATTAATTTATTCGTGTAAAATAAAATCAAAATTATGCTAGAAACAATTTTACTAGGTTCAAAATGTTCCAAAGTATTATTGAGAATATGTTCAGGATTTTTGAACTATATTTGATATTTTCTATAAAGTCATTTGTATTTCTGAAATTATTTAATTTGAAAATAAATGTAAATTCTTCATTCTTCTTTTTGGGCTAAGTCGGCAAGGTTTCCGACGGAATTTTCGGTTTTAGTTATACGGAATTGCCGTTTCGTTTCTGAAAAAAAAATCCATTTTCGTTTCGAAAAAGACTTTTATTTTCGTTTTTTCTCTAAAACAGTAAATTCTGTTTCTACTCCAATCTGATTTGGACTAGCTAGTTTACAGTAGTGCAACCAAACGAGTCTCATTTCTGGTTGTGCGTTACTACTCTTTTTTCATAAAAATTATTATGATTCCAAAATACTATGAACCTTAAAGCTACTGGTTATAGGTGAATCTGCACTTAAACAGTCAATTAGACATTGACATGGTATTAAGTATACCCAATAGCTTGTTACGTGTTGAGTTTGTGATCCAAATTCATTTCGATTTTATTTCCGTTTTCAACAAGAAGTTTTTATCCTACATGAAGTCTCTTCTGTACCTATTCTAGACAAACCCTTCTGGGACCATAGGAAAAATATGATAAGTTTTATTGTAAACATTCTTACCTGAAACCAGGTTCACAAAACCGAATTTCGAAATTCGCGGTACGAAAACTGCAAAAACCGTCAAAAACCGAAGGGTTAATAAAACAATTTTTTTCAAAAAAATTCCAAAAAAAAATAGAAAAACCGCGGTGTTTCGCCGAAAACCGCTGCCAACTAGATGTTCATCGCAAAACGGTTTTTGGCGAAAAACCGAGCGCATAAATTTTTTCAAAATTTTTAAATTTTTTTTAAAAAAATTTGAATGGACCGGTTTAACAAACGGTTTTTGATTTCGAATCTCAGCGGTACGCTCGAAAACCGCGGTTTTCGTCGGTTTTGTGAACCCTGCCTAGAACTCCCCTGTACAGTGATTTTTTTTCCTTCATACGTCCATAGATTTTTGCAGAACTGTTTGCACCAAAAATTGACAAGTATGGTCAAAATCGAGAAGATAAAGTCAACATATAGTAACCAACAGATGGTTTGAACGGATTTGAAGATATTAAGGAAAGACTATCCTGATTAAAGCCGATACGGATCGTGCTTTGTAACGTGTTGTAATAGGACACGATCGGCCAATGGATAAAAAAGGAGGACAAGGACGAGCTGCAAAAGACAACATAATCAAACCCGTAAATTTATATTGTTCTCTTTTTTCTTGTCGATTAGGAGTGGCTTTTGTAACTTAGAACCTTTCGTGTAATTCGATTTTGATCAATAAAGTTGCGCATCGTCGATTGTTGATCATCATCAATTACGCTCAGGTTTGATTTATTCTGATTTTGCTGCGCATCGCTGACGAGTACTTGTACCATGGGTACCCTAACGGCCCGGAGTAACGAACAGGCCGCCCCAAGACCGACTCCGACCAAAGGCCCTACGGGGCCACGAAGGACGATCGACCCCGACCTAACGAGCTGCCCAAGCTCGTCCCCGACCCGATAGGGCGTCCGACCCCAGCAGGTCGGACTCCCAAGATCTCCGACCAAACTGAGGCGATCTTTGCCGAGGGCCAACTATCGAGCCTCCGCCAGCCATCAGCCACGTGCCCTGCAGGCACGACTGCTCAGAGCGACTGCGCGGGGGCAAGTGGCTCCTTCCCGAGGAGGCGAGGAGGTTGCCGAAGTCAAGCTCCGGTCTCATCGTCCAGACGCGCACGACGTGAGGACACGCTCCCTCGCGAGGCAACGCCAGCACCTGTTAGGCTTGCAGAGGGCAGGTGCGCTATTTCCCAAGGAAACGGCAAGTCGCTCGCTCAAAGAAGTCCACCAACCCGGCATGGGGCGAAGCAGACGCTGACCAATCGCCAAGACGAAGGACCAGAGCTCTTAGCGTAGGTTGTTTCATCCCTTCCTCTCCAACTCCCCATGTAACCTACCCCCTCCAGCTATATAAAGGGAGGCAGGGCCCTCTGAGGGGGGAGAGAAGAAAAGAGGTTCAGGCGCACAGACACACGCACACGCACGAGCAAAAAACGAACTACTGGCTCTCGATCTTCACGAATAGGCTTCCTTGCTCTCACGTTCTCGAGCTCTCAGTTCCCGCTTGTAAAAACAGTGCAGTCATCTGCACCCACGGTAATATAAGCACCACCACACGAACAGGAGTAGGGACGTTCGGCCCGAACCAGTATACGTCTTGGACTCCTGAGTCTAACCATTCAAGGAGAGGGAGCGCGCGACCCCTTAGACTTAAAAGTTCACTCGCCGGTGCCCAAAACGCCGACAATCGCCTTCTTCAGAATTGATCGGCCTTTATCCTTTGATTAGCCTTAATCGGCTAGTTAGACTTACCCTTTTTATCTTGATTTAATCGGCTTTGAGCTGATTGAATCTAAGCCGATTGATCTTCACGGTCGGCTTTGAGTGAATTTTATATTTTTACCTTGTCGATTACAGGTCAAATCGACTGGCACGCTCTGAACCAGGTGTTCGACTGGTGTGCTGTTGTCAGAGACCCTACTTCAAGTTTTTGACGAAAACACACTCTTGGCACGCCTAGTGGGACAACAATGTCTTTATCAGGGAAGTCGATTCTACCATCTGATCTCAACACTGAAGCTATAATCGTCCCGACGATAGACGATTTGACGCCAGAGCAGCGCAAAGAAATTGAAGATCGAAAAACTGCTCTTGAAGAGATGATGCTGAATTGTTATTAGAAAACTCGACGTGGCGTCACTCAGAAGACCGCTTTGCCGACGGTCAATGCCCTGGGAGATGCAGGCATTACAGAAGGACCGATAAGTCGATATGTGCCCGCTGAAGCCGAGCTATCGGCTATGATCAATCAATCTGTACACCATGCTCTGATAAACCAATCGACGGCTCTTGTTACAACACTTAATCCGATGATTGCAAATAGTGTTAAAACTATCGCTCAAGAGTTGGCCTCATCAGGGAGTCTCCTTGACCCGATGCAAGCTCTACCGAGCTACCCTGTTTTTTCAATAGCACGAAACACAGAGAGCACATTAGCCGATCCTAAACCATCGGCTATAACCTCACCCTCAACCATGATACCCACTCAACCCACTATTATACTGCCTAGAGATCCTCGGTCAAATGGAGTAACCCATTATCAGGCTTATACCGATGCTGCTAAGCTAGATGCATCGGTAAGTTTACCACCGTCGGCTCCGTTTTACGCTTTTCCACAACGGTTCCACAGCCGATTGAATCTGATAGATACCCACAACGTCATGAATCTGTCCTGCCTAGGAACCCGGCTCCTCATAGGGTAGTAAACTATTCAGAACCTTTTGTCCTATTGTCGGAACCATCAACTAGGAGAAACAATGGATACGACCAATACACTCACATGCCATCGGCTCAGCCTAATCGGCAGCCCGAGTTTGCACTCGGGGGGCAGAATACCAATTATGACTAATATTATCAAGGATCTACCATTCCGTTGGCCGATAGTATGAATTGGACCGATCAAATTTCCGCTGTCTTAAGGGATCAATTCGGCATACAGTCAAAAGAGAAAGTCATCGGCTATAGAAAGCCATATCCCGATTATATAGATCGTATGCCTTATCCTCACAATTTCAAAGTCCCAGATTTTGCAAAATTCTGTGGTGATGATTCAATTACAACATTGGAACACGTCAGACGCTTTACTGCATAATGCGGTGAAGCAGCTCAGTCCGACGGGTTGAAAATCAGATTGTTCCCATTATCATTATCAGGATCAGCTTTTACTTGGTTTACTTGTCTACCTCCAAATTCGGTTCATTTATGGCACGATTTGGAAAGCCGATTCCATGAGTACTTTTTCTCTGGCAGTTTAGAACTCAGGATCTCCGATTTAAGCTTTGTCCGCCAGAAGTTTGGAGAATCGGTAACTGATTACATTAAAAGATTTAGGGAAATCAGAAATCGGTGTTTTTGTGTTATGTTACCCGACAATCAACTCGCTGATTTGGCTTTTCAAGGGCTAATTCCACCACTCCGGGAAAAAATTGGAGGACAGGAGTTCACCGATCTAAGTCACCTGCTTCATCGTGTGTCGGCTCAAGAAAGCCGATTCCCGGATAACAGGACATTCAAGGATAGGTTCAAAACAAATGGCAATAATAGGGAAAAGGATAATGTCGGCGTTTCGAGCACCGGCAAGTAAATTCGTAAGTCTAAGGGGTCGCGCGTTCCACTCCCTGAATGGTTAGACTCAGAAGTCCAAGATGTATCTTGGTTCGGGCCAAGATCCCTACTCGATTCGTGTGGTGGCGTTGTATTCTCTTGATGTGGATGATCGCACAAAGTTTACAAGCGAGAGTGCCAATGACTTAGCGAGATGGGTTTGATGGCGCTCTCGCCTCTGCTTTCTACGGGAGTTCATGCCTCCTTTTATACGAAAGGAAGGGGCAGGTTACATCGAGAATTGGGAGAGGATGAGACGACCTACACTAGGAGCTTGGTCCTTCGTTCACGACCGATCATCGCCGGTCTTGCCCATCTTTGGGTCGGTAGCTTAGTCGGTCGAGGCGGTTAGGTATTTCCCCGGGAAACGGCGTACCTGCCCTCTGCGAACCTTACGGGTGTTGATGTTGCTGCGCCTGACGTGGGTGTTGCCTCGGGAGAGGCGTGTCTCGCATCAGATGCGACCGGCTGATGGGACTGGGAGCATGACTTCGGTCAGTCATTAAACCCTCTGGGGAAGGAGCCACCTGCCCTTGTATAGTCACTTTGATTGACCCTGTTCGTGAGGTACGTGGCGGTTGTCTGGTAGAGGCTTCGACACGCGGCCCTTGGCAGGGGTGGTCTTGGCACGATCGGAGTCAGGGGATCCCGACCTGCTGCGAGGGTCGGGAGCCCTGCTTGGTCGGAGCCGGGGGGGCCGTCTCGCTGAGGAGGTCGGGAGCTTAGCTCGGTCGGAGGCATTCCCCTCGGTCGGTCGGGAAGGGAAGTCCCGTGTGGCCTTGCAGGTGCTTCGGTCGGTAGTGGGCTGGAAGCGGCCTGTTGGGCATGAACTGTGCTTGAGGCCGTCGGCTGGTCACCTTGGGCCGTTGGGGTACCCCTGTTATAAGTATTCGTCAGATAAAGCCAAAGTTAATATGGTCGATTATTGCCCCAGCGAATCCTCAGAATACGATGAAGCAGAGATAAATATAGCCGAATGGATAAAAGGGTTTAGAAAAATCTTTAGTCTATTCCTGGCTTAAGCCGACTAGGAATAAGTCAGAAATTAAATAAGCTTTTGATGTCTCCAAATGTGATCGTATTTTTGATTTATTATTACAAGAAAAAATAATACGATTGCCTGAAGGACATGTCATACCATCAGCTTATGAGAGCAAGAAACGGAGGTATTGCAAGTGGCATCATTCTTTTTCTCATAATACTAACGATTGCAATATTTTTCATCAGCAGATCCAATCAGCTATTGAGGATGGTCGGCTAAAATTCGCTGATGAGCCGACCATGTAGATTGATGTTGATCCGTTCCCTATAAATATGGTTCAGTGTTCGAGCAAAGGAAAAAAGCCGATGCACAGCGAGGAGCCAAGAAGGGATCGGTGAGTTGATATTTAGTCAACTTCGGATGGTAATCAGACATTAAAAATTACGATCGGTTCATTACAAATAGAAGCCGATCATGAAGGCAAAAATCTAAGGACCATTAAACCTAAGGGAAACCCGCAGGTTGACAAATGGTATAAGGCAGAAAAATCACCGTCAAAACAGCCAGCGAGAAGGCCGGGACCGACATTTTCTCAATTGATGGACAAATATGAAAAAATGAATAATTGGCCGCAATATTCTCCTTGTTTGTCAGACAATCTATATCAAACTGAGAACGTAGAGAGAGCGCATCGGAGGTGCCCCTTTTGGCAATTTTGTTGGAAAAGAGGAGTAGCATCGCCATCTCCATACACATGCCCAATGGAACGTTATCCCCAAGACAATTGGCCTAGCCGATTGGTTAAAGATAGGGTGTTTGGGTCAATATGAGATCGTCCTAATAAAAGCTACAGAGGACCGGTTCACGAGAGAATCTCCAAGCCAAATCAGGTGCCGAACCAGGTTAAGACACAAGAGTCCAGTTCTGTCGATTGGGAAGATTTGGCTGGTAAAATACGTAAGCCAATGGCGACCAAACCAAGGTGTGTCCACCCAGTCTTAGCCGATCGCAATGTAGACGGTTGCAAAGGCTAAGAACTCAGGAAATCAAAGAGGCTGATGCAGAGAAACAGAGGGACCAAACCTTCAATGAGCTTCGACCGATCAAAATTACTAAGAAAGAATGGAGGAAGAAAGAGGGGGTTGAAGAAGATTTCGAATCAGCCGATGATCTGGATTTTCCAATGATTAGGGATGATACGCCTCTGATGGACATCAACATGGTATTTACATTGCCGGCCGAGTTCAAAATTAAAACAGAATTGACCAAAGAAACTTTTGCTCAATCATGTTTAGGTGCCCAGAACGCAATCTTTGAAAAACCACGAGATGATCATCGGCATCTAAAGCCATTATATTTGAAAGGTTATATAAACGGCAAGCCGATATCAAGGATGCTAGTGAATGGGGAAGCTACCGTCAATTTGATGTCGTACACCACTTGCAAAAAATTGGGTAAGTCCGATGAAAACTTAATCAAAACTAATATGGTTTTGAATGACTTCACAGGCGATCCCACGGAAGCCAAAGGTGTTATGATCACTGAGTTAACTGTTGGTAGTAAAACTTTGCCGACCACATTCTTCGTCATTGACGCCAAAGGCAATTACAGCGTGCTGCTCGGTAGGGATTGGATTCATGCCAATTGCTGCATTCCATCGACCATGCATCAGGCACTTGTCCAATGGAATGGAGGTGAAATTGAAGTTGTCACAGCTGATACATCGGCTCATATCGCTATGGCTAGTTCAGATGCGAATTGGCAACACGAAGAGGCCGGATGTATATCGGGGAAAATGCTGGATGATTGTGACTTTATTTGCGTTGGTAAGATAGGACTTATGCCGATCAGTGTCAAGCCAGGCACGTTTGATTGAGCAAATGAGGTAATATGCCGATGGGGTCAAGGAAAACAGTGAAGGCCCTACAAGACAAAATGCAAAGCTATTGGCAAATAACGGATAGCTATGAGGCCATCGAGGATTTCCAACAAATTGAGAAGTTGGGCCAAAGATTCACATCTACCGATCTGCTTGAAGAAGTCGATATAGATAGTGGTGATAGGAAAAGACCAACTTTTATTAACGCAAAATTAGATGTAAAATATAAAGAAAAGTTGGTCAAAATTCTCAAAGATTATAAAGATTGTTTTGCTTGAGAGTATCATGAGATCCTGGCATAAGCCGACAACTGGTCGAACATCGATTGCCTATTAAACCAGGATATCGGCCGTTTAAGCAGTATCCTAGACGCTTTAATCCGGCCTTATATGCATATCATAAAAGAGGAGATAGAACTATTATTGGAGGCAAAATTCATTAGACCTTGCCGATATGCAGAGGGGGTTTCCAATATCGTTCCAGTCATGAAGAAAAATAGAAAACTTAGGGTGTGTATCGACTTTAGAGACTTAAATAAAGCCACACCAAAAGATGAGTATCCGATACCGATAGCTGATATGCTTATTGACGCTGCATCAGGAAATAAAATCATAATGAAATCTCTTTTTCCTTTATGGATGTCTTCGTAATGAGTTTGCCTTGTGCCTTGGTCGGCAGGGACGACCGCGATGCCTCTGAGGTTCGGGCGTCCGAGTGCTCGTTTAACGTCGTAGCTAGAACGTGCCTTGGTCGGCAGGGGCGACCACGATGCCTCTGCGCGAGGTTCGGGTGTCCGAGTGCTCGTTTAACGTCGTAGCTAGACCGTGCCTTGGTCGGCAGGGACGACCGCGATGCCTCGCGCGAGGTTGGTGTCCAGAGTGCTCGCTTAACGTCGTAGCTAGACCGTGCCTTGGTCGGCAGGACGACCGCGATGCCTCTGCGCGAGGTTCGGTGTCCGAGTGCTCGCTTAACGTCGTAGCTAGACCGTGCCTTGGTCGGCGGGGACGACAGCGATGCCTCTGCGCGAGGTTCGGGTGTCCGAGTGCTCGTTTAACGTCGTAGCTAGACCGTGCCTTGGTCGGCAGGGACGACCGCGATGCCTCTGCGCGAGGTTCGGGTGTCCGAGTGCTCGTTTAACGTCGTAGCTAGACCGTAGGCTCGTTTTACGTCGTAGCTGGACGTAGGCTCGTTTTACGTCGTAGCTGGACGTAGGCTCGTTTTACGTCGTAGCTGGACGTAGGCTCGTTTTACGTCGTAGCTGGACGTAGGGCATCCATCCCGAGTCCTCGTCTGGCGAGGGGAGCTGCGAGAGGAGTGGCCACCGTCTATCCCACACGTATACCCCATCCGCAGGTGTGGGACCTGGAGGGGGTGAGCGACGCGCGTTTACCCGCGTTGGTTTGAACGCCGTGCTCGTGGAGCTTATAATAGGTAGTCCGAGTGGGTCCTGGGAGGTCCCGCCCAAGGGGGACCCTTCCGAGCGGACGGTCCCAGAGTAGGGTGTCCTGGCCCTGCTGTGGGGCGACCCATAAAAAACCTTTCTCTACTCAATCCCGTATGGGCCCTGGGTCGTTCGCCGACCCAGGGCACAGCTGGCTGTCGCTCATCGATGAGCTCCCGGGAGAGTGTGAAGTATGGTCTCGGACGCGAGTAGAGGTGATTGGGTCGTCAGCCGACCTAACCGAGGGCCCACCGTGGGGCTCACCTCATACTTGCCCCTCGCTCAAGTTTCGCTGGGGCGGCCTTACGCCCATCTGGTGGGGTAGGCCTTTTGAACCCGCAGCTTTTAGCTGGGCCCCCGGCGCAAGCCACGGAGCTTTTTGCCGTTTCGGGGCCGCAGCGGCCCAGTGGGCCTCTCGCGCGTGCCCCGGAGCAACCGTCCTGGCCTCAAGGCGGAGACCGAGAGGTTAGGACGCACTGCCCGGGGGTGGCGGCTTTATGGCTCTGCCGTTTTGTCAGGATTAAATGCGGAGTGGGATTGGAAACCGGGAGTTACCAGGCTGGCGTGAGTGGGCACGACGCCGCCGCTCGGCGCTGTTCGGTCGGCGCCTGCTCGTCTTCTATATATACGTTGCCGGGGCGCTTTGAGTAGTTACGCTTGCTTGCTTTCCTCGCCTCCTGTCCCTAAGACAAAAAAGATCAACAAAGAGCCAAGGAAAAGAAAACTCAACCTTCTCTTCTCCTCACCTTTCCGTCGCCTCTTTCGCAAAGATGTCGTGGCCGGAGTGCTCCGCCCAGACCAGTCGCGCGCTTGGCTTGGTGAAGAAGGGCTTCCTCCCTGCACAAGATCTCTCCGGTTGGAGGGTGCCGACGGGAGCGGCTGCCCTCTCGCCGGGGGACGACGAGGTCGTGGTGCTTGCCTCTTTCTTCGAGCGCGGCTTCGGCTTGCCATTGCATCCGTTCGTCCGGGGGCTGCTCTTCCATTACAAAGCGGAGGCACACCATCTTAACCCCAACGGGGTCCTCCACATCGCCATATTCATCACCCTTTGCGAGGCTTTCCTGGGAATCGAGCCGCATTGGGCGTTGTGGAGGCATTTCTTCAAGCGAGGCTCGGAAGGACAAGCCGACTGGACGCCGCGGCGCCATTGGTGGCTGGCCCTCCGGCCGGTCCGCCGAGCACGGAATACCTCGAGGTCAAGCTGCGTCGTCCAACAAGGGGTGGCGCTACGGTGGTTCTATGCTCGAGCGTCGGAGACAGCGCCCGCCCTTCACCGGCAATCTTCCGTGGCGAGGAGGAGTGGGTGGGGCAGAAGTGAGAGAAGAACAAGGTGGCCACGATCGTGGAGCGCATCGGGGCCCTAAGGACGCAAGGGCTCACAGGGGGCGTGGTCGTCGCGGCGCTTTCATGGGGATGCGTGCAACCTCTCGCACACAGACCCGCCCCTGTTCGCAGACGCGGAGCGTCCGACCGGATGAGGATGGCGGAGCCCGAGCTGGCCGCGATGGAGGTCGAAGCCCGGGTAGGCCATAGCACTTGGGTCGAGAGGATTATCGCTTGGGGAGGACCTCGTGACCAGTCGGGTCACCGACCCGCACAAGCGCGTGAGCTAGCCGAGTTTGCGCGGGGGAGGAGTGTTCCCGACTGACTAAAAGGTCACTCCAATCGGGCACTTCCTTCTTCCGCGAAGCGCTACTTAGCAACCATAGTCGCTGGGGCGTAGGCCGTAACGCTTGGGTCGAGAGGGTTACCACTCGGGATTGACCTTATGGTTAGTCAGGTCACCGACCGCATGTGCCAGCGAGCTAGCCGAGTTTCTTGCTGGGAGAAGTGTTTCGACGACTAAAAGGTCACTCCACTCGGGCACTTCCTTCTTCCGCAAGCGCTACTTAGCAACCATAGCGGGGCGATGGCCGTAACGCTTGGGTCGAGAGGGTTACCGCTCGGGATTGACCTTATGGTTAGTCAGGTCACCGACCCGCATAAACATCGACTAGAGGCGGTGCGAACAGGGCGCCATAGGGCAGCCCGAGCGTCGCAGGCGACAGTGCTCGGAAAGATAAAGGTAAAGACTGCGCCAAGGAAAAAGAAAAGAGTTTAGGGATAGAATCGCCTTAACTTTTCTATGTTCCAAGCGTTCGGAAGGATGCGACCGTCGGCGTCCTTGAGTCGAAAGGTGCCAGGTCGAAGAACCTCTACGACGGTGAAGGGGCCTTCCCAGGGCGGCGATAGCTTGTGCTTGTCTTTACTGGTTTGGATCCGGCGCAGGACGAGGTCGCCAGCGTTAAAGGATCGCCCTCGAACCTGGCGGCTGTGGTAGCGTCGCAGAGCTTGTTCATATTTGGCTGATCGCAGGATGGCCACGTCATGTGCCTCGTCGAGCTGGTCGATGGCGTCTTGTTGCGAGGCGAGCCCCCGAGCCTCATCGAAGGCTTGTAGTCTTGGGGCGCCATACTCCAGGTCTGTTGGCAAGACGGCTTCAGCGCCGAACACCAGGAAGAACGGTGTAAACCCAGTCGCTCGGGTGGGCGTGGTCCGCAGGCTCCAGAGGACGGAGGGCAGCTCGGCCACCCACCGCCCCGCGAAGTGCTTGAGCCGACTGAAGATCCGTGGCTTGAGTCCTTGAAGGATCATGCCGTTTGCACGTTCGACCTGGCCGTTAGTCCGCGGATGGGCCACGGCTCCCCAATCGACACGGATGTTGAAGTTGTCGCAGAACTCGAGGAACTCCTTTCCTGTGAACTACTTTCCGTTGTCGGTGATGATAGAGTTGGGGACTCCGAACCGAAAAATGATGTCGCGGAAGAAGATGGCTGCTTGTACCGACGTGACGTTCACGACCGGCTTGGCCTCTATCCACTTGGTGAATTTATCCACCGCGACTAGGAGATGAGTAAAGCCCGGGCGCTTTCTTGAAGGGCCCGACCGGATCAAGTCCCCAAAGCGCAAGCGGCCAAGTGATGGGGATCGCGTCGCAAGGCTTGAGTGGCGGATGTGTGCCGCGGCAAAGAATTGGCACCTTCGCAGTCGCGCACGATCCGCTCGGCGTCGGACACGGGCGGTCGGCCAATAAAACCTTGTCGAAAGGCCTTTCCAACGAGGATTGGGGTGCGGCATGGTGGCGCAGACCCCACCATGGATATCGGCGGTTGCTTCCTTAGTCGGCCAAAACGCACCTCGGAGGACCCGAAGGACTCCTTTGTAAAGGTGCGGGCGATCGGGACAAAGATTTTGCCCGCCGAGCGAGGCGCGGGCCTCGGTCGGTCGGGGAGCGACCCATCCGTCAAACGATTGATGAAGAGCTTCCTCGGTCGGATTCACCACAAAGCCGCTGCGGTTTGATCCAACCAAGTCTGCGCCCGACCGCGCGGTGGTCGGGGTGACCGTGCTAGGTGAATCGGGAGACCGCTTGGCCACCGAGTCCAGCGGATGGAAGGTTGCGGAGGTCGCAGACGAAGATCCGGTGGGATGACCCTTTCTTTGGAGGCAAGATTGGCTAGGCAATCGGCCTCACCGCTGTGGCGTCTGTGGTGTGGTGGAGCTCGAAACCCTTGAACCGCTCCTCGAGCTTGCGCACTTCCGACAAGATGCAGCCATACGGGCGCCTCGCGCTCGAAGCCTTCATGACTTGGTCGACGACAAGCTTGGAGTCCCCGCGGACGCAGAGTCGGCGAGCGCCGAGGTCGGCAGCGATCCGGAGACCGTTGACGAGAGCCTCGTACTCGGCGATGTTGTTGGTCGCGTCGAAGAGCAACCTCATGGCGTATTGAAGTTTGTTCCCGAATGGGGAAATGATGACGACTCCTGCGCCCACGCCGTTCTTGGTGTAGGATCCATCAAAGTACATTGTCCGATGACGGGGTCCTCGACACGGTGGCGCTGAGCCGGTCCACTCGGCGATGAAGTCCGCAAGGGCTGCGACTTGATCGTCCGAGGGACGACGTTATGCCAGAATCACGAGCTCGGCGCCCACTTGGCTATCCTCCCGAGGCGTCGCGGTTGTGGGCGATCTCGCCCGGCGAGGATCGGTCACCACAGTGATGGCGTCTTGGTCGAAGTAATGGGCGAGCTTTCTCTTGGCGGTGAGCACCGCGAGAGCGGCTCCTGCACTGCGGTGCCGAGCCTTGGACTCGGAAAGAACTCGCCGATGAAGTAGATTGGCCGTTGTACCTTGAGTTCACGGCCTTCCTCCTTCGTTCCACCACAAGGGCCGCGACCGACGACTTGAGCGATGGCGGCGATGTAGAGGAGCGGCGGTTCGCTGGTGCAGGCGACCAGATTGGAGGTGAGGATAGGAAGGCCTTGGTGGGTGAGGGCTTCGAGCCTCCTGGTCAGTGAAGCGGTCGGATTTCTTGAGCACACAGAGAGCGGCATTCCGCTCGCCGAGGCGAGACACGAAACGGCTCAAGGCGGCAAGGCACCCTGCTAGCCTCTAGACCCCTTTGAGATTAGGGATCGGGCCCATTCTTGCGATCGCCGAGATCTTCTCCTGATTGGCCTCGATTCCTCGCTCAGAGACGATGAAGTCGAGCAGCTTCCCCTTGGGGACCCCGAAGACGCATTTCTCGGGGTTGAGCTTTATACGAAACCGTCGGAAATTTGCAAAAGTTTCTTCCAGGTCGGCAATAAGGTCGTGCGCATTCCTGGTCTTCACGACGATGTCGTCAACATAGGCCTCAACGTTGCGGCCGATCTGGTTGTTGAAGCACGTTTGCATACATCGCTGGTACGTAGCGCCCGCGTTCTTTAGGCCGAACGGCATTGTAACGTAGCAGAACGAGCCGAACGGCGTGATGAAGGAAGTCGCGAGCTGGTCGGACTCCTTCAGTGCTATCTGGTGGTAGCCTGAGTAGGCATCCAAAAAGGAAAGAGACTCGCACCCCGCGGTGGAGTCGACGACTTGGTCGATGCGGGGCAAGGGGAACGGGTCCTTGGGACACGCTTTGTTGAGACTTGTGTAGTCAACACACATTCTCCATTGCCCATTTTCTTTTTACAAGTATGAGGTTGGCCACCACTCGGGTGGCGGACCTCTTTTATAAACCCTGCAGCCAAAAGCTTGGCGATCTCCTCCCCTATGATCCTGCGCCTCTCCTCGTCGAAGCGGCGCAGGCGTTGGGCGACCGGCTTTGAGCCTGGTCGGATGCTCAAGGAGTGCTCGGCGACTTCCCTTGGGATTCCTGGCATGTCGGAGGACCTCCATGCGAAGACGTCATTGTTGGCGCGGAGGAAGCCGACGAGCGCGCTTTCCTATTTGGCGGGGAGCGTGGCTCCGACCCGGACGGTCTTGGTCGGATCGCAGGGATCGACCACGACCTTCTTCGTGTCCTCGGCGGACTTGAAGGATCCCGCCCCCGACTTGCTGGACTCGAGGGCGGACTCGGAGGCTTCCCTCCTGAGGTTGTCGAGCTCGGCAGACGCGATGACTGCCGAGGCGAGCTCACAACTGCTGCGCTCGCAGTTGTAGGCAAGCTGGAAAGATGATGCCACGGTGATGACTCCTCGTGGCTTGGGCATCTTCAGTTTGAGGTAGGCGTAGCTGGGGGCTGCCATGAACTTGGCGTAGCATGGCCGCCCAAGATGGCGTGATAGGAGCCGGAGAAATCCACAACCTCGAAAGTGAGGGTCTCGGTGCGGAAATTCCCTGGTTCCCCAAAGGTGACGGGCAGGTCGATCTGCCCGAGCGGATGGGCCTGTTGGCCAGGGATGACGTCGTGGAAAGGAGCCTTGCTCGGTCGGAGACTCGAACGAGGAATCCCCATGGCGTCGAGCGTCTCCACGTAGAGGATGTTGAGGCCGCTGCCGCCATCCATGAGCGCCTTGGTGAGGCGCTTCTTCCCCACGATGGGGTCGACCACTAGCGGGTATCTTCCCAGCTGGGGGACGTGGTCGGGGTGATCAGCCCGATCAAAGGTGATCGGGAATTCTGACCACTGGAGGTATTGAGGGACGGCTAGTGAAGCGGGTGGACCTCACGGTAGGCGAGTTTGAGCCGACGCTTGTCGGCGTAGCACGCCAGTCCGCCAAAGATCATGAGGCAGCCGTCGGGTTCGGGGAACTCGTCGTCCGCCTTCTTCTCCACGGCGCGTGGGGCGTGGTCGCTCTTTCCTTTGCCCGTGGCGTCGTGGGGCGCAGAAAGGAAGTGCCTCAGACTTCGCAGATCCCGTACTTATGTTTGACGGGAACCCGTGGTTCGCACGGCCGTCCATCAATTTCGAAGTGGTCAGGCGCGACGGTCGGTCGCGCCCGCTGCTTGGCAGGGCGGTCGACAGTGGCGACCACCTGGGGATCGCGGACCTGTTTTCCATGCCACTTCCGCTTGTCGGAGTGGTCGGAAGGGGATCCGATTCGGACGCCGGGCTCTTGCTGGGCCTTTCCTCCTTCGAAGATAGCCCCCACAGCCTCCTCGTCGGAGGCGTGGTTGGTGGCGATGTCGAGGAGTTCCTTGGTGGTCCTGGGCTTGAGACAACCCAGTTTGTGCACCAGGGCCTTGCAGGAGGTACTGTAGATGAATGCTCCCACGACATCGGCGTCGGAGATGTCGGAGAGCTCGTTGCACTGGCGGGAAAACCGCCGGATATAATCCCGGAGGGTTTCACCTGGCTGCTGCTTGCAGCCCTTCAGGTCCCAGGAGTTGCCAGGGCGCTTGTAAGTGCCCTAGAAGTTGCCGACGAAGAGGGTCTTCAAGTCGGCCCAGTTCCTGGTGGTTTTGGCGGGCAAGTACTCGAGCCAAGCTCGGGCCGAGTCCGCAAGGTAGATGGGGAGGTACTGGATGATGAAGAGATCATCCGTCGCTCCCCCCGCCCGGCATGCGAGCCGGTAGTCTTCAAGCCAGACACCTGGGTTCGTGGCCCCAGTGTACTTGGCGATGTTAGTGGCGCCGGACCGGGCAGGAAATCACGCTGTCGGATCCTCGCGTAAAGCCCTGGTCCGGGACCATCGGGGCTTGGGCTGCGGCGGTGGCACCCGCCGTCCACTATACGTGAGTGGACAACCTCCTCCGCCGCCTTTCTTCGTGCCTCGAGGGTGGCGCGAACGTCGTAGGCGTCCCTGAGGCGCTGGCGCACCGGGGTGCGCGAGGCCTTGGGCAGCTCGTGGTGTGGAGCGCCACGGACCCACCGGCCGAAGCGACGGTGCGGGCCCGGTGGTGAGGTGGCGCCGGGCGATAGGAGCCGGAGGCTCGCATGTGTTGCACGCCGCGCTCTACGCGGCCGGAGGTTACGCACGTGGCCTTGGCCTCCGGTCGGCCGGCTCGGAAGGCCTCGGCAAAGATTGCACCGCGCCACGTTCGCTTGCATGGGGAAGAAGCGAGGGCGTCTTGATTCTTCCGCGGCTTGTGGTGTGCTCGACGCGCGTCCGCCGCGCGTCGTCGGGCACCCGCCGAGTCGCTGGTTCATCCCGCTCGAGTTGGCACGAGTTGGTCGAGCTCGACCCTTTGCCTATCCAGCTCTTGGCGTTGTCGCTGGAGTTGGCGCGCGCGGCTTGAGCACGTTCAAAGAAGCTCGCTGGTGTTCCCCCTCCTGCGCCTCGGTCGCCGGATGGGGCCCCGTGAATCGCGGGGTTATGATTAATCGATCGTGCTCGCCATGTTGCACTCGCGAGTGCCGTCCGTGGCGGTGGTACCGTGACGGAGCTGGAGTCGTGGCTAGAAGAGTCTTCCAACAGCTCGTGGATAGAGGCCGGCATGTAGCCGGCCATAGCCACAAGTCGCGAGCCTGCGGGGGGTGACACGGTCACCTGTCCAGGCCCGCAGGAGCTTTCGCCAGACGTGGCGGAGCGCTCCTCGAACTCGGCCTGGGACTCGCAGGGCGCCTGTGCCGAGCTTGGCGAAGTCGTCGAAGATGGCGCCCAGGCTTTCAGTGGGCGCCGAAACTCCGGTGGCGGCGGGGATGAGCGTAAGCCCTCCCGCCGAGGTGACAGTAAAGTTGAGGGAGCCGAAGCGGATCTGGCTTCCCAGCGCAGCCATGCTGTCGCAGGTGGAAGATGCCATCAGGGAGGCAAGCGGAATCCGGAGATGGTGATGAAGACGCACGAAGGCCCCTACCTGGCGCGCCAACTGTCGGCGTTTCGAGCACCGGCAATTAAATTCGTAAGTCTAAGGGGTCGCGCGCCCACTTCGAATGGTTAGACTCGAAGTCCAAGATGTATCTTGGTTGGGCCAAGATCCCTACTCGATTCGTGTGGTGGCGTTGTATTCTCTTGACATGATGGCGCACAAAGTTTACAAGCGAGTGCCAATGACTTAGCGAGATGGGTTTGATGGCGCCTCGCCTCGCTTACGGAGTTCCTGCCTCCTTTTATACGAAAGGAAGGGGCAGGTTACATCGAGAATTGGGAGAGGACGAGACGACCTACACTAGGAGCTTCGGTCCTTCGTTCTGCTGACTGATCATCGCTCAGTCTTGCCCATGCTGGGTCGGTAGCTTAGTCGGTCAGGGCGGTTAGGTATTTCCCCGGGAAACGGCGTACCTGCCCTCTGCGAACCTTATGGGTGTTGACATTGCTGCGCCTGACGTGGGTGTTGCCTCGGAGAGAGGCGTGTCTTAAATCTTGTATGCGGCCGGTGATGGGATCGGGAGCATGACTTGGTCATCATTAAACCCTGCGGGAAGGAGCCACCGCCCTTGTATAGTCACTTTGATTGACCCGTTCGTAGAGTACGTGGCGGTTGTCCGGTAGAGGCCGACACGCGCCCTTGGCAGAGGTGGTCTTGGCACGATCGAGTCGGGGATCCCGACTGCTGCGAGGGTCGGGAGCCCCGCTTGGTCGAGCCGGGGCCGTCTCACGAGGAGGTCGGGAGCTTAGCTCGGTCGGAGACATTCCTCGATCGGTCGGGAAGGGAAGTCCCGTGGCCTTGCGGTGCTTCGGCCAGAGTGGGTCGAAGCGGCTGCTGGGCTTGAATCGCTTGAGGTCGCGGTTTGGTCACCTTGGGCCGTTAGGGTACCTGTTATAAGTATTCGTCAGATAAAGCCAAAGTTAATATGGTCGATTATTGCCCCAGCGAATCCTCAGAATACGATGAAGCAGAGATAAATATAGCCGAATGGATAAAAGGGTATAGAAAAATCTTTAGTCTGTTCCTGGCTTAAGCCGACTAGGAATAAGTCAGAAATTAAATAAGCTTTTGATGTCTCCAAATGTGATCGTATTTTTGATTTATTATTACAAGAAAAAATAATACGATTGCCCGAAGGACATGTCATACCATCAGCTTATGAGAGCAAGAAACGGAGGTATTGCAAGTGGCATCATTCTTTTTCTCATAATACTAACGATTGCAATATTTTTCATTTGCAGATCCAATCAGCTATTGAGGATGGTCGGCTAAAATTCGCTGATGAGCCGACCATGTAGATTGATGTTGATCCGTTCCCTATAAATATGGTTCAGTGTTCGAGCAAAGCCGATGCACAGCGAGGAGCCAAGAAGGGATCGGTGAGTTGATATTTAGTCAACTTCGGATGGTAATCAGACATTAAAAATTACGATCGGTTCATTACAAATAGAAGCCGATCATGAAGGCAAAAATTTAAGGACCATTAAACCTAAGGGAAACCCGCAGGTTGACAAATGGTATAAGGCAGAAAAATCACCGTCAAAACAGCCAGCGAGAAGGCCGGGACCGACATTTTCTCAATTGATGGACAAATATGAAAAAATGAATAATTGGCCGCAATATTCTCCTTGTTTATCAGACAATCTATATCAAACTGAGAACGTAGAGAGAGCGCATCGGAGGTGCCCCTTTTGGCAATTTTGTTGGAAAAGAGGAGTAGCATCGCCATCTCCATACACATGCCCAATGGAACGTTATCCCTAAGACAATTGGCCTAGCCGATTGGTTAAAGATAGGGTGTTTGGGTCGATATGAGATCGTCCTAATAAAAGTTACAGAAGACTGGTTCACGAGAGAATCTCCAAGCCAAATCAGTCTTAGAACCAGTTAAGACACAAGAGTCGATTACATCGATCGGAAGATTTGGCTGGTAAAATACGTAAGCCAATGGCGACCAAACCAAGGTGTGTCCACCCAGTCTTAGCCGATCGCAATGTAGACGGTTGCAAAGGCTAAGAACTCAGGAAATCAAAGAGGCTGATGCAGAGAAACAGAGGGACCAAACCTTCAATGAGCTTCGACCGATCAAAATTACTAAGAAAGAATGGAGGAAGAAAGAGAGGGTTGAAGAAGATTTCGAATCAGCCGATGATCTGGATTTTCCAATGATTAGGGATGATACGCCTCTGATGGACATCAACATGGTATTTACATTGTCGGCCGAGTTCAAAATTAAAACAGAATTGACCAAAGAAACTTTTGCTCAATCATGTTTAGGTGCCCAGAACGCAATCTTTGAAAAACCACGAGATGATCATCGGCATCTAAAACCATTATATTTGAAAGGTTATATAAACGGCAAGCCGATATCAAGGATGCTGGTGAATAGGGAAGCTACCGTCAATTTGATGTCGTACACCACTTGCAAAAAATTGGGTAAGTCCGATGAAGACTTAATCAAAACTAATATGGTTTTGAATGACTTCACAGGCGATCCCACGGAAGCCAAAGGTGTTATGATCACTGAGTTAACTGTTGGTAGTAAAACTTTGCCGACCGCATTCTTCGTCGTTGACGCCAAAGGCAATTACAGCGTGCTGCTCGGTAGGGATTGGATTCATGCCAATTGCTGCATTCCATCGACCATGCATCAGGCACTTGTCCAATGGAATGGAGGTGAAATTGAAGTTCTCACAGCTGATACATCGGCTCATATCGCTATGGCTAGTTCAGATGCGAATTGGCAACACGAAGAGGCCGGATGTATATCGGGGAAAATGCTGGATGATTGTGACTTTATTTGCGTTGGTAAGATAGGACTTATGCCGATCAGTGTCAAGCCAGGCACGTTTGATTGAGCAAATGAGGTAATATGCCGATGGGGTCAAGGAAAACAGTGAAGGCCCTACAAGACAAAATGCAAAGCTATTGGCAAATAACGGATAGCTATGAGGCCATCGAGGATTTCCAACAAATTGAGAAGTTGGGCCAAAGATTCACATCTACCGATCTGCTTGAAGAAGTCGATATAGATAGTGGTGATAGGAAAAGACCAACTTTTATTAACGCAAAATTAGATGTAAAATATAAAGAAAAGTTGGTCAAAATTCTCAAAGATTATAAAGATTGTTTTGCTTGACAGTATCATGAGATCCTGGCATAAGCTGACAACTGGTCGAACATCGATTTCCTATTAAACTAGGATATCGGCCGTTTAAGTAGTATCCTAGACTCTTTAATCCGGCCTTATATGCGTATCATAAAAGAGGAGATAGAACTATTATTGGAGGCAAAATTCATTAGACCTTGCCGATATGCAGAGGGGGTTTCCAATATCGTTCCAGTCATGAAGAAAAATGGAAAACTTAGGGTGTGTATCGACTTTAGAGACTTAAATAAAGCCACACCAAAAGATGAGTATCCGATACCGATAGCTGATATGCTTATCGACGCTGCATCAGGAAATAAAATCATAAGTTTTATTCATGGCAGAAGCCGATAGCTGGTAATGCCGGGTATAATCAGATATTCATGGCAGAAGCCGATATGCCTAAGATCGTCTTTAGGTGTCCTGGTGCAATAGGATTATTTGAATGGACGGTTATGACTTTCGGTTTAAAAAATGCCGGGACAACTTATCAGCGAGCTATGAATCTGATTTTTCATGACTTAATCGGCCACATTGTTGAAATATACATTGATGATGTTGTGGTGAAGTCAAAATATGACCTACAGCACTTAGCCGATTTAGAAAAGGTCTTCCAAAACATAAGATTACATGGTTTGAAAATGAATCCTTTCAAGTGTGCGCTTGGCATGTCGGCTGGGCAATTTTTGGGCTTTATGGTACATGAAAGAGGAATCGAAATTAATCAAGAAAGGGTCAAAGCTATAGCCAAAACAAAACCACCGACATGTAAAAATGAATTGCAGAAGCTGATTGGTAAGATTAACTATCTCCGACGATTTATTTCAAATCTTTCTGGTCGAATTCGTACGTTTACCCCCTGCTGAAGTTAAAGGATAATCAAGAGTTTGTTTGGGGAGTTGATCAACAAAAGGCTTTTGATGATATCAAGGAATACTTGGCCAATCCTCTGATTCTGGCCGCGCCACTGAAAGGAACTCCTTTTAAGTTATATATATCGGCTGAGGAGGAAACTATCGAAGCTGTTTTGGCACAGGAAGTCGATAGTAAGGAAAGAGTAATCTTTTATTTAAGCCGACGCCTACTGGATACTGAGGTCAGGTACCCTTTCGTTGAAAAATTATGTTTGTCCTTATATTTCTCTTGTACAATGCTAAGGCATTATATTTTAGCATCGGCTTGTAAGGTAGTCTGCAAAACCGATGTTATAAAGTATATGTTATCAGCTCCGATTTTACGAGGTCGATTTGGTAAATGGGCTTATGCCTTAATAGAGTTCGACCTATCATATGAATCGGCTAAGGCAGTTAAAGGACAGGTTATAGCCGATTTTATGACAGGACATGATACCGCCGCCGACTTAGTTTCTATTGCCCCTTGGCAACTGTTTTTTGATGGGTCGGTATGTCGAGAGGGTGATGGTATTGGTATCGTACTTATCTCACCCAAGGATCATAATTTTGAGTTCGCATTTCGATTAAATAGCCGATGTTCAAACAATCAGGAAGAATTGAAGCATTGCTCAAAGGATTATAGTTATTAGAAAATATTGGAGTAGATACTGTTGAGGCATACAGCGACTCTATGTTAATTGTACAGCAAGTAAAAGGCGAATACCAATGCCGTGATGAAGTGTTGCTTAGATATTTAGAACAATGCTTCGAAACTATCGGCTTATTTACCTCATTTTCTATCGGTCATATCCCTCGTGAATTGAATAATAGAGCCAATGAACTAGCTCAACAGACGTCTGGGTACAAGGATTTTAGCCGATATTAGATAACTAAGCTAGTGAGCAAAGCTATCATGTGTGCGGATGCTATCGACTGGAGAACACAGATAAGAGATTACCTAATCGACCCATCTAAGCCAACAGAGCGCAAGGTTAGGCAGCAAGCATTGAAGTACATTGTCTTGGATGATATTTTGTATTATCGGACGATGAAAGGTTTGCTGTTAAGATGCCTTGGAGCCGAAGAGGCGCAAGTGGCAATGGTTGAAGTACATGAAGGTATTTGCGGATCTCATCAATTGGCTCATAAGATGAAATGGATGCTTAGGCGAACGGGACATTTCTAGCCGACAATGTTAGATGATTGTTTCAGATATTACAAACGATGTCAGACTTGTCAAAAGTTTCGCAACGTACAGTTAGCACCGGCATCGGCTTTACATCCGATTATCAAGCCATGACCGTTCAGAGGATGGGGGATAGATGTAATCGGCCAAATATTTTCTGCTTCAAGTAAAAGCCATAAGTTCATTTTGTTCACAACCGATTATTTCTCTAAGTGGATTGAAGCTATACCACTCAAAAAGGTTACAAGTGTTGAAGCAATCGGATTTGTTAATGAACACATTGTCCATCGGTTTGGAATATCATAAACAATCACGACCAATCAAGGTACAGTGTTTATATCCAATGAGTTTCAGAATAATTCGAAATGCCTAGGGATCAAGTTGTTGGATTCATCCCTGTATTATGCTCAGGCTAATGGACAAGCCGAGTCATCTAATAAAACGTTGATCAAATTAATCAAAAGAAAAATCGATGAAAAACCAAAGAATTGACACTCAACGCTATCGGAGTCACTTTGGGCGTATCGGCTAGCTTATCACGGAGCAACAAATATTTCACCTTATCTGTTAGTATATGGCCAAGAAGTCGTTTTACCTATTGAGATTAACATTGATTCTATATGAATAGCCAAACAAAATGGTTTGTCGGCTCAAAATTACAACGATCTAATGATCGATAACTTGGATGAATTAGCAGGATTACATTTGTCTACACTGGATCGGCTTAAGAAGAATAAAATGAGAGTTGCAAGGGCATATAATAAAAAGGTGGTGCCTAAGTCTTTTGATGAAGCCGATTTAGTTTGGAAGACAATACTGCCTGTTGGTTCCAAAGATAATTGATTTGAAAAATGGTCGCCTACGTGGGAAGGACCTTACAAGGTTAATCGGCTAGTCGATGGAAATTCGTACATACTTGAGACGTTAGAAGGATCTATTTTGCCTAAAGCGATTAATGAGAAGTACTTGAAGAAATACTATCCTAGCATCTGGATTGGGGCTTAATCGGCTAAAAGAAAAATCGTTCTAAAAAGCCAAGTTAACTCGATGCTGTTAATTGGCTAGAAAAATGAATTACAAGAAAGGATAAGTATTAAATCAGTTAAACAGCCGATTATAAAAGATCAAAGCATTTCAATAAATGTTCCAAAAGATGGGATCATCTGACATGAGTTTTTCATCATAGAAAGGTTCAACATTGAAGACCAAGGCCTGGGAGTCTTGCACCCAAAGCCGATAAAGCACCTTCAGCCTTGGCGATCACGCATTGTACTTCATCGATTATGCGTTCGTCTTCTTTGGCGTCCCCTGGCACCGGTATCACTTTAGCCGATTGTTTTTTCACATTTACCACGGCTATGGCGATGCCAAGTTTTTGTTCCTTGATTGCCGATGAAGTCTTCTCCATGGTTTGTTGGCTTTCTATAAATTGCTTTTCAGTCTTCGCCAACTCTTCCAGAAGAAATTTCTTTGTAGCCTCAAGCTTTGAGAGGGATTCTTTGCTGGTCTTGAGCAACTGAGCATCGGCATCGAATTTGCGTTTCTTCGCCTTGGCGTCAGCAACCAACTCATCCAGAAGCTTCTGATCGGCTTCTTGGGCTTCACGGCGGGTAATTCTGGCCTGGGCTACCTCCACTTGAGATTTCCTCTCGTTCAGGTGATAAACATTCAGAAGTGCTTCCATCGCTTCTGGGGGCAGGTCGGCTTCAACTGCCCCATGGCATCTCTTATCGGTTGGTTGTTGGCAAGAATCTCCGATTGCGGCTTCATCACTAGGTCAAAGAGCTTGTCGAGCCGCTCTTGCATCCCCGGAGCAGAAGTTATCGTAGCCGACGCCTCTTTCGACACTTCCAGAATTCTTCTGATTTCTGCGTCGTAGTCGTCCGTGACCATGATCTCTGAGTCATCTAGATCGGCCAATGAAAAACCCAATAGGTTTGTTGGGTTAGAAGATTCTGGCAACTCAAATGTTGGAGTCGTCGGCATCGGCTACAAAGGAGATAAGGCCGCCGAAGAAATCCCAGGAAGGTCGGCCAGGATTTTTGCAACCTGCACCGATGGCGTCGACTGAGGAAAAAGGCAGAGGGCAAGCTAATGTCTTGAAAATATAAGTCGTTAATCAATAAAGTATACTACTTACCTCTACAGTAGCCGACGCGCGTGGTGAACTCTTGCCACTCTGCTCCTGGGGCTTTGACCCCCTTTTTGCTGGAGCTTTGGTGTACTTAGTCTTCTTCTTTCCTGAAATTACAATCGGCTGTGAATTAGTTACTGGAAGGGATATAAGAAGGATGTCAGCCGATCATGGTATACTTACTGGGTTGTTTTTTCTCAATGTTCGATAATGACAGACTCTGGATGCCCAGGGTACCTGAAGTGTACCCGATGAGGCCAGTCGACTGGAGTGGTCTCTTGCCTTGATGGCCACTGCCCGATTGGCCAGGAGCGAGTTTTTTGCCAGCAACCTTGGTCTGCAAGGTAGGAGCAAAAGATGATTAGTAAAGTGTATCTGGCAAAAATCAGCAAGTAAAGGAAATCATTCAAGCTGATACCTCATCAATATCTACAAGGCTTGTATTAGTATACCCCGTAGAATTAGTCTCATCACTTGAATCGCTGTTATTATCTACTTTCGGCTCAGAAAGATTTGGAAAAAATTCATTAACAATAGCCGATGTTGTCTTCTCGGAGTAAAGCGCTTCTGCAATTGATGACCACCAAGAAGAAAAGCGTTCTGCCCGACGTGTATTCAGTATAAAGTGTGGAAAGACTTTAATCTGAAGATCGTCGGCTATCTCAAGGACAATGTTGGCTGCGACTGCATTACGAACTTTGGCTCTTGGCTGGAGCCGATCAAGAAGTGGTAGACTTGGAATGATCTGGCCAAAGCCTAGTTGCCTAGCAAAAACTAATGGGCAATAAAACTCATATGAAGGCTGAAAAGTCCGATTTCTTGTATGAATGCCGACGTGTAATATGCTTGGTGAAATGAAAAGTTTAAATAAATCCAAAGTCTCTTGCGGCATTAGAGCACTATCGGCATCTAAGTGAAGAAAAGAAGGTCATGAAAAATCAGCTGTACTTGTGTAACTGAAGAAGTCATTTTGTTTGAATTCATTGCTATCGAGCTGTAGGAAGAATGATAAATACTTTTTTGGAGCCAATAGGCGTCACTTTTGTCTCATTCCCAGAGCACATCATAAATCTCTCCCCATAAGATTGGCTGGCTCTAAACCGGGGTACCGCACCCTCTGGAGTGTCTTCACAAGGAAATGTTGTATCTTCAGATGGATTCAACTCAAATGATCGGCTAAATAGACAATACAGCCAGATCCGAATAAACCAGTGAAAAGCAAACATCTTATTATATGCATTATCTGGTAGACTGCCCCTAACAGCATTTTCCTAAGGGCTAGCTGATGACCTTCTATTAGTCGCTCTGCTATAATTTGATATACTTGGGTTGGCCCCAAAAAGGCGCCACAAAATAGAAACCGATCCAACCAGAGATTGAGGAATGCAACATGTTCTTCATCCGATACTAGTCCATGCACCTTATTATTATTGCTGATATACTTAGCCCATTCTTCACCTTTAGACTTGATAAGCTTATATCTAGGCTTGGCACTATAAGCCGATATTTGTTCTCCATCTGGTCTCAGGCAACATAATTGGGCTACATCCAAGAGAGTTGGGCCGATGAGGTCGATGCGGAACACAAACGCATTAAAAGTATCCGACCAGAAATAGCAAGCCGTGGCCACTAAGGGCTCATTGGCCTTTGGATCGGCTAAACAGAGGGGGAGACATTCGGCTATACCTATTTTTTCCCATTCACTCCTCTTCCGGGCTGCTATGCGGATATACCAAGATCATCATCCCTTAAGCGCTGTCGGCTAAGCTCTGAAGCTCTTACTCCAACCCTCTATGTTATATCCAGCAGCCGATAGAGGAAGACAAGGAATTTCTTCATTTATAACTGAATCGGTATTTACATTTCCTACAGGGCCTAGATAAAATTGGTCATTACTGTTTGGGATTGAGATGAATACCTGAGAAGGATCCATTCAGACGATCTTGACAAGAAGCCGATTGAAGGCAGTGAGCACTGAAGGACTTGATGACTATAACCGATTGCAGATGATTCGAGAGCTTGAGCACTTGAAGAATAACTGTGTGGGGGCCGCATAGAGCGCTTGAAGAATAACTGTGTGGGGGCCGCATATTTGTAGCACGGTGAAAAATTTGAAGCGGCGGGAAATGGATATCAAAAAATAAGAACAGTTAAAGCGCACTATGTGCGTGTCAGAAAATTACGGCGCAATTAAAGCGGCAGTTACTATATGAGGGTTAGCAATTAGCCGATGGGACAAAAGCCGATGGTTATAATTTTTGAAAGATTAACAAGTCATCTCTCAAAAATAGGGGGCATATGTTTGCACCAAAATTTGGCAAGTATGGTCAAAATCGGCAAGATAAAGTCAACATATAGTAACCAACAAATGATTTGAATGGATTTGAAGATATTAAGGAAAGACTAACCGGATTAAGGCCGATACGGATCGTGTTTTGTAACGTGTTGTAATAGGACACGATTGGCCGATGGATATAAAAGGAGGACAAGGGCGAGCTGCAAAAGACAACACAATCAAACCCACAAATTTACACTGTCGACTAGTAGTAGATTTTGTAACTTAGAACCTTTCATGTAATTCGATTTTGATCAATAAAGTTGCGTATCGCCGATTGTTGATCTTCATCAATTACGCTCAGGTTTGATTTATTCTGATTTTGTTGCGCATCGTCTTCTTCAGAATCGATCGGTCTTTATCCTCTGATTAGCCTTAATTGACTAGTTAGACTTACCTTTTTTTATCTTATTTTAATCGGCTTTGAGTTGATTGAATCTAAGCCGATTGATATTCACGATCGGCTTTGAGTGAATTTTATATTTTTTACCTTGTCGATTACAGGTCAAATCGACTAGCACGCTTTAAACCAGATGTTCGTCTGATATACTATTATCAAAGATCCTACTTTAAGTTTTTGACGTCAACGATTACTTTCCCCTGTAAAATTCGTGTATCGGGTTCTCGTTCTTCACCGTGTGTTTCGCTAACAAGTGATACACTCAACAGAGCGCAGGATACGATCGGAAAAAATGAGTCTCGTCCTGTGAAATACCGAGACGTGCTTCGGGTGTACCTTCGCGCCAAGTTTCAGAGCTGAGAAGATTTTTCTAGCCTGTTTATTTTCTTTTACAAATCTAATTTAAATTTCAAATCTAGACCCTCCTCAACCATGGAAGATGCCTCTCACGCTTACCGACCATAACAGGCCCTCCCATGCTTCTCTACTGCGAGAGGCCGTCTCCTGCGCCCACCATTTGCAGTAGGTCGGTCTGCTCCGGTATACTCCTCTATAGCAGCCGTGCTCTCAAAACACGGCAGGCGGCAAGTCGCATGTTTTTACTTTATGACGAGTTAAGATATTAAACGTTCTTACACGGCTTAATTTGGATGATACTCTAATGGGCATAAGCAAAATACCCACAGCATGGTCCTTTGAAGTGTTGAGGGGAAGAAAAAAAAGTCTTTATCACATATTTATTTTCATCTATTAAATAATATTTTACAAGAAGTTTTGAAGAATAAGATCGTCGCTATATTATGGTTGAAGATGGAGTAATTTGTATGACCAAATATTTGACTAGTAAGATTAACTTGAAGCTTAAACTTTATTTGCAAAAGATTTTGGAAGGCGGATCATTATTGAACCACCTAATATATTTTAAAGAAGTAATCTCTAATCTCAAATCTGTGAAGGTAAAATATGATATTGAAGTTTTGGGTCTTATTCTTTTATGTTTGTTTCTTAGTTATACTTTACTTTCATAATGTTTTATTACACCCCAAATTTGGCAAAAAAAAATGATGCATAATGTTCATAAATTTCAAAAACCTTTGGTGAAAATAAAAAAATTCCAAAAGCATTTGCCTTGTGTTTAAAGTTTAAAATAATTTCATGAGTTCAAAGATAGAATATTGCAAAAAAAATTAAATTCAATTTTTGTGCAAACCAAAAATGTTCAAAACCTTTGTGTTTCAAGACCATTTCAAAGTTTGAATCCAAACTCAAATAAAAAATTCAAATTTCAAAACCATTTCCTCTCCCTCTTTCCTTGGGTCGAATCCTAGGCCGAAAAGCCTGCCTCTTTCTTTCCTCAAGGCCCACACGCACGAGCGAATTGAGCCCAATATGCTTAGCCAGACCAGCTCCCTCTCCTTCTCTTGCTCTCGCTGCCACGTGGGCCACCAGCCCCACTTGCCAGCCCTTGCAGCATTCTTCTTCTCCCTGAAGTCACCTGTCTCTCTCTCCCGTGCGCCTCTCTCTCTCTTTCTCGGAAACAGCAGGCCATGCAGCCTCGAGGCTTCCTCCCTCTCTCTGAGCGCCGCGTGGTAGTCCCGTCAATGCCAGAGCATGCACCACGCCAAAGCCGGTGCCATCCTTGAGAACTCGTGTGTACCTGCCGCGACCTTCACGAGACGCCACTGCATACTGTCATCTTGTCGTCTGTAGGAACCGACCTGCTCCTCAGCGAAAGGTTTACTGTTTAGCTCTCTGGGTAATTTTTTTTTTCGGAAGTAGTCATACTCGCGATAAAATTGTGAAAGTAGTCCCCTGCGACCAATTTCAGCACTCAAAAAGTGCTGGAAATTTTTATTTATTTATTTACTATGGTCCAAAATCGCTGAAAAATTGTTTTGTTTTTTCTCGTGTACGGGAAACATTTTTTTAATATCCAACGCTGGCAACCAGCTGGAAATTTTCTTGAGATTTCTAGCGGTCCAGAACCGCTGGATTATTTTCTCACCGCAGAAAAAAATTTCAGCGGACTCGGTCTGCTAGAATAGGCGTCCTACATGCTCGCCATTTTTTCCTCGTTGGCCTCGTTGAATTTTGTTTTTTGTTATTTTTCGGTGGTTTTTTTATTTTAGCGGATTCGGTTTTTGGATTTAGGCTGAGGATTTGTCGCTGGTCGTATTTTTTCCGAAGATCGCTCTCGTGCCGACGAGTTTGCGAGTCTAGCCCGAAATTTTTATTGTAGTGGCCTCTTAGCCGAAATATTTCACGAAAATAGCCCTTATGCCGAGCAATTTTCGGATCTAGCCCCCTAACCCGTATTTTCAGCTGAAATGGAACACTTAATATTTTAGAGCTCTCCCCGGCCGCTGCTTTCGGAATAAGAAAATGAGAAAAAATATTAAACGTTCCCTTTCAAAGAGCGATCTTCGAAAAAAATACGGCAGCGAAAAATCCTCAGCCTAAATCAAAAAACCCAAATCTGCTAAAATAAAAAAACCATTGGAAAATAACAAAAAGCAAAATTCAATGAGGCAACTACAGCAAAAAAATTCAGAAATAAAAACATCAACGTGGAAAATATGGTGGACACGCAGGACGCCCATTCCAGCGGACCGAGTCCGCTGAAAAAAATTTCGGCATTGAGAAAATAATCCAGCGGTTCTGGACCGCTGGAATTCTCAAAAAAAATTCAACTGGTTGTAAGCGCTGGATATTAAAAAAATGTTTCCCATGCTCGAGAGAAAACAAAACAATTTTTCAACGGTTCAGGAAATAAAAGTAATTCCAGCGCTTCACAACCGCTGAAATTGGGCGCAAGAGGCTACTTTCGCAATTTCGTCACGAGCATGGCTACGATCAGAAAAGAAAAATTACCCAAAAGGCTAGAACAGTAAACCTTTCAAAAACATCGACTGCAACGTGTAAAGAAAATTCCCCAATCCAAAGGAATCCAGCGGAGCCACGGAGCTAGAAATTTTGCCCGAAAAAAATATGCAGCGGTTCTAGACCACTCGAAACGGCAAAAAAAAATATTCAGCCCTCTGCTGCGACCGCTGAAAATTAAACAACATATTTCCCTCGTGCCAGAAAAATCAAAGAATTTTTCGGCTGTTCCGGAGCGCAGGAAACAAAAAAAAATTGAGCGCTTTCAAACAGCTGAAATTTGCCAGATAGGGCAACTTCCGCAATTTCAACGCCAATGCGGCTATTTCTCGAAATAAAATTAGCCGAACTGCTATAAGCACAAAAAAATTCTCAATCCCACACGGACCAGCCCCCCCCTCCAGATTCCAGTGTTGCAGCCTTTTCCCGTCGCTTTTTCCCTGCACCACGTGAATCCCGTTGCTTTTTCTCTCACCTCCGTCGCTCTTCCCTCCGCTCGGCCTGGCCCCACTGAATTCCAGCGGTCTGAATAAAAAAATTCCAGCGCCCGACGTTCGCTCGATTTTACTGTTTAGAAGCTATTTCTGTTATTTCCTCGGTCACCGATTGTTTACAAATAGAACAGTAAAATGTTCCTCCTCAGCCATAGGGAATCGACTTGCTCCTCCTGCCGCACGTCACGTCCCTCATCATGAGAGCCGTTATATCGGGAGCTTCGCTGGTACTGTTTTTGTTACTCTTATATTTTTTTAGGTAGTTGTTCGTTGGTTATACAGCAGTACTATTAACTAATCTATAAGAAAATAAATCCTAATTGAAATGAATCTGTTTCTTACTTGTATAACATTAATTCTAACATTCATTCCCTTTAATCTTGTGATATCAACTAGCTCTAATTTCTAACATAACTCTAACTTATTAAGGTAGTCAATCTTAACTATGACTTACCTACCATTTACTCGACACAGGATGACGAACATATCTCCTCATCATCCTAGACTTAATTTTGACTTGCATTGTGCACATAACTTGCAGAATGATGTTCACAACTCATCAACATCCTAGACAACACCTGCATGCACACACACACTTAGAACAATGGCTATAACTCCTCATACCACAACAGCGGCTTCCTATTGATTTTCTCGTGCAGCATAATCTCTTCTGAGGCACGATATCCTTGAATGAATCCGCACACGTTTGTCTTGTGCACACAACTTGATACGGATATGTGTACGAGTAATACCTTCCGTTTTAACATCTTAATTAACTAGAAAGAAGTACTAAGTTGTATCAAATACCAACAGGTAAATCTTTTCCTTAAGTAATCTTCGTTATGTTTACATAAGAATCATGTACTACTTAAAAGCAAATGCTTTCTTGTTGCTAGGTTTAAAGTTTGCACAAATATATATTGAAGCCAAATTGTATAAATGTATTATGGTGGACCCTAGTGTGAGGCGAGCCGAGGAGGAAAGGAAATTAGAAGCCAAGAAGAAGAACCAACATCCGGAAAATTAGTCCAAATTTGAACGGAAGATGACAAAATGGCTTGATATTTTGGAGAACTCAAATCCAAATTGGTTTGCCTAAGTGTGAACTGAAGATTGAAAAGGGCTCGATATTTTAGAGAACTCAAATTCAAATCGGGTTTGCCCAACTGTGAATGAAAGATGAAAAAACGGCTTCATATTTTAAAGAATCAAATTCCAATTTGACGTCTTGCTAATAGGCCTTATCCAACTGAATTCTTATGAGGGATCTCCAAAGTTCTTGAGGATTCCTTAGCTTTCAAAAAACATTTGACAAATTAAGTTTTGCTTCTTATCTAAAGAAAGTTTCACCAGAGTTCTTCAGGATTATTTAAAGTTCATGAGAGTTCTTCAGATTTCTTGAGAACTCTAAAGTCTTCAAGCAAGCACATGTGAAATTTAGTTTTACTTCTAAGACTTATCCATCCATAAATTCTTTCTTATCTAGGAAAGCATCAAAGTCAGTTAGTACTTGAGTTTCTAAGATGTGTCGAAGCCGTCATATGTACAATAGCAAGTCTTAAAAACTATAAATAGAAGGTCACCCCCTCATTGTAAGACAAGTTTTGAAACTTGAGAAATATATATTCTTGTGTAAGATCGAGGATACCGACTAGAGTGGGGTGAATAGGCGGTTTTAAAAATTACTCTACTAATCTCTACAACTAAATTCACCCCCTAATCACTCTTATACCAAAACCTTAAAAATAATTAATGCAGAAGCGATAAACTAAAGTTTTGACAATCAAAACTTAAATTCTCTAGGCTCACTATATGCACTAACTAATTATGTCTCTAACAATAAATTGCAATCCTAAAGACAAGCAATCAATCAATTTAATTATATAAATATAAATTGCTTGAATATAGATAAAGAATAGAATGCAAGCACAACAGACACGATACTTTTTACCGTGGTGTTCAGAGACTTGCCGGTCTCCCCTAATCCACGTTGAGGTAATCCCAAACGAATTGGACCGGCTCCACGAATTGAGCACCCACCTCAAAATCCACTAATGGTAGCTCCTTTTCCCTCCCGGGTAGGCAAGCTCCAACCTTCACAAACTTTACTGAGGCTTCTCACAACCTCAGTTGAGAGATCCCGCGCACGACGCCGCTACGCCGTCTAGATGTCGTCAAACACCAAGAGTAACAAGTCAAACCCTCTAGCTTGAACTTCACCTAGTGCAACACATGCACTCCGGTGACCTCCTAAGTGCAACACATGCAATTAGAAGCTCACACTAACTCAAGAAGCAAATGGGAGAGAGAAACACATGCACACAACTCCCACACACACACAATAACTCAAACACCCAGCCATTGCCCTCCAAGGCCTCCTTTTATAGCCTCCAAGCCAAAACTAGCCGTTGAGGGGGATATCTGAAAAAAATTCAACAAATTCGGTACTACTGCCATACTAAGCACGGTAGCACCAGCTTTCAGACTAACGGCTACAAGATTAGCCGTTACAGGAAATCCGATAACACCGGCCAACTAGGAGCGGTGCTACCGCTCGAACGGTAGCACCAGCCTCCACCCCGGTAGCACTAGCCTCAAGTCGACCGCAAAAACACCCCTCTCTAGAATTTTCACATCGGCCTGGGTTCGGTGCTACCTCAGCCGGTAGCACAGGGCTACCATGGCTGGTAGCACCAGCCTGCTTGAACCCAAAAAATGCCCTCTCGGGTTTTTACACACCGCATTGGGAACGGTGCTACCGCTCGACCGATAGCACCGGGCTACCATAGCTGGTAGCACTGGCCACTCAACTTAGAAACAGATTTTTCACCAAAAATCTTTTTTTTTCAAATCAAACACCAATAATGATTGATTCTTTGAGTCATGTGATGATCAACACATGATCAAGGCAATTTGAAAAACACATTTGCAAACCCTATTCGCATGCCCCAAAGAATCGCATTTAAACACAATTTATTTTCAAAACACATTCACAAATAAACCGAGAACCTATGAGATCAATCCTCTAGCCATGTAAGGATCAACACATGATCCCGACACTTTGCAAAACACATTTGCAAATGCCAACACATGCTCTAGTCGAAACCCATAACTTCTAGTTCATTTGCAAAACACATTTGCAAATAACAACTCCAACCACTTAAAAACAGATCTTGAGCTATGTGATGATCAACTCATGATCAAGTCAATTTGCAAAACTCATTTGCAAACCCTATTCACATGCTCTAAGATAAGATTCAATTAAACCATATTTTGCAAAAACACATTTTGCAAACTCAAATCACAAACCAAGCTTAGCCTTATGATGATCAACACATGATCCAATCACAAGCTAAAACACACAAAGCGTGAGCTCTCTATTTGCATCACATGCAAATCTTAGCTCCATACAAACTACAACTCAAACTCAAGTGCATGAGCTCTCTATTTGCAACACATGCAAATCTCTAGCTCCATGCAACCAATTTAAACCAAATTGCTTGAGCTCTCTCCTTTTGCAACACATGCAAAACTTAGCTCCAAGTAAAATCAAAACAAATTTAGAATTCAAATAAGAAGCAAGCATGAGATTCTTCTATTTGCAACACATGCAAATCAAAGCATCATGCAAAAACCAATGCACGAGCTTCACCCATTCGCAATACATGCAAAATGGTTAGCTCTATGCAAAAACCAAATAGGAGAGTGAGCTAGGGTGAACTGGATTAAGTTCATCAACACATGATGAAACTCAAGCTAAAAGACTCAACCCCTCTTAATAGTACGGCACTTAACTAGCAATCTGGTCTCCCATCCAAACACCGAGACTGGTAAAAGACCAAGAACACATCCTTAGCCTAGCTTGTTATACATTTGCCTTTAGCGATCCAGTTGGAGCTTTTATAGTTTCCAATCATCTTCTCTCCAGAATCGGATCTTCTTCTTCTCGTTCATCAACACATGATGAACCTTCTTAGCCCTTCTCTTCACTTCGGGATCACCTCCTGAAGCTCGATCAACACATGATGACTTCTCGTTCCCGATTCTTTATCATCTTGGATTTAACCTATTTCACAATTCATGGAAGATTGTTAATCTAACAAGCACGGTTGTCTCAATCATCACCGCACTCCATTAACACATAATGGATGCCTCCAAGATCGATTGCGCACAACCCAAATCAATTTGATGATTAATTGTGTCTTGAGTACTTTGATGCAACTAATGCTTCATTGTACTCAAGAATTTTCAACTTGCCCTTAATAAATAAAGAGACACCATCAACACATGATGAAGCATTCTTTGATTTGATTAAAAGACAACCGAACTCAATTTAAATTTTATTTAAATTGACATGAGTATATATAACTACACAAGTTCCATATACTCAATTTGATGATTAGTAATGATCCATATATGTTTGAGTGATAGAAATGGGATCAATACATTTAGACCATCAACTATAGAACAAACTCCATTAAGTATGTGCATATAACTAATTGAACATGGAATCAATATGCACATAATCAATCTTAGATTACATATGAGTTTATCCTATATCAACATGAGTATACTACAACTACACAAATTATATATACTCAAAAGATTGTTTCAAAGTCTTGATCCTTTATATTATATGGCAAGAGGACATGGATCTATACAATTGAAACATCAAGTTAAATTATCAACCCCCCTAGATGTGTGCATTCATGTATATATAGATTTGGAAACATAAGGCACATATTTAGACTAAGACAATAGAAGAGATCATCTTTTAACTTGAATCATAAGTATACATTAAGATAATAAAGTGAATACAAGTGCATACCTTGAGTTTTCCATTTTCCATCCAAAATTGAGACTAATAAGAATAATGCTCAATAGACATATTAGTCTCATAATGATTAGATTTGTCATTTAACAATGATTAAGCATTAATCTAAAACTAATCACCAAAACCAATGAACCTTGAACTTACATCTTGTTCTAGGGTTTTAGAGGATCCATTCCACCCTTAGAATTGGGAATTATCGAGTTTCTTGACTCCATTGTTCTTGTGATTGCCTCGGTAAATGCTCGAATTTGTTTTCTCCATGATAGTGAGTCGACAATTGGATCAAAGCGTGTGGTTGGGTGAATCCAGTGTCGCAGGTTACCGCAACCAAGACGATGGTTGGCAGTGTCATTCATCAAGTTGCTTGGGTCCAAATTATCTTCAATCCTACGCTGTAAAGATCAGGTAAAAAAACCCGCATCACAACTCGTACAAGAACTCACGTGATCACACATAGTATCTCGTGGATACAACTGACATGAGAACGTATAGCTTTGGTTGCCTTCTCGACATGACAAGTAGATTGCTGCCAATGCCATTGTCACATTGATTGTCGATGATGCTCATCAATAAAAGGTATCAGGGAGACATGCCTCCTACACCCTTTGCCGCCATATCTTCTCACCGACCTTTCTTGCCTTTGATTGGACTTTGACTCGACGACAACTCTTTACCTCACCGTCTCCTAGTCGTGGAGCCATATGCACCACTATAGCCGTGTTAGATGCGCTGTCGAATCCCGCTCAACACTACATAGTTAAGTGACGATAGCATGCCCCAAGGCACAGCAACGGTAGTCTCCCCCGAGGCAAGCGCAACACCGAAATTAGACCCTCGCTTTGATATCAATTGTTGGTTTTATTCTTAGATCATGAACACATACACACAAGGAAGAACACAATAGCACATAGAAGAATATTTATGGTACGGAACAACTATCATATTTTGTTATTTTCTTTCACTTATTTTTCTATTTTTTTCTCCTCTTTCTTCCTTTGTTTCTTGCTTGCGCAGTAGCCGCCTAGAGGAATTGATCTGCTCCTCTTCTCTATCTTTACTACAGCCACAGGGAACCGATCTGCTCCTTCTGCCGCACGTCACATCCCTCTTCTGTGCTGCTACATCAGGAGATTCGCTGCTGCTGTTTTTGTTTCTCTTTTTTTTTTTCACAGCTTATAAGCAACTCGTGCCTTAATTATACAGTAGTACTACTAACTAACATGTAAGGATACGAATTCTACTAAAAACAAATCTATTACCTACCCGTATAAGATTAATTCTTAACACACTCGCCCATGCCAAGCTCGTCCAGGAGCTCCCATGGATGCCCCTGCTTCTCTTGTTGCCTCTGTTTTGAACGGAGGAGATAGCCTATAGCGCTCGAGCGGTCCCACCGTACTTAGTGGTAATTAAGCCTAGATTAATTTGTGCATAATTAGTAGGTGATTTTAGTATGACACGTGGGCCTGCTGTGATTAGAAAATCTAATTAAGAGCTAGATTAAAATATGTACTTGCAACATGTGAGCACCACCATTTAAAATACCTTCACAGACCTGTATGTAGACCGTAGTTGCCTACATGTGGGCCCTGAACCCATGACTGGGCGCATTGACGGACTTCATATGAATTGGTTCTTTTTAAGTCTGAATTGGGATTGGTTCATAAACTATGGAGTTGCGCTAAGTGGTTCAGTGATGAAAACTGATAATTCACTGTGGTCTAGTTTAGGATAATTTCTAATTATGTAGATTATGGATTCTTTAAGAATTAAGTGGGTGACAGCTTCTGATTCTCTAAGAAGCTTGTTGAGAAGCTTCTCCTACAATCAGAAGCGGATTTGTATATAAAATCAGAAGCTATCACCCACCTGATTCTTGGAGAATCCAGAATCTGCACGATTAGAAGATGTCTCAAATTAGGCCTATATATGATTGTAAGCATTGATTCTGTTCAAATCAAAATATTTGATGACATCATTGGAATTTTGTCAGATGTTCGATATATTCCGAGTTTTAGGAGAAATCTTCTGTTGTTGAGTACCCTTGATGTTAAAAGGTACAAATATTTAGATGGAGGTCTCCAAAGGTTCTCTTATTTTGATTCAGGGCAATATTCGGGCTGACAACTTATATCATCTGCAAGGTACTAACGTGTTACATGTTGACCATCATGATGATTACTCGAGAAGAGTTTGGGTATATCTTGTGAAGTACAAATTGGATATGTTCAAAACATTCAAGAAATGGAAGATTATGATCAAGAAAAGAACTGCCAAGCATATCAAGAAGCTGCATATAGACAATTGCTTGGAGTCTTGTTCTAGAGAATTTGAAGTTTTATGTAGATTAGAGAGCATTATAAAATATTACACTATCTGTGATACTTCTCAACAAATTGGTGTGGCCGAACGCATAAACAAAACCATCATGCAGACGATACGTCTTGCATGTTCTCAAACTCGGACTTATCTATGATTGTTTTGGCTAAAATTGCTTTCACTATTTGTTATTTGATCAATTGATCGACCAACCTGACAATTGATAAGAAGACTATAATTGAAGTATGGTCTTGTTCTCCAACAGATTATTTAGACTTGAGAATTTTTTGTTGTCCTACTTATGCTCATATTAACAATGGTAAATTGAAGCGTAGAGCTGATAAATGCATTTTTCTTGGTTATAAGCTTGGTGTGAAAGGATATAAATTGTGGAAGACTGAAACTAGAAAGGTCTTTATTAGCAAAATGTTACCTTCGATGAATCTACTATGTTGCATGATAAACCATCTATCGATGTTCTTGTTGAGAAGCAGTAGAAACCAAATGTACAGGTGGAGCATGTTACTGATTCAGGATCTACACCAGAAGTCAGAAAGAAAAATATACAAGAAGTTCATGCTATTGTTGCACCATCGATGCAACATTCTATTGCAGCGGATAGAGAGAGGAGGCCAATTCAAAAGCCTAAGAGATTGATTGAAGAAGCTAATTGTAACACTCTGGCTCAAATTTCACTCAATGCCCAGCCCACCTAAGGGCGGACCCGTGCATGCATAGTACCCCGCTTACACTTTCATCCTCGCTTCGTGTAAAAGGGTTAACCCGGAGGTACTATGTTTGGACCCAATAGGTATTATATACTACTACAACTCCCTTTATGTAAGCAATCTAGGATTAATCCCACTATCGCTTCACATGCGCCACACAGGCCTTCACATTAACGGGCAAGGTATTACATTTACCCCCCTTATAAGCCTACACCCTCCAACTCCCTTTATGTAAGCAATCTAGGATTAATCCCACTATCGCTTCACATGCGCCACACAGGCCTTCACACTAACGGGCAAGGTATTACATTTACCCCCCTTATAAGCCTACACCCTCGGCAGCAAACCGCATACGCGGTAGATACCCAGAAATCACCCCTCGGTACACTTTCGTGCATCTAGTGCCAGCGCATATGCAATGCTGCGTGGCCACTCTAGGCCCACATACGCCATGCACCATAAGCCTATGCCCCTATCCCACACGCATTTGTGTAGCGAAGGTTGATGCTCTGATACCATCTGTAACACCTTGGCCCAAATTTCGCTCAATGCCCAGCCCACCTATAGGGCAGATCTGCACATGTATAGCACCCCACTTACACTATCGTTCTCACTTTGTGTAAAAGGCTTAACCCGGATGTGCTATGTTTGAACCCTACAGGTATTATATATTATTACAACTCACTTTATGCAAGCAATGTGGGACTAATCTCACCATCGCTTCACATAGGCCACATGGGCCTTCACATTAACAGGCTGGGGTATTACACTAATGTTGTTGCTTATTGTTTGTATGTGCCAGTAGATATTGAAGGTATTGTAGAAATTTTAACTTATTCAGATGCTATCTTTTGAAATGATTCAGAAAGATGGATGCCTGTTATGCATGATTGGATGAAATCTCTTAAGAAGAGTGGGACTTGAGTGTTGGTCAAATTGCCAATTGAGAAGAAACCTATTTATTGCAGATAGATCTTTAAGAAAACAAAACGTTTCAATAACTAAAGAGGTTAGGTACAATGTGAGGCAAATTACAAAAGGATACAAACCAAGTTCTAAGTATTGATTTCACATGTCTTTTTCCCAATTATGAAACATTAGTTCTATTTGTACACTACTCAACATTGTGGCTTTGTATGATTATAAGCTTGATCAATTGAACATGAAAACTATGTTTTTACATGAGGAGTTAGAGGAAGACATTTATATGAAGCAACCGAAAGGTTTAGTCGTTCTGAGAAAGGATAATTTTGCTTGCAAGTTGAAGAAATATCTTAAGAGTTTGAAACAATCATCCAGGTAGTGCTATAAGATATTTAACTCCTTTATGATCTCTTAGAATTTCAAAAGATTTGATTACGATAGCAGTGTTTATTTGATGACTGTTAATGATTCACCTATCTATTTGCTCCTATATGTTGATGACATGTTGATTGCTGCAAAAGACAAGGCAAAGATTTCAAAGTTGAATTCACAGTTGAGCAACGAATTTCATATGAAGGATCTTGGTGCAACAAAGAAGATTTTGTTGGAAATATGCTCAAGAGGCCAAATCATGAAGATGATTGCCTTGTATTTATGCTTACGTTGTTCCTTTAATAGTGTACGTTATAGATCATCAAGTATGTGACTTGATCGTGAAACTTTGTAATTTGATTATGACATTATTATAAATTGTCCCTTGTTTATTTATTAGTTGGGACACCAATAATCTTTATTCAAAACAAGCACATGAATTTTTTGATAATCATGTTTCACGGATTATGGGTATGTGATATAATTCAGTCATGTGAATACATGTAAGTGTACATGCTATTGGATTGACCAGCTTATCAAACACTTTTTGAGGATTTGATAAATGTCATAAATGTTTCATATAATAATAATGATTGATCCTTAAACCTGAGATCAACACAGCTTTCTATATGAGGATGGTATGCTTTGATGTTATCTAACGTTGCTCGTAACTGGATAATCATAAGAACAACACTCGAGTATGCTTTAAATCATGTAGAGGGAAGTGTATGATCAAGATGAAATTTGTCTTCCTCATATTGAGGGAATGATATCGATCGGCCATTCGAGGAAACAGACTAAAGAATGTGCATGACCATGCCCAAACGATTAAATTGTTAATTGATTGAGTCTACTTCAGAGAATCGAGAGAATTGGTTTAACAGTACAAGGATGATACACCTCAACCTTGGGTTAAACCATAAAATTAAAGTGACAAAGGGATCGACATGTATTCATTGAAGGTTTATCGAATAAACGACATTCATGCAATTTAGGTAGTCATTATGTTCTACTATGAGCCACTTGCGACTTGTGAATCGAAAAAGGAGTTTTTCGGTTTATTACCAACATTGTATGAACCTAAAGGGTCAAACACAACAATAGGCTTAGGACAGGTATATGAAATCTTCTTTGGTGACATATGTTCAATGCGATTGAACATGGTATCTGGTTGTTCCCAAAAGGCTGTGAAGCCCGCGTGTGCAAAAATATGATTTTTTTGCTGAAAACACTGTAGCAGTGTTGAAAATATTGTAGCAGCGTTGAAAATGCTACAACAACTGACTTAGCATTGTAGCAAGCTGGCAGCTACTGTACCAACCGACCCCATTACAGTACTTATGGGTATTGTAGCAACCGACATATGAACAGTGCTTTGGCTATAGAAGGGAGTAGCATGCTGACAAAAAATATGGAAAAATAAGGAGAGAAAAGAATAAAGGAGAAGAAAAAGGGAAAGAAAGGTGAAAAAGTTTCACTTGAATCAGAAACAAAGATCACAAGAGTCATATTGCACGATGCTAGCATACCAGTATACGTTGTTGTCCGCCTGTTCATGTGGATACCTGAAGGTTGTGGTTGCTACTACCACGAAGATCCGACGGAACCCATTTTTGCTACTACATCCAGGCATTAAAGCTATGAGCTTCACCGAGAGCTTCTCCAAAAGCTTCGTATTTGCGCTCTCAGGACCACGGTACGCATTTACTGCTTTTGGTATATTCTAAATCTTGGTTCTAATACATGCGATCGGTCCGAGAAAAGGATAAATTTTTGAAATTTGCTGGGGCTTTACCCTCCAGATTCCCAACAGATTTTTATTATGAAAACTATAAGAGATGGACAAGTTTGCAGAACTACACCCAAGATAGAAAGGGGTATATTGATAAAGTCTTTCGTTGCTTCAATATGCATAAGGCCAAAGCAGTGAATACTCCATTAGCTGCACAAGTCATACTTTCCTCAGTGTTATGTCCATAATTGGATGATGAAGTTGAGTACATGTCTACAGTTCCATATGCTAGTGCAGTTAGCTCACTTATGTATACAATAGTATGTTCTCACCTCGATTTAGCTCAATTATTGAGTGTTATTAGTAGATAGATGGCTGATCCTGGCAAAGAGCATTGGAAAACAGTTCAGTGGACTTTCAAATATTTGCAGGACTATTCTGATGGTTGTTTATAGTTAGGAGAACTCGAGATGGACTTGTTGGTTATGTGGATTAAGATTTTGTTGAAGATTTGCATGAGAGAAGATCTTTTATTGTTTATGTGATCACTGTGGTAAAATGTGCTATAAGTTGGAAGGCAAGTCTACAAGTAATTGTTGCCTTGCCCACTACAGAAGCCGAGTATATGGCTGTTTTCGAGGCTTTCAAAGAAGCCATTTTGCTGATAGGTTTGTTTACTGAGCTTTGTACAAGTACGTCTTGCACTACAACATTCTGTGATAGTCAAAATGCTAATTGTCTAACAAATGTTTAAATGCTCCATGAGAGAACGAATCACAATGATGATATTAGATATCATTGCTTTTGAGATGTCATTGCTCAAGGTGACATTAAAGTCGGTAAGATAAGTACTCGCGATGACCTAGTTGATATATTGACAAAGTCAGTTCCTGCCACTAAGTTTGAGCATTGCTCAAGCTTAGTTAATTGGTATCACTCATTAGTCCTATAGACTTTCCACTCACAAGTTTCATTTAGGAGAGTCGCAATTTGTTTTGGCAATAGAAGGAATTCAGCTCAACATGAAGATTATTGAGTTTGTGATCCAAATTCGATTTAGTTTTGTTTCCGTTTCTAATGTAGAGTTCTACTCCTACATGAAGTCTCCTTTGTACCCATTACAAATATACCCTTGTAGACAGCAGGGAAATGACAAGCGCCTTATTGTAAACATCCCTACATATAACTCTCCTTGTATAGTGATTTCTCTATTGTCCGTCCGTAGTTTTTTCCGCAAGGGTTTTCCACGTAAAACTCATGCCTCCCATGTGTTTTGCTAACATTCTTAGAAGAGATAGAATTGTTGGATGTAACATCCTAAATTTTGCTTTTATTGAATTTAATTTGATTTTTCTTTGTTATTGAATTTCTGAGGTTTTATTTAATTCATTTTCGAATTTTGAATAAAGCCTTTTGCTATCTTTTAATTATTTAGAGAAAAGTATTAATGATCTTTGGTTGGAAATATTTTATTTGAGTTCCAAATGTTCCAAAGTATTTTCTAGAATTGTTTGGGATTTTTCCTGATATTTTAGCTATGTATTATGGATTTATCTATTTATCTAAATTATTTTAATTTGAAATTGTTTTAAAAATCGGATGAACAATGTTGGGCCGAAATCCACCCGGTCTGGCCCATTTCTTCGCGCAGCCTAGCCCGCGTAGCCCACCCCGCCGAACCCTAGCCGCGCGACCGTTGGATTTTGATCCAACGGCTGTGATCGTGCCGCGCCGCCGCTTGCTGCCAGCTGTTCGATCGGATCAGCGTGGACGTCTGTGATCGCACCACGTCGGCTCGTCTGAATCCGTCACGCCGCCGTATCTCGTGAGACTCGAAATTCGTGTCCGCGCCCTACACGGAAGCCGAGGGTCCTATTTAATGCGCCACCGCCACCCCTGTGTCGCGCACGTCAAGACGTATCCGTAGCTCTAGCGTGCGCATTCTGAGCCACCGCCGTTCGCCCGCAAAAGCTCGCCGTACTTGTGCTTGGTGCCGCCATGAGTTTTTGCCTCGTTCCTCCGCTGCCGGTCCGCTTCTGCCGTTGCCAAGGTCACCGGAGTGTCGCCCTCACCGAGCCGTTTCGAACGCGCGAGAAGATGTCGCCGAAGACCCTTGGAAACGCCGTCGACCGTGTCGTCATCCTCGTCTCTGGCAAGCCTTCACCCCCGCAAGCCATCGCCGAGCACCGAAGCTTGAGGACTGTTGGATTTGCAACCAGCGGTAAGGATCAAGCCATGTCGTCTCATCTACAGTAAACAACTCCATCAACCTTAGCCGTTAGATTTTAATCGTGCGGTTCAAATCTCGCCGCGTCGTCGTCTGTTGCTTCACCCGCCGTCACCGTTGGATCCATGTTGATTGGTGCAGATCGTGCCGCGTGTCCCCGCGTGTGCCGCTGTGTCGTCAGATCTGAGCTGTCGGATTCAAACCGAACGGTTGTGATCATCGCGCGTCGGGCCAGTCCCGTGCTGCCGCATGTCACATAGAAACCGAGGCAAAGCCGTCGCCGGATTCACTGAAGCCATCACCTCTCACCTCCACCATCTGATCTGAAATGAACGATCGAGATCATCGCCGTTGTGTTTAATCACGTGACACCCTTGGATGAATGACACTGACCGGTGGCACTGTGCTCGTGCACCAGTTGAGGCAAGCACACACGTGACACCCTTGGATGAATGACACAGTGCCACCGGTCCACCATGGACCGAGTACATACGCCGGTGACACGTGTCGAACCGTGGTTGTGCCGCGTGTGAGCACCCGATTGGGCCAAGTGTCCGCTGACGTCAGCGTGACGTCATAAATCATTTTTCTAGAAAAATAATTAGCCAAAAAACCATATTCGGTGCTGACATCAGCATGACATCATAAATGCTATTTTCCAGTGTAAAAGTAATTCGGTTAATTTGGTTTTTCTATTTTTCAGAATTATCATTTATTCCAAACTTTGAATAGCTATATCTTTTGCATTTGAACTCCGATTGAGGTGATTCGAGTTTCCAAAATTTTGTAAAATCATGATATATTTAATGGGAATTTTATTTAATTTTTGGAGTTGATCTTGCTCTCTATACGTGCTATTTATTGCTTTCTCGCTTGTTACGCGTAGACGTCGAGTTGCCCGGTGAGTTTGTGATTGAGGAGGCAACACCCGAGCAAGATCCAGAGCAGGAGTTAGAGCTGTTTGAAGGCAAATTGTGCTTTGATAATGTTGAACCTATGTTTTAAATATTATATTGTTTCAAAGTATTGCATATTAATTCAAGTATCGTTGTTTCCAATATGTTGGGATTAGTTATTATCCACTTTGAATTACATCCACCTTGCCATGTTGTTTGTCGTATTTCATTTGTCAACTTAGAATGGTTTAATACTAATTGGTAGCTATAATTGCCAATATGGTTGGTTAGAACGCAAGTAGAATGCTTAGCCGTGCAACGAGTCATCACTTTATGTAAAAATGGTTAATCTTGCTTAATGATTATGGAACATGTTTATTAAATTGTGTGTCGGTGTTGTTGATGGCACGTGGTGCATGGTAATCAACCGGGGTGGTAAAATGATTTAGACTGAGGCAAGTGGCATGTATTTGTGGTGGGCGAATGCGGTACTTGGGCGGTCGCATTGCTTTTTATGATAATGGTTTGTTCATCATTATGATGATTTTTAGTTAGTCTTGCCTTGGTCAATTAAGGACTTAACCTTGCAAGAATTTGAACTGAGTCATTCATACAACCACTTGTCTGTTATGGGACAGGCCTAGCTGATTAAATTGTTATGTCTAGGTTTTGGTACTATCCTGGCAGTGTGGGTTCCGGGTAGACTCACATGGCGCAAGAGGGGGGCTCTGAATGTGGTAACCAGTTCCACCAGTGTTGAAACCTTAGCGGATAGTTTGGGTTTAGATAGGCATTGAAAAGACTTTGTTATAATCACTCGCCTTTGTGGTGTATGGTTGTATCTTGTGGGTAAAGTGTTATCGGGGATCGGTACCTCGCCACGTGTAAGCGTTCCCCCGGGTCTCGTGGCAGCTTCCCACGGGCCCGGGGTCTTGTCTCCGACCTAGGAGGTGCTCTCCCCAAGCTCGAGCTCGGGTCCAGTGAGCTCGGGCTCGGGCTCAAGGACAAATGCCCCCCTCAATCTCGATGCCACGACCTCTACATCTCTACGTTCCCCCCGGGGGTGGTAAAAGACATCTGTAATAATTTATTTATCTCATGTAAAAAACCTCACCTACGTCGGAATCAGCGCTATTCCTGCCCCTGCACGGGAACTAGGACCCAACAACTCCCGTCAACTCCCAACAGCTACCGTTAGCCCTCAACGAATATCGACGCCTCTCAACAACCCCCATCGACTCACCACGGGCACCTGACGTCAACCTCAGGACCAAGCAGTAGAGCTCCTGAGGGGCTACAAAAAGCGATGAATTGCCCTGACGAAGGAGAAAGGCCAAGCGAAGAGGAGAGGAGAAAGAAAAGAGAGAAAAAGAAGAACAAGAAAAGGTCCCCGAACTCTCCCTGGCAACTTCGCCTCTGAGCGACCCCTAGCTCGGGTCCCGTCTGTATTCCCCCGTAGAACTTCATTTACATCCTTCGCCTCAGGGCAAGACTGGAGTAGAGCTGTTACACGAACTCGGGGGCTCGAACCAGTATAAACCTTCTGTTCGTTGCTTCTTCCCCAACATACATCCCGCAACGCTCGCCATTCCCGAACGAGCACAACTTCGGGCCTCACCCCCGAACAATCTACTCACATCCCCCTTTTTTCTTTGCGGTCGGTGGTTCCGATTGTCGACAGCGTGGGGCCCGAGTTTCTCTTGTTCGGAGTTCACTTCTCCGGCGTCGTCGGCCCCTTCGACTTCGACAATGACATGTCATGATCAGCAAGTTCGGACTCGGACGCGGTCCCCGAGTGTGAAGGCTCCACCTCCATGTTCTCGCCTTCGCCGCCGCCACGCGAACGCCTGGCCTTCATGGCTGACAGCCGCGAGGCGAGCGCGGGGACAAGTGACGGCGACCGAGAAACCCCGGAGGAGGCGCGTCGGTTGGCCCGGGTTTCCATCAACCAGGCCGTTACCACCCTCCAACGGGAGGAGCACGAAGCGCTTCGCGTCTCGTCTAGGCACCGCAGCCCTACTCGCAAGGACAACCCCAACCGGGAACGCTTGCGGGCCATCGCCAGGGTCATGGCCGACCCTACCCGGGCGAGGTCGGCCCTCTTTCGCCAGTCCCTTATTGAGGAGCTTGGCAGGGCGGCCGATGAGGTCACGCCCTAGCAACGAGAGCGACACTGATCCACCGAGCCTCGCTCCCTGGAAAGCGATGGCAACTCGTCGCGCAAGCACCACCGCTCTCGCCGGCTGACTCCGTACCTGCGGGCTCGGAGTCCGCCGCAACCATCCCCACCTCACCGGGACCAGGGCCTGACGCGCGGGTGTCCCCGCGATCAGTAGAGCGGCGGCAGTGCTCACTCGAGTAGCGACGCTTTCGGAGGCCTCTCGCCGGACATTCTGCCCAAGCGTCGGAAGGTTCGCGATCATCGCCGCCCTGACTATGCCCTTCCTAACCGCCAAGACCGGCGCGGAGTGCGTCGTCAGCTCGAGTTCGATCGCCTCTTCGACGGCGACTCTGACCTCAGCAGCGACGACCGCGCTGCCCCGGCCTACGGCTACCCGGCGTACTCTGTCGGCCTCCGTTGAGTGTGCTAGCCAGCTCGGTTCACGCCCGCCGCGATCGAGCGGTTCGACGGGACCAAGAACCCCGACGAATTTCTCTCAATCTAATCCACTGCGATCCTGACAGCCGACGGGGATGAGGCTGTAATGGCCAACTACCTCCCTACCATCCTGTACGATGCTGCTCGCACCTGGCTTTTCAACCAGGCACCCAGTGTTTTCCGGTCGTGGCGCCAGGTGAAAAGCGCCCTCCATTCAAACTTCCAGAGCTGCTATGAGCACCCTGGACAAGAAAGGGACCTGGATCGCATCATCTATGGTAAGGGCGAACCCCTCCACGACTTCCTCCACCGGTTCACCCGCACGAGGAATTCAATCCCGAACGTCTTCGGCGAGGCCGTCATCAAGGCCTTCAAGTTCGGCGTCCAGGACAGACGCCTTACAAAGGACCTGGAGATCACCGCCAACCTCAGTGTCAACAGACTGTTCCGGATGGTGAAACGTTACACGGACGTGGACGACTCTGTCCATTGGAAACGCGACTACGATCAAGGCAAGCTCCGCCGCATTCCTGGCGAGGCCAGGCCGTCTGGCGCAAAGGATTTTGGCCCAAACCCGCGCAACAAGAAGCGAGGGCAAGGTCGTCGTGATGGCAGCGGCCAGCTACGCGTGGTCGCCACGGTGGACACCAGGTGTGAGGTAATGGAGGTGCGACAACCAGACTGCAATGAGCCTCGACCTTAGCGCTGTCATCCACGGCATCAGCAAGCACAACACCATCAAGGGCAGCGTCGCGCCGCACCGCAGCAGGGATAGCATCGGGCCAGCCCCCAGCGGGGCGACGCCCAGCCTCACGTCGACGAGGCCTAGCCCAGGTATGACCTAGACAAGTTCTGCCCATTCCACAGAGCCCACTGCCACGACCTGCGAAGCTGTAGAACGTGGCAATATAAGCTGGACACCTTCTACGATGGGCATGGAGAGATGCCCACGCTCCTGAAGGGGGACGAGCTGCCCGACGGGGGCGATGCCCGTGAGGGCCCAGAGGGCCTTGACCTGGAGTTCCAGCAGGGCGACCGCCGCGTCGACATGATCTTCGATGGTTCATTCGCGTACCGATCCCGGCGTGAGCTGAAAAACGCCGCGCGCACTTATATCAAGCTTCAGCTGGGAAGCCCACCGACCAGCCTTGCAAATGGGCTGGTATTCCGATCACCTTCTCCCGGGACCTTAAGACCACTTTGGTCGTGGCCCCGACCATGAGCAACATCGTGGTCGGAAGGGTCATGGTTGACGGAGGAATTTCCCTCAACCTGCTCTTGGCTAGCACGCTGGACCGGATGTAGATCCCCCGTTCAAAGATCAGGAACCTAGCGGTCCCTTTCTTCGGCATCGTGTCGGGGAGCTCGACTACTCCGCTCGGGCAGGTGGTTCTGCCCGCCACCTTTGGCGATTCGGCGAACTTCCGTACCGAACTGATCACCTTTGAGGTGATGGACGGAGATCTCCCCTACAACGCCATCCTCGAGCGGCCGGCTTTAATCAAGTTCATGGCGGCGAACCATTACAGCCACGGTTGCATGAAGCTCCCTGGGCACCATGGTCGCCACGGACGCCTCAAGGTAGCACACTGTTGCGAGGAGAAAGCCCTAGCTATCGCTGGTGTGCTCCACCAGCGGGGCCCCGAGGTGACTCTGAAGAACACCCACCAGAAGGCGGTGATCTAGCCCAGCGGCCCGACCAAAGCTGTGCAGCTCGAGGAGGGCAACCCGGACAAGTGTGTCCACCTCGCCGCCCAGCTCGATCCGAAATAGGAGCTCGAGCTCATCATCTTCCTCCGCAGCAATAAGACCATATTCGCGTGGGAGCCGGCTGACATACCGGGAGTCCCGAGGGAGGTGATCGAGCACAAATTGCAAACAAGGCCTAGCTGTAGGCCCGTGCACCAGAAGCTGCGGCGTTTCCCCCAAAAAAGTGGCGATAATCAGGGAGCATCTCGACAAACTCCTGAAGGCCAGCTTTATTCGCGAGGTTGACTACTCCGAATGGCTGGCCAACCCGGTGATCGTACAGAAAAAAGGCGGGAAGTGGAGGATGTGTGTCGACCACACGGGTTTGAATTCGGCATGCCCAAAGGATAACTTTCCTCTTCCGTGCATAGACCAGATCGTGGACTCCACCGCCAACGCTAAGATGTTAAGCTTCCTCGACGCCTACTCTGGCTACCATCAGATCAAGCTCGCGGCAGGCGAAGAGGACAAGACAGCCTTCATCACACCATTTGGGACATTCTGCTTCACCACCATATCGTTCGGTCTCCGCAACGCGGGGGCGATGTTCCAGCGGCTGATGTCCAGGACCTTCGATCCCCAGATCGGGCGGAACCTCAAGGTCTATGTCGACGACATCATCGTCAAGAGCTCTTCTGAAGCCGACCACATCGACGATCTCGTGGAGACCTTCGCCAGCTTAAACAGGCATGGAATCAAGCTCAACCCAGAGAAGTGCATCTTCGGCGTGACCTCGGGCAAGGTGCTCGGCTACATGATCGGGGGCTCAGAGGTAAGCCCGAACCCGGAGAAGATCGAGGCGATCGAGAGGATGACCGCCCCGACGTCGATAAAATAGGTCCAAAGCCTCGCTGGCCACGTGGCCGGCCTCAGCCGATTCGTCTCAAGGCTCGGGGAGCGCGGGCTGCCATTCTTCAAGGCCCTGCGCAGGCATGGGGGCTTCGAGTGGACTCCTGAAACCCAGCGATCCTTCGACGAGCTGAAGTCGTATCTCTCGAGCCATCCGCTGCTCACGACCCCACAGCCGAGCGAGGCGCTGCTGCTCTACCTCTTGGCCGCAACCCAGGCCGTTAGTGCCGTCCTTGTGGCCGAACGGGATGGCTTGCAGCAACCGATCTACTACGTCAGCGAAGTGCTTCACGGACCAAAGGAGCGCTACCCCGAGGTCCAGAAGCTACTCTGCGCTCTTTTCATGGCCTCGCGCAAGCTCTGGCATTACTTTCAGGCACACGCTGTGGTCATTTCGAGCGGGTTCCCGCTTAGCGAGATCCTGAAGAACCCAGAAGCAGGAGGCCACATCGCCAAGTGGGCTATGGAACTAGCTGAATTCGACATTCGGTTTGTAGCATGCTCCTCCATCAAGTCGCAGGCACTCGTCGACTTCGTGGTCGAACAGACGGCGGAGCCCTCCTTTGAACCCGAGGCCGAGGAAGAAGGCCCTGGACCATGTTCTTCGATGGATCAAGATCATTTAAGCGCTCGGGGGCTGGCGTCCTTGTCATCACCCCCCGGGGGGATCATTTGAAGTATGTGACTCGCTTCGGCTTTCCCGCAACCAACAACGTCGCGGAGTACAAGGCCCTCTTGGCCGGACTCCGAGCGTGCAAATCTCTAGGCGTGCGCCGGCTAGTCGCGAAAGGGGATTCCCAGCTCGTCGTCAACCAGTACAACAAAGACTACCAATGCTCAGAGCCCTCAATGGCAAAGTACCTCGTGCGAGGTACGCAAGATGGAGAGGTGGTTTAAGAACCTTGAGGTTGGGTATGTTCCCAGGAATGACAACTCCGGTGCCGACCTCCTGTCCAAACTCAGGTCGTCTGACGATGGAATCCCGCCGGACGTCATCCTCGAGATCCTACCGACCCCGGCCGTCGTCCACCCGGAAGACTCGGTGGCCCTCCTTGAGAGTGTTCCCTCGTGGATGGACCTAATCGTCAAGTTCCTCGAACTCGGTGAGCTCCCGCCTGATCCAGCCGAGGGCAGCAGAATCAAGCACCGTGCAAGCTCGTACGGGCTTGTCAACAGGAAATTGTACGGCGAGGCACCTTGGGTGTCCTGGCCAAGTGCGTCACCCCCGAGGAAGGTAAATACTTGCTCAATGACATCCATTCAGGCCTCTGTGGCGCTCACTCTTCTTTCAGGACAATGGTCAGGAAGGCATTCAGGATGAGCTTCTATTGGTCGACGGCGCTCCAGGACGCTCGGGACATCATCCGCGCCTGTCGAACCTGCCAGTTCCACGCTCGGAAGACACATCGACCGGCTTACGCCCTCCAGACCATCCCCCTCGCCTGGTCGTTCTAGACCTGGGGTCTCAACATCCTCGGCCCTTTCCCTCGGGTGGTCGGGGGAAAGGAGTTCTTGTTCATCGCCATCGACACTTTCGCAAAATGGGTCGAGGCTGAGCCAGTCTCGGCTATCACGGCCCAGGCAGTGGTGAGGTTTCTTCGCTCAATTGTGGTTTCAAGGTATGGGGTCCCTTGCAGGATCATTACCAATAACGGGACGCAGTTCACCAGCGAATCGTTCTGAGAGTATTGCGAAGACAGGGGAACCAAGGTCTGATATGCCTCGGTAGGTCATCCTAGAGCAATGGGGCGGTCGAGTGCGCCAATGGACAAATTGTCCAAGGCGTTAAGAAGCGAGTCTTCGACGAGCTCGAGCGGCGGGGCCGGGCCTGGGTGGACGAGCTTCCCACCATCCTCTGGTCCATCTGTACCACACCAAGCTGAGCAACAGGGGCGACCCCCTTTCAGCTCGTCTTTGGTGCCGAGGCCGTCCTGCCCCCCGAGGTCACGTTGGGCTCTGCCAGGGTTAGCTCGGTCGACCAGCTCAACCTCGAGCAAGAGCGGTCTCTTGAACACGCCCTCGCGAAAGAAGTAAGGTGCCATGCGCTGCTACGATCGGCGCATTACCTGCAAGCACTTCGCAGACATGCCTCTCGATCGGTACGACCCAGGGAGCTCCTTGTTGGGGACCTGGTCCTAAAGCGAATTCAGGACCGGTCCAACACCAACAAGTTGTCCCCGCTGTGGGAGGGCCCCTACAGCGTCGTTTCAGCAGATTGCACGGGTGCTTACCGGCTGGCCATGCCCGACGGTCGAGAGCTCGTGAACTCATGGAACATTGACCAGCTCCGAAAATTCTACGTCTAATGCTCTGTCTTTTGCTTTGGTGGTAAAATGCTTCTGCTTTATCAACTATGATTGTGTCGTCCTTTATGCCTCCACATATCCCGGGCGAATGCGTCTCCGGGTCGTGATCCTAGGGTTCACCACCAGAGGGTCAAGCCAGCAATAAGTCGATCCTCATCGCATCACGGCTTCCCTCCATGGCAAGGCTCGTTCTAGCGATCACGCCCGCGAGTCCCTTGACCTTGGGATACTTGGGCTTCGGTCTGGCCCTCCCCTTTTTTTGGCTCGAACAAGGTCGCGGTCTCAAGGTACGCCTCCAGGGGCCACGTTCGCAGTAAGCTGACTCTCGTCGCGATAAGACGACTACCCCCTATAGCAGGACTCGTACCCAGGACCACCCTCGGTAAGTGTTTCGAGCTGGGGGCTAGCCTAGCATTGGTTTGCTGCAAGCAAGTTTGTTTTATCATTCATGCATATAACGCTCTGCTTGTCCCCTTGCATCTGGGAGACCTCTGCCCCAGGCAGCGTGGTCTTCGCTCACGCGCCACAAGGATCAGGCTCACAATAAGTATTAGCATGCAATAAGAGATTCTTCTTCTGCGCTAACGCCTCTCTTGCATCTCAGGGGACGCGGCATCGGGTCGCGTTCTCAAGGTCCGCCATCGGGGAATCAAGTCCGCAGTAAGCCGGCTCTCGTTGCGGTAAGCCGACTATACCCCTGCGTCAGGGCCCGAGCCGAGGGCTTCGCCTAGTAAGCGACCCACACCAGAGGCCCGGCCTTATATCTTTCCTGCAATTAAAGTTCTCCTTTATTATTACCCGCATTTACGTCTCTTCGCACCTCGAGCGACGCGGGCATGAGGTGTGACCATAAGGACCACCTTCAGGGGGACGAAGTTAGCTGTAAGCCGATTCTTATCGCGTCTCGACTCCCCCCTGTAGCAGGGCTTGGACCAGAGGTCACGTCGAGAGACACCTGACCTCGAGGTGCCCGAAGGTTTTCCTTTATTATCTATTTCGGCGTATGTTTTCTCTGCACTCCAGGTACCTTAGCCTCAGGTCGCGGTCTCTAGGTTCGCCTCGGGGATGCTCAAGGTCGCCGTAATTCGATCTTTATCATGGTAAGCCGACTATTCCCCTACAGACAGCTAACCAGAGGCCGTCCTCAGAGGGCACCCCGAGCCTGAAGGCTCGGAGGGTATGGACTCTAGATTCACCTCCGGGGATGCTTCGGTCGCAGTAGGCCGATCTCTATCGCAGTAAGCCGACTATTCCCCCGCAACAGGTTTCGAATTAGAGACCGCCCTCAGGGGGAGCCCCGAACTCGAATCATTCCCGAGATCGGCCTTCTCGACCTGATGCCCAAATCTTGGCCCGTACTTGAGTGTTTTCGAGTTCGGCTGCCACCTCGGCTAAACGCCACAGGTAAGACTTGTCCTCGATCAAAGGCATGACCAATGACCTGACTTCGCCTTGAGCCCCTTTTTTAGGTCAAAGACATTGGCTCGACCTGCGCATTATCGGCAAATCCGCAGTAAGCCGGCTCTTGTTACGGTAAGCCAACTATCCCCCTAGGGAAGGGCCCAGGCCAGGGGCTATACTCGGTAAGTGCCCCACGCCTGAGGCTCGAGGTGTGACCGCAAGGACCACCTCCAGGGGATCGAAGTCAGCTGTAAGCTGATCCTTATCGCGTCTCAACTCCCTCCTGTAGCAGGGCTCAGACCAGAGGTCACACCAAGAGCTCCTCGACCTTGAGGCGCTTAAAGGCTCTCCTTTGCAACATGTGCATGATCCCCCGCGCTATGAATGCCTTGGCCTCGGGTCGCGACCTCTAGGTTCGCCTCGGGGAGTCAAGGTCGCCGTAAATCGATCTTCATCGTGGTAAGCCGACCGTTCCCCCGTAGACAGCCAACCAGAGGCTAACCCCGGAGAGAGCCCCGAGCTCGAGTGTTTCCGAGCTCGGTTGACTTGGCCCGATGCCCAAATCTCGGTTTAAGCCCGAGCGTCCCCAGGCTCGGTCATCTTGACCTCGCGATTACGGTCAGGGCTAAGATCTCGCTCAAGGACATGTCCGGAGATTTGACTCTGCCTTAAGCCTTTTTCAGGTCAAGGACGTTGGTTAGCCCGTGGGCTTCGACAGCTACTTCCTACGTCCCGGCTAGGTGACAAGGCCGAGGCGGCAAAGGCAAAAGCCAAGTCATCAGCTAAGATTTCTGGCTAAAACTCTAAGAGACATGTCCAATTTCGAGCGCGAAAGAAACTTTATTTCTACTAACCAATGTTTACATAAATGACATTTACAAGGGGGGTCGAGTTACCCTCGCCCTTTTTTCTATCTACTGACCTATCTACAGGTCGGCCATCTCCCGAGCAAGCTTCTCCTGCTCAATCACGGCCACCCTTGCCATCAAAGCCAATGTCTCGGCCTCGGCGTTGGCGACGCGACTTCGCTCTCTTGAAGCTGGGCTAGAGCGCTCCTCCCTGTCCGGGTCGCTCGCCCTAGCTTCGCCTCGAGCTCGGCTAGCTTCACCTCGGACTCGGCAGGGGCCTTTGAGGGGACAGCAGAGAGCTCCGCGACTTGTTTGCAGAGCGCCTCCACCTCCACGCGGGTGGCCTCGATGATCTCCGTAGCCGCCGAGCGATTGGCCTCGAGGGTCTTCTTGGCCTTCTCGCGGACATTAGCGAGGGCCTCGGCCGACGGCGCCGCTCGGCCTCGGCGACCGAGAGCTCGGCGTGCTCCACCTTCAGCTGACGGATCTCCTCCTGCACCCACGCCGTGCTCTCCTCGAGGCTAAGGACGTACACCTCCCGTTCCTCGACCAGGGAGCACAGCGCCTGAAACTGGTTGGCAAGAACGCGCATGGTCCCGAGCCCTCTGGCAACCAGGCCCAGGCCCTAAAGAGGCGCGGGAAGTGTCACAACAACCGCACGGGTGTAAGCAAAAGAAAGAAGGAGAAAGTTGGGCTCGAGCTCGACTAACCTCTTGGAGACGGTTTTCGAGTTTCGCGCGGTCATCGCTCAGGGATGACGCGCGTTCCTCGTAGGGCACCTCTGGTGTCGGGTCAGTGACGTCGGGAGGGGCATCAGCCCGGGCTACCTCTTGCGGGGCGTGGGGCGGTGCGGGCAGAGCCGAGCCTACCGAGGAAGACAAAGGTTATAAAGAAAGCCGAAACCCCAAAGCAAGACAATGACGAGATGACGAAGTTTGGAATACCTGGTGCTCCGTCGAGCTCGGTGGCATTCGCAGGTGCCGTCCCGACCTCGACTGCGTCAGCCCCGGCCTCGGACGTGGCCCCGCCCGGGCCGACATCCGGCCCAGGGGGCCCCTGGTCGGGCCCCCCAGCTGCACCGCCCTCCGTGGGAGTCGTGATAGGCCGGGCGCTCTGCAACTGTGCTTGGGGGACCAAGAGGTAGTCCCCCACACCCTCCTCCTTGTCCTCAGACTCGCCCTGGACAATAGTCAGAGTCTGTAACGAAAAAGGTCGCTAAGACTTGCAAAAAAAGGGGAGAAGAAGGAAGACCTACACCCCAGACCTAGAAATGTACGTGTACTTGGGTGACGAGCCTCCGTCTCCTGGGTGGAGGGAGCATAGCCCGACGCCCCGCTCCCGCTGTGGCGGGGGAAGCATCTTCTCCTTGAGCGCCCTGCGACCACGACGTCGGGCGCGGGCTTGACAACTCGGCGGTAGCCGCTGCCCGTTCTTGCTGCGGGAAGAAGAAGAGAAGGTCAGAGAAAGGGAGACGATCAGAAGGGACAATAAGCCGAGACCGAGCCCGAGTGTTCCCGGGCTCGGCGAAGATGACTTACCATCACGCAGTCACCCTACTCTACGTGGGGCTTCTTCGCGGCTTGCCCAGGGGCGTCCGAGGCAGGCCTCTTGGCCGTCTTCTTGCCCTTGCCCGGTCTGGGCAGCGGCAATAGGCGTCTCGCCAAGCTCCCGGCTCTCCTGCATGGCTCGACACGGTCAGAGTGGGCCCGAGCCCGGATCGAACCCGACGAAGGGGTAAGAGAGATTACCTCACCGCTCTGCTTCAAGATGTTCATGGGGACGGGGTCGTCGAGGACATAGGCGTGGGCCGCCTTCCCAAACACCTCCTGCATGCGTGCCACCACCCACGACTCCGTCGGGGCTGCAGGAAAACGAAAATGGGGACGGAAGGCAGTCAGAAGAAAGGTTCACCCGAGCTCGGGAAAGGTTGAGATTGAGGAAATTTACCTTTGGTGCCTTCTCGAGTAGGGTCGTCCCTCCCTCGGATCTCGAAGAATGGGTGCACCCTACTCCGTGGAGGGGACACCCGACTCCGCAGGTAGTCGACGACCATGGCCTGGCCGGTAAGGCTGCATGTTGCGCAGATGTGAATGGAGGCGACAGCCTCTTGGTCGGCCGCCGAGTTCTCGGGCTCCGGGGTCTCGCGCTTGCTGTCCACGGCGGCACCGTTGTACGCAAGTCCGCTCCCCTCGCCCTTCTTCAAATAGAACCACTTTTCCGTCCATGGCCCAAGGGAATCCTGGGTCGAGACTTGAAGAAAAGTGCAAGGGAGTCTGGTCCGCAGTCGGAAGTAGAGGCACCCGACGACGGGGTCCTTCGAGGTGCGGAACAAGGAATAAAAGCGAAAGAAAAGAGAGGGAGTGGGAAGGATCCCCAAGAATCCCTCGTAGAGATGTGAGAAGATACAAAGAAGAAGAATGGAGTTCGGTACCAGATTGACGAGCTCGATCTCGCATTGTGCGAGAACGGCTGCCAAGAAGTCGCTCTTCGGGGTCTGCAGCCCGAAGAGTGTGTACTGCTCCGTGCTCACGATCTCGTCCTCCCAGGGCGCGGCTTGGCCTCCCCGGCCACCGGGAGCCGCCAGGTCGCTGGGTCCAGGAGTCCTAGCGCCTCGAGCTCATTCATCCTCTCTATGGTCAGTGTGCTTTTTCCAAACTTGGCCATGGTGCTCAAAGTGAAGAGGGCGGGTCGGAAGAAGGAAGAAGTGGCGAGCAAGAGGGCTAGGGCACGACGCAAGAGTGGGGAATTTCTGAAAGTATGAGTCGGCCTCGAGTTTTAAAAGAGACCGGATCTCTCACGGCTGACGTCAATTATTCCTCAAAAGGTGAGCCAAGACTTTCGGACAGGGAACGCGAAACGCCACGGTCGCACCCCTCGGCTTTCCCCCTCCGAGAAACCGAGGCATCGCGTCCCGTGTCCACCGCCCTCCCTGTCAGAACACGAGGCGCTGCAGACCGCCTCCTCGAATCCCCTGTAGGGGATCAAAACAGCAAAGTCCGGGCATCCCCGAGCACGGTTTCCAAAATTGAAGGCAGAACGGTGGAGGCCCGAACACTCCCGGGCGCGACCACGACAAAAGCCCTTGAAGGGTTTTAGCGTGCGAGGTCGGGCTCGAGGGCTTCCGAGCTCGACCAAAATGCCGATCCCTCCTCAAAGAGCATCAGACTCAAGAACGTCCCAAAACTTAAGGTCGTCCCTTGAGCCTCAGGGGCTGGCTGTTGGGGATCGGTACCTCGCCACGTGTAAGCGTTCCCCTGGGTCTCGTGGCAGCTTCCCACGGGCCCGGGGGCTTGTGTCCAACCTAGGAGGTGCTCTTCCCAAGCTCGGGCTCGGGCGCAAGGACAAATGCCCCCCTCAATCTCGATGTCACGACCTCTACATCTCTGCGTCCCCCCGGGTGATAAAAGACATATCTAACAATTTATTTATCTCATGTAAAAAACCTTCCCTGGGTGGGAATCAGCGCTATTCCTGCCCCTGCGCGGGAACTAGGACCCAGCAACTCCCGTCAACTCCCAACAGCTACCGTCAGCCCTAAACGACTATCGACGCCTCTCAACAACCCCCGTCGACTCGCCACGGGCACCTGACGTCAACCTCAGGACCAAGCAGCAGAGCTCCTGAGGGGCTACAAAAAGCGATGAATCGCCCCGACGAAGGAGGACGGCCAAGCGAAGAGGAGAGGAGAAAGAAAAGAGAGAAAAAGAACAAGAAAAGGTCCCCGAACTCTCCCTGGCAACTTCGCCTCTGAGCGACCCCTAGCTTGGGTCCCGCCTGTATTCCCTCGCAAAACTTAATTTACATCTTTCGCCTCAGGGCAAGACTGGAGTAGAGCTGTTACCCGAACTCGGGGGCTCGAACTAGTATAAACCTTCTGTTCGTTGCTTCTTCCCCGACATACATCCCGCGATGCTCGCCATTCCCGAACGAGCACGACTTCGGGCCTCGCCCCCAAACGATCTACTCACATGCCCCTTTTTTCTTTACGGTCGGTGGTTCCGATCATCTACAAGTGTATAACCTCTACAGAGTGTAAAACCTATTCGAATAGCCGTGCTCGCGGTATTGAGGATTGCTCAGTGAATACTGTCAGGGGTTAGATTTTATAAAAGAACAGATGGGGTATGGATGTGAAATGTGGAATAAGGTAATAAGTTGGTTACTGGAAAACAAATGAAAAAATGTATTATTAATATTATTTATTTTACTGTCTTTCAATCTATTAATGCTATTCTTTTATGAACGTTGTTTATGCAAACTAACCATGTTAGCTTATCCTTTGTATTATGCCATGCATATAGAATATTAGACTTGCATTCTTTGCGCAACTTGTTGAATGTTTTATGTACTCACCCCCTTGCAACAAAACATCACCAGTTGAAGAAGAAGCAACGCCTGCATTTGAGGAAGAGTATCAGGAAGAGGCGAATAACTAGGGTGCGAACCTTGTCAGTTGCCTGTGGCAGATTGAAGGGTTTCTACGCTTGTATTTATTTCCGCTGCAATTTATTTACTTTCAGTCTTAGCTCTGCGAAGCGTATTCATGTAGGGTTGACCATAAGGTCGTTTAACAGTTATATTTAATATTAATGAAGTCTTTATGATGTTACCGTTAATTATGATTGTGATATTCATCAATATTGAGTCTGTGTGCACTAGCGTGATCCTGGACTAGTGCGGAATACACAGATGGTCCGGATTTACATATTCGGATCCCAACATTGGATGAGATTTTAAATATAATCACTTCAATAGCTTATTACTAGAGCTTGTTTCTAAAGAGCTACATAATGAATTAATTATTACATGGGACCCACCTGTCATCCTATCTTACATTTTCTTTTCCTCTTTCCCACTTCCCCTTCTATTTTCATGTTTGAAGTGCCTATCTCATTACTTACACAAGTAACAGTTCTCTCTTTTCTCCCCGTCTCTCTTTCATACCATCTAAATTTTGACGTAGCATGGGCTTAGTAATAATTGGTTTGCACTATCGGGAGTTCCCTCAAACAAAAGATTTTAAATACTCAAACACGTTCATGCGCTTGCATTACGTGTTATCTTCAAACAAAAAGATTGACCACTGTACCTTTCTAAATCTCAAGTGCTAGCTTCAATCTCCACCATTAGATTGATTTAAAATCCTTTTTCTTTTTGGTAAATGCGGAGCGCTAAAGCAAAACCCGTTACAAATATGTTGGACTGATTTGAATCCTATTTATAATTTACAATGTTGTTGTCATTCAAACTAAAATAGCACAAACCTACCACTGTGACCTTTGAACGCTCAGGGGTTCCATGAAATCAGCTTACGGAGCAATTATTGAACAGAAGGTGAAACAGGAGGAGATGCAAGTCATGCAATGGTGGTGCCAAAAAACTAGAGTCCTGTGGCGGCGTGCCCTTAAGGACATGCTCCCCTGTTTCGGTACTCTGAACAGGGCGATATACAGAGACGCTGGGTCGCTGCCCTATTTTTTGGAGCCAAGGAAGAAACACAGTGAAGCGTGTGCAGGGTTCACAATATCAATACGAGATAATTGAACGATTTTTTATTTTCAAAAATCGGTAAAACTACGTCAAAATCGGTCAAAATCGAAGAAGTTTGAATTCAAAAATTTTGAACTCAGCGGCCAAACAACAGCAAAAAGAATCGAAAACCGAGCGATTTTACTGATTTTCAATTTTCGAGAGATTTTATTCGATTTTTCGCACAACGATGGAAAATTACAAAAAAAATTAAAAAAATTCCAATTAATCTAAAAACACCTCAGAGAAATTTCAACAAATTTTTAATTCATTTAGTGCTTCTAGAAAATAAAAAACAATAATTAATGAAAAGGAACAGAGACACTATCAGATTTTTTATAAAAATTTAAAAGCTTGATCATGCTCTTAAATTTTAATGCTATCATAAAGAGTTCCCAAGGATCATGTAATAAAATTTCAGAAATATTAGACTTCATTTATGCCCCTAGAAAATAAAAAACCGAAGAGCATATACAAAGATAGTAGCATAGTTAAAAAAAAAATTAAATACACAGGTCTGATAATCTTGTAAAAATTTTAAAGAATCATTAGCATTGATTCTGGACCTCACAAAAAAATTTCAAAAATATTAGACTTCATTTAGTACCCCTAGAAAATCAAAAATAGAATAGTATATAAAAAGACAGTAACACAGTCAGAACTTTTTAAAATTATACAGATCTGATAATCATCGAAAAATTTTACATCATTAGCATTGTCTCAGGACATCACATTAAAATGTCAAAAAAATAATATTTTTTGATAAATTTTTTTCAAATTTTTTGAATTTGCATTTGAATTCTACCAATTTACCGAGTGGTTTCATATATCAAACTGGCTCAATATGTCGTTTGATTATCAACGATATTGCGAACGCTGAGCGTGTGGACATGCTAAGTTTTTTTGGGTGGCAGTAAAGAAGCATTATTTACTGAAATTGCCGAGTTTATTCACTTTATCCATCTTGTTGGGCAAGGATCTTACAGATGGTATGAGCAAGATTGTATGTTTTCCCAGCTCGTTGTCTCAGCCATGAGGTCGATCTGGAGGCCTGGAGCTCCCCGAATAATACAGTTCATTGAGGAGAACAGTTCAAGAAGATTTTCAGCAAGGACTGTCACATCGACTCGAGTCACTTGACGCTGAGCGCCTGACCAGGCTTGAGCCGCCATCTCCCGGACTTGACGCAGATGCAGGACATTGGACGCCTGAGGCAGGCCAACGGTGGTGATCCATATGGCCCAGCATCCAAGGTGAACGGTAAATCAAGTTGCGTGTGTCTGCTAAAGAAGCTCTTTCACAGCACCACCAGGAGTAAGAGAGTGAAAAACTGAATTTTTTTTAAATGATACATTTTTATTCAAATTGCAAAAATATACCTCGATCTCAAAAAATTACAAAAATATACCTCTATCGCCTTTTTAGAAGGTGAGAGAGAAATGTCGTCCGTTCAAAGGACGTCAGGTCCCCTGCCCTGCAGTCAGTTTCTAAATAAAATCATAACTTTTTCATATAATCTCGGATGGAAATGAACTTTATATGAAAATTATAGCTCTTGATGAGATCTACAACTTTTGTATACAAATTTTTTTATTTGAATCCATTTAGATGGCCAAAAATAGGATAGAAGATTCAGATCTGAACTTTCTACCCAGTTTTTGGCCATCTAAATGGATTCAAATGAAAACAAAATTTATACTAAAGTTGTAGATCTCGTCGAGATCATATGAAAAGTTACGTTGGTGTGGCGGTCAGTCGCCTGTTCAAGAGGCGACACGTGGCTCTGTCGCCTTTTGAACGGGCGATATTTCCCCCTCGCCTTCTCAAAAGGCGACAGATGTATATTTTTGCAATTTTTTAAGATCGATGTATATTTTTACAATTTGAATAAAATTGTATTATTTATAAAAAATCATGAAAAACTTATGTTGTGTTAGCCTCAAGATACAATCTTGGGCTTTGGTTCTATTTATATTGCTCTGAATTCAAGAGATTGATCTCAAAATAGTTACAACCCATCCTCGGGATCGAAATAGAAATAATCTGCACGCTGCTGGACATGCTACAATACACGGCAAATCAAAGTATTGAGTTGCATGCATCAGCTAATTCACCCAAAAGCTTAAAAACTGGTGAGAAAATGTGGGCAACATCTCCCCCTCACTGTAGACTCTCTCAGGTCTAGGACATGGAATAAAAATGGGCTACATTATATTTTTAACTGCGTCAACCGGGTCTTGAACTCGAGATCTCTTGGCTCTGATACCATATTGAGTTGCATACACCGGTCAATTCACTCAAAAACTTAAGCTGATAAGAAAAGATGAGCAATTCACTTATACTTCAATACAAAGATATGATACGGTATGCGCCCAGTAGATGAGGTGGACAACAGCTTCTGTTGACAATGATTTTGAGATAAGAATTCGCTATTTTATCAGTCTCCTCAATCATAACCGACAGAAACTAAATTCAGATTGCGCCAATGCCGACTCGGTGCTTGCTTCGGAGCTTTTGTAAACAAATCTTCTACTTGATCATCAGATGATATGAACCGAACCTCCAGTGCTTTATTTACCTCATGTTCACGAACGAAACTTCGCTACTTTGTCTTCAGCGTTGAATACCATGCTCATAGTGACTGATTGTGTAACAGTTTAGCTCAAATTTTACTCGATGCCCGAACCTATCGTGAAGCGGACCCACGTATGCATAGTATCCGCTTACACTTTTATCATCGCTTCGTGTAAAAGGGCTAATCTGAAGGTGAAACGTTTGAACCCAATAGCCATTATATACTACTACAATTTACTTTAGACAAGTAATGTGGTACTAATCCTGCCACCACTCTATATGGACCACAAGCCGAGGTATTACATTCATCACCCCCCTTAAGAGAGACACCATTAGCAGCACACTGTATACACAATGAATGTCCAGAACCACCTGTTGGTACACGTCCGTATATCTAGTGTCGGCATATATGCCATGTAGTGTATTCACTCCAGGCCTATATGCGCCACACACATAATCCGTGCTCTTGTCTTACATGCCATTGCAGGAGAGGTTATTGCTCTAATACCATATGTACTACTCTAGCCTAAAATTTTCTCAATATCCTATTCTACCGTAGAGCGGCCCGCACATACATAACAATCTGTTTTGTAAGCGTTTCGTGTATAAGGGTTAACCCGAAGATGTTATGTTTAGAACCCAATAGGTATTATATACCACTATAACTCATTTTAGACAAATCTCACCACCGTTCCGCGTATATTGTATAGACCTTCGCACTAATGACCGGAGGGGTATTACAGTTTGAGTCCACACGTAGCTTTGTCTAGCTTTCATATATACTGCAGATACGACTGATCATGATACAGTGGCGGCTGTCGCAGTAAATTAACATCCTCTTCAAGAACGGTCTTGAGAAAAGCGTTCTGAACATCAACTTGTCGGAAGTTCTAGCCAGTCGAACAGTAGCTGGTTTTGACAACCGAACTAAACGTGTCAACATAGTATATTCCAGAAAGTTGCTTAAACCCCTTAGCAACCAATCGTGGTTTATATCGATCAACCGAACCATCTGGTTTATGTTTAACTTTGAAGACCTATTTGCAATCAATCAGATTCCGGCCTTGACTTGGAGGAACTAGATGCCATGTCTTGTTCCTCAATAGTGCCATGAACTCTTCATCAATTGCTTCCCTCCACTTAGGATGATCAAGCGCTTGGGTCAATGAAGCAGGTTCAGATTCAACAGCAAGCGCACTGTTACGTCCTTGTACACCTTTCGAAGGTGTATATTGTTACGTGCTCGTGTCATTATTTGATTTTGATGTGGCCTCCTTTCTTGAGCATGTTCCACAACTTCATCTGTTGAACCTGCATATAATTCTTGATTTATTCCTGCATCAGAATCACAAGATTGTTTGGGACAGCTACTAACCCCAAAATTGAGATGTAGAGGAAGTGGAAGGCGGTGAGGCCAGCAGGGAGCCAGATCTTAGCCTCGGGATCTCGTGTTGCTCCAAGAGCTTGGCAATGGCGGCCAGCTCGTCCGGGGAGCACAACCTCTGTGCCTCCAACTCCGCCTTGGAGCCATCCCAAGCGCCTCGCAGAGGGAGAGCACAGCCACAAGAAGGCGAGGGCCAAATCCCACGAGTTCACCTCCACCGCGACTTCACCGACATTGCCACTCTGTTGGAGATATGCCTTAGAGACAATCATAGAGATGATTATATTTTCTTATATTAATTATTTATTATCTTGTTTATTAAATAATGTCATTATTATTTATTAGCAAGTATGTGAGTTGTTAATAAACTCTATATATGACTTTGTGATGATTATTCTAAAGTGATCCCTAGTCGATAAACATATGAGGACATATGAATAGACTGGCATATGTATTGGTTGATGATTATGTTTCACGGGTCATGGATATGGAGATATCAAATCAATAATATAGACACAAGTTAGAGAATATGGAGTTGGATTGACCCACCTTGAGAAACTGAAAGAATATTGTAATCTTACTTGTCATCAGTTGGTCTCATATACAATTTGTATACTATATCTTTAGACTTGAGGTTGACGCATATACTCGAGATGTGTAATGACTTACTTAGGGGTTGGCAAAAAATATTCCGTAATTAGGTAGTTATAAAAGTGGCTTTCAAGTTTGTCGTGAAGCATGCTGCAAGATATGGTCGATCAAGATGGGATTTGCCCCTTCACACAACTAGAGAGATATCTATAGACCTCTCGAGTGATTAGATTCCGAAAATGCATGACCATGCTACTCGCAGTTAAAGAGTTAACCATAGTCGGGGATTCCCAAGTCACGTAATCGAGAAAGATTGATCGAGCTAACTAAACAAGGATGGCACAACTCACTTTGAGTTTGACCAATATCATGAGGCAAAGGGAAATGCTTATAAATAAGCATTGTTAAGGTTCGTTCGATGTGATCTTTACATATACTTGAGAGTCGGTACGACCTGCTAGGGACCACTACCGATTAATGATTAAGTAAGAGTACTCGGCCCATGTCTAAGTATACGTGAACTTAAAGAGTCGCACGCTTAAAGGGTTGAAACTTAATTCAGATGGTGATCTAAATTATGATAGGCTTTGAGTTCCTAATGGGCCTTTAATGTAGAGACCCATTATGGGGCGTCTATATAAAGTGAGGGGGTGGCGACTTGAGGGTTAAGAGACACTATAGGAATTCGGAATTCTCGAAACCCTAGCCGGTCACACCTCATTCGTCCAAAACCACGCAGCCGGCGCAAGCACTCCGGCATGTGGCATCCCTGCCCCGTACATCTGGATACCTTGGAAGCGTTGTTGAGAAGCTTCAATGCTAGGATGATCCGCAACCTATGACGGTGACGAGAACAATCTACCATCTGTGACAGTCACGAGGAGCTATTGAATAAGGCGCGAGGCTAGTATTAATACAACCGCACCAACACGCTACATCAACTCTACTTCCGCTACGAGTCTACGCGTCTAGTGGTAATTCTGTGATCTATAAAATACAGTGGTTCCTTGGTTACGCAGTAAAAAAATTTAATTTATGCTAGAGTATCTTACCCATTCCCCTTCAATAGTATCAGAGCTACCCCTGCCTAGTTTTAGATTTGGAATATATGCATATGGTGATATGCGGTTGTAGTAGATGTGATCTATTGTTGTTTTATTGGTAGTTCTATTTGATAGATCAATTTTGGCACTGGTCGATAAGATCGATTTTAGATTTGGAATATATCACTACTTACCTCTACCAGTCGATTTGCACCATCATGGTAGATCGTGAGACGTAAACCCACATGAATCACGCGAAGATCAATAGGATTGATCGAAACAAATCTATGGTCAAAATATAGGGTTAATATGATTAATCTGAAGGGATTTTCAAGGTAAGATTCATGGATTTGATATGCTCTGCCCTTGACTCACGAGGGGTGCTGCCCTTCGAACCCCACCCGCAAACCGCCTAGCGGGACCACCGTATGCGTACAACGCCTTATTGTTGTGAGTTCACACCATTTGGTGAATGCAATTATATGTATAACTTGTTTTTACAGGATTGATGCGAATAGTATGGCCCTTTGTGTATATGATGTATGTGTGTAATTTTCATGGCCTGTGTGTCATGCTTGATTGCAGCCCAAGGCTATCTATATCTGTATTAACGATCTGCGTGTTGACTTGTGATGTTTCTACACTCCTTGTAATTTATTACTTGTGCTATTAGGAGTAATAGCTTAGTGGTAGTACTTGGAGGACTCGAGCAGGCATGATGAATAGGAAATGTGGCGATAGAGATCACCATGTAAAGGATCATACTATTTCACAGTTAATGTGATTATCTGTGATTGCTTTTCTGTTCCTATTTATTTATTTCTATGTATGTTATATAGTTGTTTCGAATGCTTTTAACACAGTAGAAGTAAAGATCCCTCACGTAATGTTAAGAAAAAATGATGCCCTCCCAATTAGTTGCACCATCCAATATCATGTAAATTAATGGTAGATCTGCTAAAGTAGGGTGCCATTAACTTTCCTTGAGTGGATGGGTTTGTGTTGAATACTCACACGAATAGCATTGGTTACACTTGACAAGGTCATCATACTGGTTATGGACCTTAGGACATAATGTTTGGGCTGAGGCATAGAGATGACACACCTCCTTTGTCCAAAACCGAATAGCTGGTGCTAGCACTCCGGCATGAGGCGTTGATAAGGACATCATTACTATGGGTACGTTCACACCTAGTTGGACCAACTCCAACACGTCATCCATGGGCCAAGAAGATAGAGTTATCAAATCCATCACGTTCTGAAATCCAATTCGGCCTCCGGATACCAGCCTGAAGTAAAACTAGCATAACTTTTGCATACAGAGTCCGATTGGAGAGTTCTTATACTTGATTGAAAGCTTACAACGAGACCTTTCTAATGGATCTGACCCTAGCTCCAGATTCATCGTGGATCAGTCGAAATCATTGAAATAATAAACTATAATAATGTTGTGTGCACCCCCTGGCTGCACACAACCCTAGGACGTCCCTCTAAAGTCCCTCCCTCTTATAAACTCAGTAGCCGCCGCTTTAGACACTTGGGTTTTGTTTGATTAGTTTAGTCAAGTACAAACTTTGAGTCTTCGAGTTGTGCTGGACAGCCACCTTGTTAAGACCTTCAATAGAACCCCACCCTGTTTTGCCTTCATTCATATTCGCAATTTCAGATTACTTTTACTATTGTTCTTGCTTGTTCTTCGATTGCTTGCAGGAATTGAACCTCGTGTTCAGGTTGATCATACCCACGGCAAGATCAATAACCCTCTGGAGTTAGTTTAGCAATTGCTAAGGCGCATCATCGTCGTACGTTGTAGTCAGATCGTCAAAGTCGGTTCCACCAAATCGATAGTTATCACTCTCATCGAAAGATCGGGTCACAACCTCATATCTGGTGGTATTAGAGCGCCAAGTTTCTCATTGAGAGATTTAGTACCTTAGATTAGTTTTTGTTTTCTATCCTAAATTGAAAATTACCCCCAAAAAATTCAACATTTAGATTCAATCTAGTATTTTAGTGAGTTTTGTTAGTTGCTGATCGTTTTTCCTTCGTGTAGCTTTCCTTTCAATCTGCCCAGTACTTTGTTTTGTCATAACTTTCGCATCCGAGCTTGGATTCTAGTGTTTTTGCACTTTTCTAAAACCTGGGAACGATCTCTATAAAAACTAATTATGGACCCAAATTTGTTTAATCTGGACGTCAAAGTTGGTGAAGCAAGTTGCACTTCCAATCCAGACCGGTTCAGTATTTTGATCATAATTCTCACTTCCGAACTCCGATTGAGAAGTTTTTATACTTTCCTGAATCCTTGAAGAGTCCTCTACAAAAATGTTTCTGGGTGTCCTTTATGATTCGGAATCCTTCAAACCGAATTTGATTCGGATTCGGAATCGGTCTCATCAGGCTGAAATTGGGACTATTCTGTGGTCTTCGGTTTTTGAGCCATAACTTTTACACCCGAGCTCGAAATTGTGTGTTCTTGTACTCTATTGAAAGCTGAGGACATAAGCTTCAATTCTTTCCATAGTGATCCTTCCAAATTCGGTGATTTTCAAACTTTAATCTGGGCGACAACTCTGCTGCTCTAGAAACACTAAATTTGGGTTACTTTCTTCAATTTATGTTCTAGCTTTGTTCCTTTGAGTTGGTTGAGTCCAGAAGCATATACAAACCATAAAACGCCAAAAATATTAGTACACATACCTTTGGGAACTAATTCATCCTTTGCAAATACTTTAATCCCAATTAAGACTAGCTATTTGATATTTGCTTAGGGCTGCTCTACTGGATACATTGCACAATCTTGATTTATCATATCATACTATCTTGTGACATCATGTTAAGGATTCCAAAACTTTATTCATACTAGTGTTGGTCGAAAGTCACTCAAAGAAAGAAAAGAGAAAGAAAGAGCCAAAAGGCAAAAAAAAAGAGAAGAAAAAAAAGATAATAGTGGCTGGTCGCACTACATTGAGCAAAACCCTAATTTGTGTTCATTATTTCGGATTGTGCAATTGTATTAATTATTGAGCAATCTTGTGCCCTTTTACCTTTTTTAAAGCAATTAGCTATCGTCTCTCCATAACTTATGCAACACGAGCATTAGTGTTGAAATTATACTTATTTAGCCATTCCATTGGTTGCATTAAGTTCCATCATCTTTGCGCGTGAGTTGTCTTGAAATTAGCTTATATCTTTGAGATCGGCAACTAGGGCTTGTGAATTCTAGTTTGGATCACTATTTATCATTACAACAACTAGAATTATCAGATTGCATAGGACATATATATAGCCTACCTTGCTCCACATATACTACCTCGTACGTTTGTTCGGTCCCTTGGCAATCGCTTTATCCAAGCTTCAGAGAACTTTTTACACTGCCAACGGCCGACAACTCCTGCTGCACGGTAAAAACTTATAAGAGCTTTGGTTAAAGCGTGAGAGTTCAGCGACTTTTCAGCTCATCCTAGTGTTGGTAGGGACATATCCTTATAATTTGTTTCTTGTCTTCACTAATAATGGCAGGTTCTCAACGTCGTAGTGCTTGGGCCAACAGCATCCTAGGAGAAGAGATAGTTCACACTCCGAGATACGAAGATAGTACGAGCACAGCTTCATCACCATGGGAGGTACGACGACATAGCACACGTACTAAAAGTAAGTTCACCGTACCCATTTTTAGTGGTAAATATGACCCTGAAGGTTATCTTACTTGAGAATTAGCTGTAGAACAATCATTTGATAATCATGGAATTCCTGAGCATGAAAAGGTTACAGTTGTTACTAGTGGATTTACTGATTTTGCTGCTCTTTGGTGGAACGATTATATGCGTAAAAATCAGGACATCCCTAGCACATGGATTAAATTGAAGAAAATTATGAGAGCTAGATTTGTTCCTTCATATGTTGCTCGCAAATTACAGAATGAATTGCCATGTTTAAAACAAGGTAGTAAAATTGTGAATGAGTACTACCAAGAATTTCAGAGTAGATATCTGCGTTATGGGTTAGAAGAGACCGAAAAGACTCGGTTGAAAAACTTTTATTCTAGACTAGATTTTGATATTCAGATCATGATATCTTGTAAAGAATTCAATTCTATGTCATGTTTGCTTAATCTTTCATGTGAAGCTGAAAGAAAAATACAGAGAAGACAAGCAACAGTTCAAGTTCCCACAGAGTTAAATACTACTCCTGTTGCATGCACTGCACTAAAATTTAATGAGAGCATACACCCCGAGAATGCGAAAGAAATACCAGAAAATTCATGCGAAGTAGAGGATAGCACATGTGAGGATGATTCTACTAACATAATCCAATCTACTTCTGTTACTTCTGTTACTTCTATTGTTGCTGTTCCATGTAATATGCAGGTTACTTCTGAAGAAGGGGAGATAGAAGCTGAAAAACCTGCATCATCAAGTGAAATTTTTGAGTTTCCTACTTCTGAGGAGGACGCTAATGACCATGGTACAGATCTGATTTTACAGCAAGAAAGAGAGCTAATTTGTGAGTATATTCCTGCTGTACTTAATTCTAGTGAGCTACCATCGTGTGCCACAATTGTAGAACCATGTGATGAATTGTATTCTTATAATTTTGATCATGTGGTGCTAATTACGCATAAGGAAGTGATAGCTAGAATATCCCCTACCACTGTTTTGTGCTATATTATGTTGAATGAGCCTGTTAGCTTGAATTGTGCTATGAATAAGATTTCTGAAATTTCATCTCTTAAGTCTTTATCTAGCACCTATGCCTACTGTTTTAAATTCAATTTAGTTGGGGAATATGGCATAGATGGAAAGTTTCATATCTACAGAATATGCATAACTTGTGATAAACTTGCTGAATTGAAGCTTGCTATTTTGGGCAATCCTAGTTCTATGCAGCAGCTTGTTTCATGTAAGGCACCATCAAATTTTCCTGGTATGTGTGATACCCATAGCTTGCTACCTCATTGTTTGAATTTTAGTACATTGACTTGTATTACAAATCGGCATATCGTAGTTGATGAGTGGAAGCCCATTAAGGTTGTGTCACCGTTGTTGGAATGGTTTGATATTTTGCTTGTTTACAATCTGATCATATAAATGAGCTATGCTTGTTGCCAAAACTTGTAGTTTTGTCCATCTATGTTATTGAACGAGGCTTACAAAATATAAGTATTCTTTATCCAAGGACAAGGATTGATATGTGCTTTACTTACATTTGCAAATTAAGTTGCAAACTGAATCATGTTAATATTTATGTTATATGCTTCACTTATAACCATAAAATGAGTCGCAAAATTGTGAGGAAAGGTGTTTTGCTTAAATCTGATTTCCTCATTTGCTGTTATGGAAATAGCATTCTGCGAATCCAAAAGAACATTGAAATACGGGATATATACATATATGCTGCATACACGTTGTTCTTTTTGTTACTTGTTTCTTTTCCAGCTTGTTTGAAACCAAGGATGGTTTTCCTTCAAGGAGGGAAGGAAGCATCCAAGAGTGCTAGCTTTCATCATGCCATTATATGCTGGAAAGAAGTGTTGAGCTATATGGATAATTATCATGTGAATCCTCTAAATGTATTTCATGTCTTTAAAATATATAAAGAGGCGGAGCTACTATTTTATTTAAATAAATGCAGGACCTATATGAGAATATTTGGTGCTGAAGACGAGCTAAAAGGTGAGCTTGAGTCGAGGAAGACTCAAATTCAAGAAGGGGAGGATAATGAGGACATCACTACTATAGATACGTCAACACGTAGCTGGACCAACTCCAACACGTCATCTATGGGCCAAGAAGATAGAGTTATCAAATCCATCACGTTCTGAAATCCAATTCGGCCTCCAGGTACCAGCCTGAAGTAAAACGAGCATAACTTCTGAATACGGAGTCCGATTGGAGAGTTCTTGTACTTGGTTGAAAGCTTACAACGAGACCTTTCTAATGGGTCTAGCCCCAGCTCTAGATTCATCGTGGATCAGTCGAAATCATTGAAACAATACACTATAATACTGTTGTGTGCACCCCCTGGCTGCACACAACCCTAGGATGTCCCTCTAAAGTCCTTCCCTCTTAACAACTCAGTAGCCACCGCTTTAGACACTTGGATTTTGTTTGATTAGTTTAGTCCAGTGCAAACTTTGAGTCTTCGAGTTGTGCTGGACTGCCATCTTGTCAAGACCTTCAATAGAACCCCACCATATTTTTCTTTCATTCATATTCGCAATTTCAGATTGCTTTTACTATTGTTCTTGCTTGTTCTTTGGTTGCTTGCAGGAATTGAACCTCGTGTTTAGGTTGATCGTGCCTACGGCAAGAACAATAACCTCCGGAGTTGGTTTAGCGATTGCTAAGGTGCATCATCGTCGTACGTTGTAGTAGGATCGTCAAAATCGGTTCCACCAAATCGATAGTTATCGCTCTCATCGAAAGATCGGGACACAACCTTACATCAGGCGTCCTTGCCCGTATTGTTGATACCTTGGAGGCATTGCTATTCAACTTCAATGCTAGCATGATCCGCAACCTGTGATGGTGACGAGGACGATCCGCAACCTGTGACGGTTACGAGGAGCTGTTGGAGAAGGTGTGAGGCTAGTATGACTACAACTGCACCAACAATCTACATCGACTCTACTTTCGCTACGGGTCTACACGTCTAGTGGTAATTCCATGATTTATAACTTGCAATGGTTCCTTGGTTACACGGTAGAAAATTATAATTTACACCAGAATAGCCTACCCGTTCCACTTCACACCCTCCCCTACAAAGGTCACAAGACAACCAACGGTGATAGAAGCAGCAAGAAAAGAAAGGATCAAATAATCGGGTTTCTTGATCTGTGGTTAGGGGTACATACCTGATGGGAGGATGCGGAGGGAGGATTGGGTGTAGAGGTCAATGGTGGCGGTTACAGCAACAAAGCCGTGGACTACGACGTGCTTGTCAGTGCAAATGATCTTGTCGGGCGCACGTGAGCGAACCTCAGGAGAGGTGGGACGTTGGGAGCTACGGCACGAAGAGCAATTGGCGTAGCTGGGGCAGCATGGGCGACTGCGCCATATCGCCTCACCTTGGGAGGCGGTGGGAAAGAAAGGGAGAGGGGAGATGTCAGGAGCTGCGGCACGAGGAGCAGCGGGTGTAGCTAGGGTAGTACGAGCGACCGCGGTAGACCGATGTGGGGGTTTGGGCGTTGCCGACCGAGCAGAGGATGCGGGGAGGAACCTACCGACATGGTCGCCTATGAAGATGTAGCTGGCGTTGGGAGCGTCGCCGCCGATGCGTAAGAGCTCGATGAGGCCATAGAACTGGTCGTGGATGCCACTGCAGATGGTGACGGGGCAGCGCACAGGATGCACGTTCCACTTCTCCATGAGGATTGCCTTTGCATGCTCGCATAGCCCCCTTGACCTCCGCCTCCAGCAGGAACTTGCACTCCTGTAGCTATGAGATCTGCCGGTCCAGATCCTCATAAAACGGTATCACCGCTACTACATCATATCCTTCTGTACTCTCCACCTCCGCTCCGTCTGTCGCTACTGGCAGAGCCAAGGTCTAGCCAATGAGGAGAAGGATGGGGCCGCTAGGGTTTTGAGGGGATCGGGGCAGGAGCTGGAGCGCCACCGTGAGGAGGGGAATAGGGATGGTAGGATTTTGAGGGGGGGCAGGAGTTAGAACTGGAGCTATGTGAGCGATGGAGGTATAGTGGCACAAGGGTTCAGGCGAGGGTGACTGCACTGAGGATGCGAGGAGAATGGCAAGCGGGAGGGAGGGAGAAGGAGAACGGCTCCTCGAGGGCTTCGTGGGCTGCGATTTCATGGCAACACATGGGTTTGGTCCCAGGGACGCGTGGACCAGCGTGCAATAGCCGATCTCGACCACAGGAGCTTGATCCAATGGCTCAGACTGCACGGAGCTGACATATCTGATTAATCACTAGGAGACGGCTAGCTGGGCTGTGTGTTCAAGGAAGGGAGTACTGAAAGACTATTAAGCGAAAGGAAAAATAGTCTCGTCGAAGATGACATCTCTGGAAAATATAAACTCTGCCTGATGCACGATGAAGACATTTATACCCTTTATGCAAATTACTGTGGGGATCTAAAGGATAAATTTCTAGTTTATATGGCCTTAGATTCGGTCAGCAAGCGTCCTGCTGCAAATTCTATTCTAAGTCACACTACAAATTCTATTCTAGGTTCATACTAGGAACAAGAGGTGGGCGTCATGCCATGCTGGGCCGGCACGGCACGGGTCCGTCGTGCCTCGTGCCTAAACCATGCTGTGCCGCAATGGCCTATCGTGCCCATTGTGCCATGCCGTACCGGCCTGGCTCACCTTCGGTGAGCCCAGACATGACACATTTGCTCTTCGTGTCTTCTTCATGCTGTGCCGGCCTAAGTCCGACCCATTTGCACTATTGCGATGAGACGAAATGAGCCGGACAGGCATGGGGCTAAGGCAGTAGACACAAATATTTGGGGAAAAGGAAATAAATTTTATTCATTCTTGAATAGGTACAGAGTGACATTGCAATGCTTGCGTGAGTACACGATGCTTCTTAGTACAAAAACTCAAATATTGCAAAAAACTGCTCTCTCTTGCCTGTTTCTTTCAATCTCCCTAGATCTCTCCCCTCTCACCCATCTCTCTCAATCTCTCTCAGCTCTCTCTCTCTCTCTCGCCCATCTCTCTCAATCTCTCTCAGCTCTCTCGCCCGTTGTTGCTCCCTCTCTTAGCTCTCCCTCTCTGGTTCATCTCTCTCAATCTCTCTCGTCTGTCTCTCATTCTCTCTCTCGCCTGTTGCCGCCTCTCTCTCGCACATCTCTCTCAATCTCTCTCAGCTCTCTCTCTCTCTCTCTCTCAATCTCTTTCACCGATGAGCTAACGAGGCGGTGAGAGGAGTGGAGAGAGTGAGGAGCACCGTGAGAGGAGAGCGAAAGCAACGAGCGAGTAGCGAGAGGAGTGGAGAGAGTTAAGCATGGTGCCGGGCGAGGAGAGGGAGAGAGGGACTGAGAGAGTGAGAGTAAGCCAGAGAGACACATAAAGAGTCGGAGGGGATGAGCAACGGTCAAAAAGAATTTCCATACGAGGGAGGCAACTTTTTGAGGAGTCAGAATGCAATGAATAAATACAAATGAGCAAAAGGTGGTGCAATATTTTTCTTCCCTCATAGCACAAGCAAGTACGCCCTCACACACCCCGACTAGTTTTCCTCCCAAGCATCCCAAATATTTAAGTGTCCATAATTTTACTTAATTACTTGAATTTCACAATTTTATTTTGTTTTCTCCCTTTTTTTCTTTTCTCCTTTCCCCTTCCCCCCTTTTTTCCACCTATTTCCCATTTCCCCTTTTTTTCCCTCCACCCTTTTTCCCCTTTTCCCACAAGGCCCTAGCCAAACCTTCCTCTCCCTCACCCCTGCAACCCCCACCTTGGCCCCTGCCGCCCCCTGTTGCCCCCCTTCACCCCCACCTCGGCCCCCGCCGACCACTCCCCTTTCCTCGCCTTCCCCGATGGTGACACTCCCGTCAGCCTCGAACTCCCCTTCCCCCCGCTCCAGCCTCCCTTCCGTCGCCTCCCCACAATAGTAACGCCTCCTTGCCTCCCCCGCTGTCGCGGCCTCATCACCTCCCCCCATCACCCTCTGCCTCCCCCTAATCGGCGCCTCACCTCTCCCACAGGTGCCCCACCTCTGGCCGCTCTCCTCTCCAGCCTCCTCCACGGTGCCCCCTCCTCTCCAGCCTCCTTCACGGCGCGGCCATGCTACAGGCCACGGAGGGATCGTGCGGCCATGGCTCGGGCGCAGCGCAGCGCGGTCACGGCCTCCTCCATGGCGCGGACGCGCAGCCACGACACGGGGCGACGGTGATGGTGCGGACTCACGTAACCCTCCGCCGCCTCCTCTCCCCCACCTCCTTCCCATGGGTCCGCGGTAGTTGCACCGTGCCTCCATGCCGGACGTGCTCCGTACCCCCTCATGCCTTTGTGTCCGCGGTGTGTCGTGCCTACCGTGCTACAGGCCGGCCCAAAAAAGCCTTCCCGGATACCCATCACCATTATTGATATCCTGTAGTTCGCGTGGAGAGCAAGCGATGACAGAAGACAGAGCAACTTTCTTGTATGCCAACTGTTGTTGACAAAAAAAACTTTAACAGCAGTTATTCTGTATGTCATGGAATTCTTGCAAGGTAAATATGAGTAGTACGGATCTTGCATGGATGGGTGTTTTTCTTAAAGCATTAGAGGATCTGAAGGGTCAACTTTTTTAATATGTATGTCGGGAAAACACTTGCATGAAAAGACCACATGCGCATGAAAAGACCACATGCGAATAGAGGCGAAAAACCGCTATACGAGGAGAGCTGCAACAGGCCGATACAAATAAAAGTACAAAATAGCTCCAAGTCAGAAAAGGCTATAAATCCAAGAGGTAAATCTAATCCATACGGCGGGGTGCCCTTGGGGCCTTGAACCTTCGGTGTGGTCAGCCTATGGCACAAAAGCCGCTGGCACTCCCACAAACCATACTCTCATCAGAACTTGGATCACCAAAAAATAATACAACATTATATGGAGATACACATGGCAAAAATCTGTTATGCTTGTGAAATGGTATTTTGTCCCACAAGGCAAAAAGTCCACCTTCCTATTTCACATTTCAATTATTTGCTATTGGATGCTTCTTCCTGGCTCTATCGGTCAATTCTCGGGGGCAGCAATGATGCGAACTCTCATTGACATTGAGGATGAACTCGTGATTGTTATGTCTATTGTGCCGCTTGATTGACCAATGTACGTTGATGACGTGGCGTCGGAGGTAGCTTCAATACCCAGCTCAGCAGGCTTCTTAGGATACGGTAACGAGCTTATTCTTTCAGAGTTTAGCATTTTAAGAACATCCCACATTGTTGGCCGATCTGCTTGATCTTCCTGAGCGCATAGCAATGCCACCTGAGTGCATTTCCTCACGTCGGCAATTTCATATCCATCGCCAAGTGATGGATCTACAAGTTCGTGCAGCACTCCAATTTTCCACAAACGCCATGCCTGAAATACTTTCAAACAATATATATCCTCATTGAATTCTAGTGTAATTTTCAATTTAATTAATGAGTGTTAAGACTAATATTACTCCCTCCGGTCACAAATATACGTCGTTTAGGACATCGACACGGTCCTCGAAACTCAACTTTAACCACTAATTTCTATTGTAATATATTTAAATTTTTTTAATAAAATTATAATATTATATGAAAGTACATTTCGAGATGTATCTACACTTGATTTTTATGCATCCAATGTAATTAAATATTTAAAAAGATATTAATAGCTAAAGATTCAAAAATTCGACTGCATTTATCTCAAAACAACAACTATTTGTGACCAGAGAGATTAATTGTGAGCATAAAACTACAGAAAATGTGCATGCTTGAAATGTAAGGTCACTGACATCTCGTACGAGATCACCAATAGTATCCCCTTGCCGATCGAGCACGGTGTTCCTTCGTCCACTGATGATCTCAAGAACCAAGATGCCGAAGCTGAACACATCTGTCTTCGCTGAATATAGACCTCGAGATGCATACTCCGGAGCCATGTAGCCACTGAAATCGAAAGAGATCAGATCGCTGGTACTAGCAACTGGAGCACCATGTTTCACCATTCAGTTATTGATATTTTATGTCACTCATCTCTTACCCAGTCCCCACAATCTTGTTTGTCTGCTCTTCTGCTACATCTGAGCTCAGTGTTCTAGCTGATCCAAAATCAGCAATCGTGGGATTCATGTCACCATCCAAGAGAATGTTTTTTGGTTTCAAGTCCCTATGGACAATCCATAATAGCGAGTGCTTGTGCAGGTAAACAAGCCCCTCTACTAGCCCTTTAATTATTTCAAGTCGCTTAGACCAGTTTAGCAATTCTCCCTTTGTTCTGTCTGCAAAATGTTAACTCAGAGATATCTTACAGAGAAAATAATAGAAATTTTGAATGCTGTTAAAATAAATTGAGCTTTTAAAGCAGTTATGATCAGATCAAGCTAAGAATCAGTGAAATGGTTGTTCGTTTTAGCCTCCCATTTGATCAGAGCTGCTTTAAATTAAATTAGACTTTTTACGGTGCTTGGGAGGGGTACTTGAGGTACCTCCTCTCTAAAGTAATCATCCTTGATTTAAAAAGGGTAGCTTAGATATAATAGAATCTTTTAACTGTATGGTATTTACTAACTACTCTAAATCGTCAAAGTCCTTGCTCATTCCTATTGCTTTAGATGCTCAATTTATCTTCTTCTCCGTTAAGTGGCCGTGCAGCATTTCCGTTGCTCAAAATGTTTAATTGCTCTTCTCCTTTAGTTATGCTATTGATGACAACCATGATATGTAATGTAATGCTAGCTATTGATGCCGTAGCTTTTGTGTTGCCAATGACTCTACCATTAATTAACAAAGTCATCTGTTCTTCACCATTAGAAAGGATAAGCACTAGATTTTCAACCAACCGGATTGGTTAAGAACTTCTCTTTTTATGTTCAGCCTTCTCTCTCCATTTTATGGGTGCATGAAATTACCTAACCTTCAATCCTATTTTTAATCTATTACTTGTTCCACAACTTAAGTACCTCCTAGTACCTTTAGTTACGGATAATTGGATTGAGACTTTTTACCATATACTTAAGAGGTACAAAAATTTACATTTATGAGGTAGTACTAAAAATTAGTACCTTCACCCTTTAAATTTTTGGTACCTTTTGATACTACTTAAATGTAAATTTTAGTATGTTCCAAGGATGGTAAAAAGTCTAAATTGGATTATTTCCCTGTTTGGCAAAGCTCCAGATCCCAGCTCCACCTCAGATGTAGAACTTATAGGCTAAAATAAAGTAAATTAAGTTTATATTTTTAGTCTAAAATGTAGACAAAATGACCCACCTAAATACTCTTAATATACTCACAACTCCAACTCCATAAATTTCTGAAACTAGAAATATCCTGATCCACCAACTCCACAGATTTTTGTGGAGCTAGAGCTGTGCTAAACACCCCCCACACCCACACACTATAAAAGGTCTCTTAAACTAACCTTGCTTTCGTCCCAAAATAGATTAATTTAGATCCCAGTATGGAGCGCGAACCCATATTTGAGATGTTAACTCGCCAAGTCCGTTGGATGAGATATGAATGGATAGATTCGCAGGGGTGGGATAGCCACATGAATTGAGTATTTTCCAAATAACCCAGCTTACATTGAGAAATAATTTGCATTGTGAGCTTGCCTAAACAAAATTATGTGGGATTGCACGTCATCCCATTGTTTTGAATGTGATCCATCCAATCTCATCCAACAAGCCACGTGAGGAGTTAGCAAGTTGCAACTCAATATATACAAAATTACATTAGGTACTATCACTTAGAGCTTAAAAAAAAGTGCTGCAGTTCTTGAGCAAAACATACCAAAGATGATATTGTGCAAGGAACCATTGTGCATGAACTCATATACCAGAAACATTTCTTCTCTGTGGATGCACCAGCCCAATAACCTAGTTATGTTGGTATGCTGAAGTCTTGTTGCCTGAATTTCGCTTTTGAAATGCAAAGCTGCCGCATGTTTGTCAAACCTTTTGATGGCAACTGTCTGCCCATCAGGCAACTCACCCTGAAATGGGTTAGAAGAATCATTTTTCAGAGCAATCCAATTGTTTGTTTGTTTTTTCATATGTGGTTACCTTGTAAACTTTACCAAATCCACCGTGTCCAAGAACCCTTTTGTCAGAGAAGTTGTCTGTACCATTAATCAACTGAAAGTAATCAAACTTTCTAAATCCCTGGCAGCTCTCCTCAGTACGGTTACAATGTTTCACCAGTTCGCCTATGGTCATGATCTTCTCTTCTTGCAAGTCCATTTTTCCTGAATCATGGGTCATCTCTCCTTATTGGACCAAACAAATTGCAGCTGATGAGTAAATATGCACCAAAATGCTGCAAAAAATATTGCTCCAGTTTTTTTTTTCTTGTGCCACGACTGAGCTTTATGGTGTGCAAGAGATATCTTGGTTATATATATGAGAACAAATGAAAAGAGCAATACTAAAGTTGCGAGAAACTTTTGTTACATTTTTTTAGGAAGGTAGGATTTCCATTATTAGAAACCACAGCATAGTGCTGCAACCACAAACTTTTTTTACACGTTAGTCGATGACAACAATATACGCTAGACAAGCTCATTTATTTTTATTTAACCATAATAAACTGCTATAAGGTGATGCAATGCTTGCTCTTAAACTACGCACGTATAACTAAAAGATTTATTTAAACAAATAATTTTGAATTCCAACTGTTGCAATAGCATGAACAGTGTATAGTAGCAACACTAAGAAAAGTCAAAGCAACTTTGGAAATTCTTCAAGCAAAATTTCATAATCAACAAGTAAAAACGGTAGAAAATTTGTAAAAGTACGTACCTACTAACAGTTGTTCCCCAACTTTGCAAGGTTTAGTGCGATTCAAACTTGTTGTCGGAAACCTAAAAATGGGGAAAATCGCATAACCACTAAACCATAAAGAATTGAATACAGTATAAAAACTGGACAACATTTGTACCGGTTATTTTACCTTTCCATAAGTTATGAGTTCTCAGTTTTTCAAATAACAACTCTCCATTTTGTTTTAATAGCATGAATGGATTGTACAATTTTCATGACTAGCTAGGTCCGGTTGTTAATGGGAGTTCCATAGAGATTCGTTTTAAGACAACTCTATATTTTTTCAGAAGGTGAGAATATATAGTTTTCTAGTACAAACATCTTAATGCTCACAATTCCAGGAAAACTATAGTGAAAAATTCATACAATCAACCCACCCAACCACAGGGAATAGAACTCTGGCACAAACCAAAGAGACAAGGTGCCACACTGCTGGACTTGCTACAATTAAAAAAATTTCTTATACTGCATTGATAAAAGTGTTATAAATTTGAGATATTAATGTTTTCATTTACCTTGTATTAAGGTTTGATTTTTCTGCCAGAACACCTGTCACCTCTTCCCTAGTCTGCAAGATAAAGATAACAGGGAAAATTGAAATAACAGATAATTCATCACGTGGCCTCCGCTTCTAATTAACCTGCTAAGCCTTTAAGACTTTGTAAGGCTGAAATTTTTCTCGAATTCTGCTAGAAAATTTGTTCCGGTCAATCAAAGGCCTCTAAAGGTTATCTATTTGTGCATCAATTGGTTATACTCATGGTATGTGCTGTAACGTCAATAGACTCGAGAGATGGTGTTAGTAGCATGTAGCTCTTTACAGATCGTAGTCCGGAAACTCTTCAACGACCAAGGATGGAGGTTTAGCACAAGATTTTATGCGGATTGAGAGTTTTCTATTAGTCTTTTAATGGCTTGTTCAAACTCTTTTCTTCATTTGATTGTCATTTGCTAAGTCTTTTTTTATGAGTCTCTTGATGACAACATTTTGATTATAACTTTGTAATAAACGATTGATTGTGTGCATCTCAAGGTACAGAGATCGAAAGGTTAATATATTCTTTCATTATCTAAAAAAAGTTTTTACATGGAGCGGTCTGTTCCCCGATGGAAAATGGTGATGCTGACATAGTAGGTCTGATTGAATACTTGTAAAAGGGGGTAGCTGACCCAGTCTTGAAATTTTTAGTCAAGTTTATTGATAAAAATATACGCAATTGAGTCTTCAGGTTTTGTCACGAGGTTAGGAATCTTTACTTAACCTAACTTCGATAGATTTTGATGCTAATCCGTACCCTTCAAGTCACTCTCGGTTCCTCCAAGAAACAAAGCCCCTCTCGATCGTTACATGTCATATAACTCATATCATGCATCGTCATGCCGTATCATCTCTACCAATAGAATCCATTTTTCATCAACTTTTCCCGATAAAAATGACAAATTTGACTAAAGAACAAGTTTAGGCCAGGTCACGACGTGCCAGTTGGAACTAGAGTAGTTGGTTGTATATTCAAGACAAAAATTGCAGCTCTTAAAACATTATGGTTGATCCATATATAGGCTACTATATAGTCATCTCAATGTTCACAAGCCACAGGTCATGTGTTCAGATTATGGAAAATCACAGTAAAAACTTCATATAAATAACCTACCTAACTAACATATGCTTTGTGGAAATCGAAGTAGTTAGGGTGTCTTAACCATTGGGTTGGAACATACTATGAATTCAGAATCAATATATACCAAGTTGATTAATTAGAGATTCCGATTGCTATTATAGTTAATATAGGCACAACTAATCTTTCCTGCGATCAGTTTAAACATTTATCCACGAACCACGATCAGGCTTCTAAATCAAGGGAATCCTAAATTCAATCAATGCTTCCGCTCAATTCCCCTCATGACCAACGACGATCAAATCTGAACTGGTCATATCATCAAACACGGTTACACGGATCCAGATACAGAATTACAGGTGCCATATATATTTATGCGAGCTAAAACGTAACTCAATTCTCACATGCATGGCGCAATCGAGCTTACAAGATTAATCATGCAGCAAGAGAAACATACCGTGACAGGATGGTCGTCATTACGAGCGGTGTCGACGAGGGCGATGAGCGGGATGAGGCGTATGTACATGTCGATCTCGTGCTGCGCGCTGCGTAGCTCGTCGGCCATCCAGGCGCCTGCGAGCAGCCAGCGGAAGTAGCCGCCGTCCTCCTGGCAGGACCTGACGAGCGCGTAGCACCGCCGCAGCGCGCCCCGCAGCTGCTCCAGCGGCCGCCTCGTGGCGTCCCGCCGCATCAGCACGGCAAGCTCCAACTCCCGCAGAAGGCCGCCGGCGAGCTCCACGTGCTGCGCCAGCCGCCGGCAGGAGTCCCGGTGCCGGCGCGCCGCCAGGGCGCCCTGGACGACCATCGAGACCAGCCCGAAGGCGTCCACGCCGGCCAGCTGCGCGACGTTGGAAGCCTGCCCCAGGGTGCTCCATAGGCTACTCATGTCATGATGCCCCGCCCTTTGCTAGGGAGTCACCATGCTCGATCGATGGCTAGCTCCCTGCAGCTTGCCTTCGGGCTTTGTTACTTATCGGCGTCGAGCTATTGATGGGAGCAATAATACGTGTGTATATGCAGGGTTTCGAATTTTGGTTCAAAAAAAATTCCAGCCCGAAATCACCGAAATTTAGTTATTTTAGAAAGGAGGATGGGAGGAGAGAGAGAGAGAGAGAGAGAGAGGTGGGAATCCACGCTTCGCAGAGAACCATCGAGAGGAAAGGATAAGAGCTAAAGAAATAGCCGAAGAAAGGAGACGAACCTGATGACGCTTCAAGAACCATCGATGGTACATGCCGACGTTGCGGGGAAGGTTCAAAATCCGCGCGAAATTTTGAAAATCTTGATCGAGATTTTGGATTTCGATGGAGGATAAGATTTTAAATTCTGATGAAATGAAAAAAATTGAAAATTTTCAAAAAATACACGTTACAAACAGTTTTAACTAAAAACCGTATACGATGAGTTGGTTTTTTTTTATAAAATTGTCTGTGATGTAAACATGAGCTATTTTGACCGGATTTTAAGTTTTTTTGAGCCAAGATCTCGATGAGAAACACCGAGATCTCGGAAATACCGGTCCAAGAAAATCAAATTTGAAATTTGCTTTTTGGATTTATTCCGGATTTCGTCCGAAATTCCGAGATCTCGCCGGGATTTCGGATTTCGGTCATCTTCGAGATACGATACGAAACCAAAATTTGAAACTTTGGTTGCGAGTGAGTGCACGGTCGCGGAGCACGCGTCTGGCGAGCAAAGGCGTGAAGCCAACGTGGAGAGACTCCCTTGGGCGTGAAACATTCAGAATGTAATATAGGTAGTATTTTCGGTTGAAATGGTTGAATAAAAATTTGTTTTTTTAAAAAAATTGTCTGAAATTTGAATTTTGGATAAAATTTAAGTAAACTTATCGGAATATAACTAGGACAAATGTATTTCGAGACCTTTAGTACCGAATATTTGCGAAATTCCTTTGTATACGTATGTTGGTGAATGGTGAGGCTGTGATGCCACGGCGACTTTTGACTGAGCGACTAGATCAGTATATGACTGTCTCTCAGTCAATGTGGGATATCTGGTGGTGGAGAATTTTCTGTAGTACTGGAGTGGAGACTTTGATCTGTTCGGTCAATTTCACAGCTGTGCTGCAGATCCAGTTCCGGAATGCAGACTCCCCTTTACATGCTGGGTTCTTGTTGCTACAGCTCGGGCCTCGGGGTCACCATTGTATTTCCCAAACTGTGCCAAATATATTTATAACAAGGATTTGTACAAACGGGGAGTATGTAAGAAATGGCCTCACCAGCAGATCCATTGCAGACCAAATTCCTAGATGCAGGTCACTCTCAAACACTGTACTTATCTGGTCTCTTTTTATCTTGTTTTTTTACAAATCTAACCCCCACATATACATTAAAAAAAATAGTCTCCTCGCCTGCCGCGGAAGGTGTGGTAGATAACAACTATCCACTGCTGTGTTCGGAGAGCACGTAAGGTAGCTAACGCCACGGGAGTGCACGCGACTACGAGACAACGAGCTGCTGCGCCTGGGGACCGTGGAAGGATGCTTTCCACACTACCTGGGCGCAGCAGCGAGGTCTATCGTGCTGGGCTGCTCGCCCACGTGCGCATGCCGGCGCATGCACACGATCAGGCCTCCTCGCGCCTGCCCGTGCACCACCTGCCCCTACACGCTTGTTGCCACACTTGCTCACGCGCTGCCGCGACTCTGGCCACCTCTTATGCCCTCTGAGTACGGCAGAGGATATGTATCATCTTCCGCGGTGGGGGAGAGGACTATTTTTATAAATATATGCATGATAGCTAGATTTGAAAAAAAAAGAGTTATAAACCGTGTTCGTCACTCTTTGTAATACCTGGGGCCGCTAATGTGAATGCCCATATGGTTCATATGAAGCGGTAGTGGGATTAGTACCACATTGCTTGCATAAAGTGAATTGTAATAGTATATAATAAATGTTAGGTTTAAATATAGCATCTTCGAGTTGACCATTTTACACGAAGAGAGGACGAAGTGTAAGTGAGATGTTACGTATGCATGAGTCCGCTCTACGGTGGGATAGGCTCTGGGTAAATTTAGAACAGGATGTACGAACAGAGATTTTCCTACTTTGCGTGGTACAGTAAGTACTGGTCGATTTGGCACCTTGCTTCTCAACTCGATGCCCAAGAGGAACCGTGCCATTCGAATCAACGGGGGAGGCCGGGAGGGTACCAACGACGAGGGTATACTTCCGTATTTCCCATCTTGGCAAAATTTCAAATACAGTCAATTTTATACCGTATATTTTTAATTTCGAACAACTTCTCTACGTATTCTCTAAAATGGCGGCGATATTCGACAGGCGAGGCGCCGGCAGTGCATAGCCCATAGCCGGCACCCCACAAGCCGGCTATGGCATAGCCGGCACACCAGGTGCCGGCTATGCCCTGTGGGCCCGGCCGGTCACGTCCAGTCGCGTCGCTGTCTGCTCGTTCGTCTCCAATTGTTTCGGATGCGCTGGTTGATTGAAGCCAATTAATTTGCATGCATGTCGATATGTGCTATGCCGTGGGCCCGACCGGTCTCGTCGAATGTCACCTTGGTTGTTTGCATGCATCCTAACTTTGCGCCGATTACGTCGTGCGTGGAGGTGATTTGCAAGCTGCTGGTCGCGTCCCTTGGGCTCGGTCGGTCGCGTCGCCCGTGGAGGTGATTTGCATGCATGCTTTGCTTTAATCTTCAGTCTCTCGTCGCGTCAATCCTTGTCTGTCTGCACGTTTGAACTTCCCGTGAGTTGAGTAGGGCAAGAAACAATTATTGCAACTAGTTGCAGCATGGCTTGATTAAGTAAATTATTTCTGGTTGACCACTGTCATACGGATTACGCACTTAATTTCTTAGTGTACCGATCCGCTCGTGGATTACACACATCAATGATATTTTCATAAAAATTTCGATTGACGAGTTAATTTTAACCGAGCGAAAAATGACACACGCTGACAAGTTAATTTTAACCGACAGAATTATAATTTGTTTTCGAAAATATACGGTCACGACAAAATTATGGTAATTCAGTGCGACAATTTCAAACATAAGTTCAGATGATGAAATAAGCAATAGATTGGATTATATTACAAGAGTATTACAATAGTGACGAAATTGCTTGACGAAACAACTAACGAAAGCACTGTTGGTCATAGTGGAACAAATGATCGTTCCGCCTATCTGGGTACAGCGGGAATGATGTCCAGCATTTTCTGCATATTACATGACCCGTGTAAAATTTGCGATTTGTTCTCGGACACCGCTCAATCCCTAGTATGAAAGAACTCCACGGGGATGCGCAGTGCTCCCAGCTATCGCCGGATGGGTGGCCTATGCCGTACGTCTCGGGTGTGTAAGATTGAATTTTTTGGTCTTTTTTATGTGGATTTCTGCCCTCCCATGTGGGCATGTCATCCCGATTCCCGGCGTCCCCTATGTTAATACCACCCGGGTTTCCGGATGGTTTGCTTAACGCGTCAAGGATTTGTTGCATGGTGCGGACCTCAGTCGGCTGCTTCCCCTTGTCCCTTCCTCTTCGAGAGGAGGTACCCTCTTGCACCTCTGTTGCGTTGGCCGTTGGCGGAGACTTGCCGAGACGCCTGCTCTGTTTCGGCTCGCACTCCACTATATGGTGCAGGAGGTGTGTGTTGGGCTTATCCTTGTACAACCGGAAGCGTGCCCCGCAGTCAATACAGTATGCCCGCTGTGGTCGTTGAATAACACCGTAGGCGTACTCGGGGTGTGGCTTTTCTGGGCGGTAGTAGCACCACGGGGAGGGTTGCTCCCCCCAGTTATCCCATACGGGAAGTTTGAGATGTGGGTGGTACGTCTCCGGGTCCACCCAGTTGAAGTAGTCGCACCATTCATCCTCGGCCAAGGGGCACCGGTAGAATCTCCGGTCCGCTAGCTCATCGTGGCAGGTATCAACCACTGCCTGCAGGCCGTGTTCGCAAAAGTTGGGGCTTTCGGGTGGCCCTTGAGAAGGTTTCTCCTTTGACTCGAGCAATTTCGCACATTTCTTGTTGAACTCCTGTATGCGATGAACTGGTTTAGAATTATTACTTTGTGAGTGAAACATGAGTACGTCGTATGAAACTCACCGATTGGTTGGCCCCTTGCCCACCGGCCTTGAACTCTGGTCGATCTAGAGCGGGGACATGTCCTGGCGGCCTCTCCCACCGGGTGAAGTTCTCGGGCGAAGCGGGGTAGGTGTCATGGCAGTTGTAGATAAATTCGATATCACGTCGTTCCGGCCCGTCGATCCATTGGAAGAAGCAGCACCGGTCCTTGTGCTGAGAAAAGAAAGAACGATGCATGAAATGGTAATGTTACCCTGTGTTGTATGGACACCAGTAGGTTTACCCGGTAAGAGCGAGCACAACAGTAGTGAGCGCGGGCGGCCGTCTCTCCGTGGGTAGATTGCATCATCTTCGCCGGAAGGTTGCAGTCGCATTTTGGTCGGGGTAGCTCCGGCAGAACTGGGGCGTCAACGCTACTGGTATCCGGGTATTCGGGGCGGGATGACTTCTGCTTGCTGAAGAGGCGACGATAGAACGACATCGTGCCCTAATTTGTGTGGATTCAGCTGACGTTTATTGCTGGTTTGGCGATGTTGGATGTCTATCCCTCGGTTGGTTTTATATTGGTGGTGGAGGGTTACTCCACACAACTACAGCACCTGTCGATTATGACGACCTGTCACCTTCTGAGAAAAGCTGCTCAAAGGCTGCACGAGCTGTCACCCTGTGTCGAAGGTTGCACGAGCTATCACCCTCTGTCGAAAGCTGCACGACCTATCACCCTCTGTCAAAAGCTGCACGATGTGTCACCCTCTGGAAAAGGCTGCACATTGTGTCACCCTCTGTCAAAGGCTGCAAAGAAGTTAGTCCACAAGGGATTTCAACGATGTTGTCGATTAGGGTTTTGCTTAAGTAGGATTCAGATGAAAATCAAGTTTTAATTAAAATATTTTTACAGAATATGGTAGTCTAAATACTAAACTCTGATATGGACCCTTTTTCTTTTACTTTCGCATTAGGACGAGATATTTTTCTGATTGCCGAAAAGGCTTAGTCTGAATAGTTTGTGCAGTTCTTAATCTTCGAAGGTATTTGCAGCGATAAGTTTTATATGCTACACTAGCTGTAATTAAAATATTTTTCTATATTATGGTAGAGTAAATGTTGTAGGATGGTACGGAGCTTTTCTTTCATTATTTTCCATTTATATAAGATATTTCATGACTTGCCGAAAAGCTAATACGACCAAGCCGATCGCGCGGTTGCGGTCAAATTTTAATTCTTCGATTGCGGCTACACCTTATGGAAGAATCTAACCATTTTTCATATATTTGTAGTGGATAGCCCTAAAAGTATTTTGAAGTTAGTTTCGTGATATTTCGCATTTATTTGAGACGTTTTTCACATGTAGGGTCATTAGGGCTTAATATGGCCTAACTCAAAATTGATCAAATTGATGTTATTTCTATACATAAAGCTAGTACATATTATTTTAAGGTTGTAGCATTTTATTTCATCGAATTCGAGGCTTTTTTGTGAAGGTTACGAACAAATGATCGTTTTGTCGATTGAATGTTTAAGCAAGTAGTAAACAATGCAAACTGAAGCAAAGTCTAAACGTTTTTACATATCTGTGACCTATGCAATCCCAAGAATGTAAAAAACTGGTTTTATCAATTATTGAGGTCGTTTGAACATTTTTCTAGCTTCTTGAAATTTGAATGTTATTAAGGGTTTCAACTAGCCATAACTGATTCAAAATGCATTTAAATTTAAATATTTTTGCCGAAAAGAAGTACATATGGTTGTAGGAAGCTATGGTATTTATTTCAAGATTTAAGGATGATGGGTGACAGGTCGTGCAGCTTTTATGATGATGGGTGACAGGTCGTGCAGCTTTTATGATGATGGGTGACAGGTCATGCAGCTTTGATGATTTGTGGTGACAAGTCATGTAGATTTGATGATGGGTGACTGGTCGTGCAGCTTTAATGATGTGTAGTGACAGGTCGTGCAGCTTTGATGATGGGTGACAGGTCGTGCAACTTTTATGATGATGGGTGACAGGTCATGCAGCTTTCATGATGTGTACTGACAGGTCTTGCAGCTTTTATGATGATGGGTGACAGGTCTTGCAGCTTTTATGATGATGGGTGATAGGTCATGCAGCTTTGATGATTTGTGGTGACAGGTCGTGCAGCTTTGATGATGGGTGACTGGTCGTGCAGTTTTAATGATGTGTAGTGACTGGTCGTGCAGCTTTGATGATGGGTGACAGGTCATGCAACTTTTATGATGATGGGTGACAGGTCATGCAGCTTTCATGATGTGTACTGACAGGTCGTGCAGCATTGATATAAATATTATAAATATAGATTTCTTCATTTTTTTCGAGTTCGTTCATGCATATTGCAGCTTACGGAAAGCTTATTACTTAATGTTATTCAGCTACTAAGAATAACATGGAAAACATAACGAAATAAGGTTATTTGTTTTGAATATGGTAATCTATACTTTGGTTAGAATTTCTAAACTAATATCATGAATTTTAGTGTTTAGCTGAGGTATTATATTCATTGCTGAGAAAGCTTATATGCAAATCACAACATTTTGATGATCGCAGGTCCAGGTCGCCAGCGAGTTCTCACATAGTCACCCATGTAGTGCCTTTATAAGTAGCTTTAATGATGGGTGACAGGTCATGCAGCTTTGATGATGTCTAGTGACAGGTCGTGCAGCTTTGATGATGGGTGACTGGTCGTGCAGCTTTAATGACGGGTGACAGGTCATGCTGCTTTGATGAATCACTATAAATAGCTTACTTATCCGGTGCGTCTCCATCAGACTCCCCAAACACCTCCCCATCTTTGTAGGGACGGAGAGAGATTCCCCATCGCTTCTCCCTGCTCATTGCATATAAGGATCGTTGCCTCCCGCACCTGCAAGGAGGCAACCACTCCAGCGCTCTCTTCGACCTCTAGTGCCTCGCCATCAAGTGCCTCCAGTGCAAATCCAGCGTGGAGGCGTCGCCGGCTTTGTCGTCAACCAGATCCGCCTCGCCATCGACCTCTTCAACCTCCAGTGCCGCGGGATCGACTGGATCCGCAAGGTATGAGTCCTAACTTGATTTGGATGTGAGGTTTAAACTCGGGATTGCAACAGAATAGAGCTTGCACGCTCAAACAAGCCCCCTCCGCCAGAGGTGAGGAAGGGTTTCATGCGCTGCATGTTCCCCTTTCTCCTTATGCATGTTAGATATGAAACCTATATGACAGCTAATCGGCACATAGGTTTGTTAATTACACACTTGTAATACTTGTAGATATACAAGGATCCGGAGAAGCTCAGTAAAGGATTGGCATGAACAGTGGAACAAATAGAGTGCATCGCGTCTGACCTTAACAAAATTGCCTAAGACAATTTTAGTCCTGACACATGTCTATGTGGCAATGCACACAATGGTTTTGTGATTGATATCGAAGCTATAGCTCGTAGCCTTGAGCAAGTTGCCATACAATCACGTGAATCGATGCAAAGAGATGAAGTAGAGCCGGAAGAGGATGCAGATCCTGAAGGGGATGTAGACCCTAATCTGTGTCTTCCTTACGACTACCAAAGCGATGACGAGGGTAAACGTGAGGATTGGCAATATTGTGAAGATGAGGGTATCGACGTTGATAGTGATGGTTCAGGAGTGTTCTAGTATATTTTAATGTTAAGCCTTGTTAAGTTATTGTAATGCTGATGGATGTTGCTAAGACTTGTTAAGATATTGTAATGTTGATGGATGTTGCTAAGACTTGTTCAGATCACGAGTTGGGGTTAGAACGGACCAAAAAATTTCAACCAAATAGAAACAAGCTGTTTTCAATACAGTAGGATCTTCTCAATTTTTAATGATTTTATATGTTGTTCTACAGAAAAACTTGTCAACATCAAAAAGTTGTTTTTCAAAATTCTCTACATCTTTCATGTAGAACACATAATTTTTCGAGCACGGGAAGACCCTTAAAAAGGCAAATTACTGCCAGCAATTTAAATCGGTCCGGCGCAAACGTGAAAACTCACTGTTAACCTTCCCGGTTTTCTATGATTTTTTCTGTTGCTCGAATGAAAAACTTGTCAACATGAAAAAGATGTGTCTTGAAATTCTCTACAACTTTCATGTATACCAAATAATTTTTTGAGCAAGGAAAGACCCTTAAAAGTAGCCGGAAACACTGTATTTCAAATTTGACCATACAATAGTTATTTGACATGACAGCTAGGTTAAAATAATCAATACAGTACACACAGCTGTAAAAAAATCGTCAGTGCCTCCCTCCGCGTCATACACCCTGCCTTCTGGTGAAGTCCTTTGGGGTGTACGTCTCTGGGGCATGTGTCTGCCTCTGTCCCGCAGCCTGTGAGGGGCCCTGCCGCATGGGAAGCTCTCCCGTGTCCTCATCAATTTGCTACGTTGGACCACCCCAGAAGGTGTAGTTAGCACCGGTCATGCGTTCTTGGGTGTACCAGGACAACGGGTCCTCTGGAGGAAGCGCGGTCGACTGTAGGATGTGCTGCGTGGGATCCTGCTGGTACGGAGTCTGGTGCTGTGAGGATTCACCTCCTGTAGGCATCCATCGTCCACAATCGAGGAGCTCGGTGAAAGTCGCTTGCTCCATTCCAGGCCAGCTGAAAACATGATCCTCACTCCAATGTGGCGTTTGCTCAGACTCAACCTGAGCGTCATCACCGCCGCTATGGTGAACTTCGTCGTGCTCACCTCCGTCGTGATGGCTGGCACCACATGTTGGTTGCGTCACATGTGGGTTATCAGCGACGCCGTAGCCCTGCTGTAGTAAAAAATGTAGTGAGTTACGTTACAAAGTAGAGTATATAACAACAGTTGCCTTGAATTGAGAAAACGAAACGACACATAAAACTTAGCAAGTCACGGGAACCTGAGTTTCGCGGTGAGGATCTGGATAGTCGTGCGCACGAGATGTGGACGGGCGAGCTGTGGAGGGACGAGCACTCCGTGATGAATGGGTATCCACCGATTGTCTAGCATGGGAGGCACGTGAAGGATCCATAACCGGAACTTCGTACCCCCTGTTTGGCCTAGGTGCGCATCCACCAAAAGAACGGATAGCCGAGACCAAACGTGACCCTCTGCTGCTGAAGTATCTGTGCATTGGGCAATAAGACAACGTACATCGTAGTATATCATATCAAGAACTTGATATAGATAGCACGAAATATAAATATATACTTCACCCTCCTCTCATGAAGTACCTTCGTAGGTCGCTCCTGTTGTGAACCGAGGAGGACTCGCCTTCGTCACGCAGCGTGTGGTCTACCAGAGTGTGCATCTCGTATGCTTCCTGCGACTACAAAACGAGGTTCACGTGTTAGTATGTACTGTTTATGACAAGTTGAAAGGATTGCATGCATCAAAGTACTAACCAGGATGTGAAGCTGGCAGGAACGGTCCTCGGGGAATGGTCTTGGCGCATCTTCCACGTGACCAGTGAGTAGAGTGGCGCGTGTGCGAGGACGGTACCACGAGAAGTACTCCCAGTACAAGGAAGGGTCGTACGGCCCTGTAGGGACTAGGGTGGAAGCTTCGGCCTGCTCGTTCCACCGCAGTATGTGCTCACGATGGACGGTGGACCAGTCCAACGTGCCTCCCGTTCCTTTTGCACTCCTCCTGCACAGAAGTACGAAGGGTTAGAACTCACAAAAGGAAGAAGGATCATAACGTAGTAATGTAATATTTTTCTACTAAACTTACAAGTGTGATCGGCCTGCGTCCCGTGGTGGTGGGACCGGGACTACTGCGGTATCCGAAGCGCCGCCATGACACGCTCGGGAGTAGACTTCCACGCAGTGCAGTGCGAGAATGAAGCATGTAGTCATCCATATGTGCTCATCCTGTGCACAGAACGATGAGATTCGTGCGCCCGTTGCGATCTCGGCAAATCTCCCCAGTCTCTACGGATCCCAGCTCACATGCTCGGAAGTCAAGAAGTCTAGATCGCTACCAGCTCGTGGGTAGCTTCCGTGATCCTGGAGGTGGCTCCATCGCAACCTAGCATGGATCCATCTATAGCCCATCGTGGGCCTCATGGTCTCAGGCACGTCCTGGGAGATATCCTTCGGGTACATAGCCTTCTCCACTCTAGGACGCGAGATAGGAAGATACTCCCAGCTCCACAGCTGTACTAGGTGCAAACAACCTGTGATTGACCCCCTCGCGATGGCCCGCTGGGTAGCATCACACAGTCCTCTATAGGTTGCTGCTAACACAGCGGAACCCCAGCTTTATTGTGGGACCTCCTCCGGTTGCGTGACAAGATCACGCACTAACATGATGAGGTGTGGCCCAAGATAGTCGCCCGCTGCGTTGCAGAACATGATCCCTCCAAATAAATCATAGAGGTACACCTTGAGGTGCCTCGAAATAGTGCCCTCGTCTGCTCCCTCAGGACATGGCCCGTACTCTGGCAATTCATGAAACCATTTCAAAGAGAGGCCGTGGTCCTTTCCTGCATACAGACGACCAAACTTGCAACAGAAACAAATGAATGTGAGCTTAATTCGAAGCAAAAACTTCACGCACGTAGCAGCATACATGTTTACCTTTGTTGCACATACTCCCTCCACTGATCCTTTCGTGGCCGCCTACTCACTAAGGGGCAACCTCTGATCGGCAAGCCAGTAATCATAGCCACATCCATCAAATTAATTGTCATCTCCCCAAAGGAAAGGTGGAACGTGTGCGTCTCAGGACGCCACCGATCTACCAGGGCAGTGAGCAGGGACACATCTATGGCAGGGAGAGTTGTGTGTCGCACCCCACCCCGCGGTAATGGCTCAGTAGTCCCATCCATCAAAAGAGCGAATGGGAGTAGTCCAACTCGTGCTAGGCACCAATAGAAACGGGGTCCAATGCCTTGATCTTGTGGAAGACTCGCGCACGCAATGGACCCATCTGCAAAAGGACACGATCATATTACAATCAATGGTTACAATGTAAACTCGTAATATGGAACAATACATACAACAGTGGTAACCTCAATAAATACAACATTACTAACCTGCGTGCCCATGAAAATCATCCTCCCACGATGCTGATCATCGTACTGCTGCTGAAGAAGCTCGGGAAGACCACCGGTAGCCATGCTGAAAATACCACCTGCATAGGTCAGTTCAACAAATATCATCGGTACAACAACAAGATAGCATACACCATTAGGGACGCAACAGATGTTAAACAAGACGGTGCAATACAACACATAAGAAATCCAGTTCTGAATACAACACCATACAGTACAAAAATTACTAAATCGTCATCGCTTATTAGGACATGTCCTCCGATCATGTCCACTCGCTTACAAATCTTGCACTTCCTCTCTTTGCACGCACGCATCGCTACATCCATATCACCGTGCATTCTTGTCCCTCTGGGCCTCCCAGGCTCTTTTCGTCGTGTTAACGGATAAGGCACCCACAAAGGCCCGTCGATCGACTTGTAACTCGTACCAAGATTGAAGGAACTCATCTTCGGACGCCAAGTGTTTCTCAGGGCTTCTACCGTGTAATATGACGATATGTACTGAGATGCATCGTTCCCTCCCATATCCCTGCAAGCCGCGAATACATGGGAGCAAGGGATATGATGCAGTTTTGGCTTATTGCACGAGCACACCACCTCCTCCATGCCTAGAGTGCATTGCTGGACGGTGTCACCGCACAGAGCTGCAGTGGTACCTACGGCGGCACATTACCTCAAATATGTGGTTACCGAGGTCGTACACCCGCGTGAGGTGGAACATGGATTTGCTCCTCCTACTACTGATGATCTCCTCCACCTTGGTTGAGAATTGAGTGCTGCATTGGTCGGCAGCACGACCACGATCTCGAAAGTAGTCTGCTGTTCTGTAGAACGTCAGCTCTATTATGGCACATAACGGAAGCCCACGAATGCCCTTAGGATATTATTGAAGGCTTCCGCTATGTTCATCGTCATAATGGTGTACCTAACAGAAAAACACGCAAAGTTTATCATGAATGGGTCCAACACTCTTAAAATAAGTTAATCTCACAAATTAATAGGTGCAACTAACCTCGTGTCGCCTGTGTCGTGCATAAGGGACCAACGCTCCGCTGGCTTCCCTGCTATCCATTGGCTAAAGGTGCAATGATCATGATTAATGACAGTTTGCCCTCCCACCATTTGCGACTGCAACTGCTCCTCCTAAGATTGCTGATTTTCCATCATTTTCCTTGTAGTCTCGTTCAACTGTCTCCAAATCTCACGAAACTTGGCAGGCTGGTTCTGAAGGCACAACCCTTTGAACTTCTTCACTAGGGACCTGTTATGGTACCGTGAATATAGGTTTGCACCCAGGTGTCGCATGCACCACCTTCTCTCCACATCACCACGCTATAGAGCGGGTTCGTCTTTGCCATGCAAAGACCTCTAGAGCGTGGAGAAGACACACATTGCGGTCGGACACAACACACACTCTCGCCTATCCCCACGACACGCGTCGGACCAAAGTGAGGAACCACAACCAGCTATCGCTGTTCTCACTCTCCACATATGCGTAGGCAATTGGTATTATCGGTTGTTTGCGTCGGCCGTGATCGCGGTCGAAGAGGGTGCCATAGTACTTCCACACATAAATGTGCCATCAACACGATGATAGCGGGCCGCAATGCTTGAAAGCTTCAATGCATTGTTCAAAGCCCGAATACCCTAATCGGTAGCGCCCCGGTCTTTGTATGAACCATCTTGAAGCTTAATAGGCTCGTCGCCATTGCGGCCGAGTCCCCGGGTTGGTCGGTGATATCTTCTGCAGCAACCTCGGGGCATAGTTGTATGAGTCTTGAATGATCCAAAAGCATCTTCAACATATACGCTTTGCTCGCCACGCGGTTAGGTAGCTTACGTGCATCTTGTTCTACTCTGCACTTGCTCCATAATCGATTTCGGTGATAGTCCAATATCTGAACCAACCTGGGTCACGACTAGTTGGGCAATGAATCTTGCGTCGACCACATGGCTCATGCTTCTGATCGACTCCTCCGTGCATGTATGAGGAGTGTTCCGGCTCACCACAAAGTAGTGCTCGTGTTTCGGTTGGTGAGCACGGACGTAGAAAGGGCAGTTAGGGGCCTTGGTGCACCTAACCTCATACTCAGTGGGCTTCGACCTAGTACACTTGTGCTCTCTTCTAGTGATGACAGCATAATTGCTGATGAAATGGATTAACTCTAACTTGCTGGGGAAGCATTTCCCAATCTGGATGTCGCTGTTCTGGTACCCCCACATAGCTAAGTTATTATAGTCAGCAATGCCACACTCCAGAAGGCCATTACCACGAAATCTTGGATCTTGGAGTGGGTCATCGTTGTCAGTGCCCTCTTCATCCTCGCTTCCACCAGCCTCATCATCTATACATGTCGCATCTATCTCAGAAGGAAGTACTTCTTCTTCGTGTGCACCCGAACTACCCTCCCCCACATGTCCATGGCCCACTTCTCCCTCTCCCTGGTGGCCTAAAATTTCCCCGCTAGGACCAGCATCGGCATTCGTCTCTAGTGGCAATATGTCTACATAAACACCCAACGGAAACCCGCCCTCTATGGCCTTTCGTGCATACAATAACCAAGCTTTATTATTTCTCAGTGCGAACAAAGTATGCACAATGACATTGTTGTTTGGAACTTCCCTTGGTCGCACCGCCTCCAGAAAAACTGTATGTGTTTCCTGGCTTAAACGCAACATGCTCATAACATGTGATTTAAGTCCTTCCAAGTCTAATGGACTATCACTTGAACTATATGTGTGTTCGCGATTTTGCACTGTGACTATTCTCTCGTGCAATATGACAGGCCGTTCACCGTAGTAAATATGAAAATTCATGGCGCAACGGCTAGGTAAATATGGTACCTAAAAATATTTCAAAAATTAACAACTGATTAACTATACCGAGGGTTGAAATTAATTACTGAACAAATTAATTTTTTTGTTCACGAATATTTACTCAAACTACGCTCATTAATTATAGTTACAACATTTATAATTAACAAGATAATTAGAGACTATCTTATCTAACTAACCACGCTGATTAAAGTTTGCTGTTTGCGTACTCTAACAAGCATGTGAGTTCTAAACACAAACAAGTTGATCACAGAGGTCCTAGACTGATCCTACGTAGCAAGCCATTACCCACAATCTATATTGTGCATGAATGCAGGGCCGATATGCATCGGTATAACACAACATCAATAGTAAATAGATGATAGTCACCTCTTGGTGATTGCGGTTATGTGCTAAATAATACATCCATCAACCATCATAAAGACGGATTTCTTGCTAAAAATTGTACGTAAACACGGTTTCAATTACCCTACCTCTACAATCATGCTCAATATCCCCGGATTCCATGCTGCATTGGTCCACCATCACCTCACATCCGAGCTTTTAATTTTCTAACTTAACATAATACTATTTTTAACATAAGACAATAGCAACTGGACTATAGCCAAGCAATACAATGATGCGTAACTGGAGGATGTTACAACTATTGGTAGTAATCATACAATCTCATTTAGAGAACTAGTATTATAGCTAGAGGTATCCATGCTAGTATCATCAGTAAACGTATGCTGCTACGTAAAAATAATAAAACAACTATAATTACTAAGTTCCTAACGGTGATTACGTACATGAGGCAATAATCTAACCAGGTAATTACGAATAAATCTAACCGGGTATTTACTCTAACAATGACTTACCAACGCTAATTAACCTAACCAGGTAATTACTCTACCAACGACTTACCAACGCTAATTAATCTAACCAGATAATTACTCTAAGAATTACTTACCAACGATAATTAATCTAACTGGGTAATTACTCGGGCAAAGACTTACCAGCGCTGGTCGTCTCCTTTTCTTCTGCGTGTGAAGCTCTTCTTTCTCTTCTGCTTGCCAAGCACCTCCCTGACTTCTGCTTGCCAAGCTTCTGTCTCGCACACTCCAGCTCCTTCCCGTCCCCTCTATTTATGCTGCGATGAAGAATGCGTCCGAGAGGCAGCCAAGCATGCATGCAAAGCGAGGTGATTAGCAAAAGAAACCGACAACCGTGCATGCATGCAAATAATGCGCATCCGACGAATAAACTTTCGGCGCAAAGAAATGACGTGACGCATGAAAAGCGAAGCATAGCACGACGCGATTGGGCGTGTTGGCGGGCCCACAGGGCATAGCCGGCACCTGGTGTGCCGGCTATGCACTGCCGGCGCCTCGCCTGCCGAATATCGCCGCCATTTCAGAGAATACGCAGAGAAGTTGTCCGAAATTGAAAATATACGGTATAAAATTGACTGTATTTGAAATTTTGCCTCCCATCTTCAAAATCAAAATACAGTGTAGATAGTCATAAAAAATAATCATTGTGATATTTGCATTGTCGTTGTAGCGAGAACCGAGAACACTATTCTACAGGCACGCCTTTATCTATCATGTCAGAACGTGGCCCATGTGTATGACATCTGAGATTTGTGGCCCATGTGGGCAACGACAATGTCGTAGTGGTAGAGCGTGTTAAGTCGACAACTAAAGCTTAATAGTCCCGACCTGTTTCTGCCGATGGCTACAACTCTCCAACGCGTCACCTCTCTCTGCCCCTTACTCTCTTATTTTTTTTCCTCGTTTCCTCATCCGTCACCAAGTGCTTTCGAGGTTTTTTTGACAGAAAACCGGAGAGAAAACCTCTTTAATTTGTATTAAATAAATATATATTTACAAGTATTTACAACCCTCACGAGGGTAAGCATCAAGTCAGACTATGTAACCAAGAAAATATTTCAGGTTTTATATGATCGTTTACTCTATACACATGGAGAACAAGTTCTTGCTTAAAAAGTAGTAGCCGGATGTTTTTTAATAATACATTTCGTAAAAGGAATTGCGACATTAATACGTGAAACAGAAAATTTTCAAAAATAATTCTTTGTTGCCAAACAGTGCAGCAAAATATGTGTAGTCGCTAGAGGGGTGGACGAACACCCTATTTTCGCCAAACCGTATAGTAACAATTGGTTAATTCGGCGGTTACCGTTGCATCGACAGCGCTGTCAGAGCAAATTGTGACACGTGCCTGTTGTCGCCGTAACGTGTGGCGACAATAGGTTGTCGCCTTACGGTTCGGCAAAAACCTTTTGTCGCCACACGGTACGGTGACTACTATCGGGTAAAACGCCTCGCTGCGGCCGCCATCCGAGAAAAATCATGCGGGCTCCGACCGAAGAAAAAGAGAGAGCGATCGAGCGGGCACTGGCCGGGAGAGAGGGAGAGGAGGAGAGGGAGAGGGAGAGAGAGGAGGAAGAAAGAAGAGGAAGAAGAAGGAAGAAAGTAACATCGCAAGTTTTTAATTTTACTTGTTAGTTCTTTAGGAAAAATGGTAGGATAGTCATATTAGAGAGATATTTAGGAATATTAGACGTAACATTTAAATTTACATGATTCTTATTAGTTAGCGAGTGATAGTAATATTATAGTTTATGTTAGAGTTAGTTTAATTAGTGCTTCTCTTTTAGGTTAACGATATTAGATGTGTACTATAATATTGTAGTATTGGTAGCAGGATAGTTAATTAGCGCTGTTTAATTTAGGTTAGCAATATTACATATTAGCGGTGATCTAAAAATTTATTTTGTCTATGTTGTCACAGTATTATCGGATCTAGTGAAATTTAAGATATATTATGGCGATGATGAAATAAAAAATGGGTAGAATAGAGTTGATTTAAGCAGCTTTCTAGTCACCATGGTTGAGCACTCGTTCCCCGAAAGTGTTAGCATTCGTGGTATAAAGCTTTAGTTGATCCAATACTTTTCTCTGAATCCAAGTGTTTACTCTGTTAACATCCAAATCTTATTCACGCGTAGTAAGGGTGACCCTGCTTGAAGGACCGAGATGGCGAACAGAGGGGAGGGGGGTGAATGGTCGCAAATAAAAATTCCCCCAAAATACTCCAACAAAAACCTCGACAAGATCGCTCAAAGAAAATTGTGAAAAACCTGAAAAACTAGACAACTATGTGTACCCCAAGCTTGCATGGATAAGTACCATAAAATATGTGGGGATTTTTGAGTCACAATCCTGGTTGTCTAGCGTCCAAGATAAAGAGGAATCAATTCAAACTCTTGTTTTAGAAAGGACATCAATTCAAATCACAAAAGTCACTTTCAGAAAAGCAAAAGCAGAATTTCCAGAACTTGTCCTCAATTTGCACAGGAGGTTGGTGGGTTTCTGCAGCTCACAAAATTCTGAGAATTTTTCTCCCTATGAACATCAGAGTCGTGAAGAACTCCACCAAATTTCTCCTCAAAAAGCCTTACAGAAAAAACAGGAAACATCTAAGAACACAGTATACTCAAGAACTTCGAGCAGAAAGTTTGGGGCTCGGTTTTCACCTCATGGCGCCCAAACGGTGCAACAAGTGAACTCCAAAAATTTTTTGCAGGTGTATATCAGAGTCCCGCACCTCCTCCAACAAGAATCACTCAAAAAGGATTTTTCTATATTGTTACAAAAATCAAACACTGAATGCTACGCGAAGAACAAGTTCTGAACAAAGTTGGAACTTGAAAGAAAAGATGTTCTCTACTCAATCCAAGAGTGCAAAAGAGATGTAAAACCATATGAACACACTCAAAACATCCAAGATCAGCAGCATTTAGAAGGAGGGGAGGCAAATCCAAATTACTTGAATGTAAATTGCGGGAATGTAATTGCGGGAAAGTAAATGCTGAATTTAAATTGCGTAAAGTAAAGACAAAATGTAAATGCGCAAAATAAATTCAAAGGTGGATGGAAAAAACTTTCATTTCTGTAAGGGGAGGTTACAAAGCCTCACATTCATGTGAGCAAAGCTCAAATGAGCATCAAAAACCTCAACACCTTCAAGGGAAGGAGGCTACCCCTCCACCCCTATTTATACTACTCTTGGGCCACCTACCACCCTTGGATGAGTCCCTCAACCCTAGAGCACTCATCTAAGGGCTAGGATTAACCCACACACACAGCCATGCAAGGGCTAACCCAAAACATACACACATACCGGGTTTTCTTGCACGGTTTTCAAAGCATACTACCTAGACCCGCTAACCTATCAACTAGACCTCAATCCGACGGCCCTCATTGATCCACGCGGCATCTAGCTAGCATCAACTCCTTTCTTTGTCTTCTTGACTTGCCCGGACTCCGTCTCCGATCATCTTTCGGCGATCTCCCAACCGTCTGAACCTTCGACGCTCCTCGCTTAGTCCCGGTCATCCTTCGCCTCACCATGACCTAGCACCGTCGTCCTGCAACCATCAAAAACAAGGAAACTCCTCACATAGCAATGCCCACAAAGATGTGCAATAAACCATCCAACTCATCACTACCGCGTCCATACGACCGGTACTGCCACTCCTGGCAGAGACAACTCAAATTGCTTTATTTTGAAAATCAATCCAAATCAAACTCAAACTTGAGCACACCTTGCTCAAATAAAGTCAAATACTCATCACTAACATGGATGGACCTCCACATGGTCCTTCACGGCTATTTGGGAGTTGAAGAAAGTAGATCGGACATACTTGTGGCAGAAATAGTTAAGGTGGTGCAAGGGATCTCAGCTTGAATGTGTGATGCTGGTGCAGGCTTGCCCTAGAGAAGAGATGGATATTAGTGGTGTGGGCGAGAGCAGTACATCGGCTACAACTGAACAAGTTCAGGCAGTGGTGCCGATTAAGGTAGCAGTGGAGGATGATAACAGGGATGCAACAAATGTAGAAGGTCGGGCCGATGAAGGGGATGAGATCGAGCAACTTATTGATCATTTGGAGTGGGTGGACTGTATGACGATGCAAGATGAAGCTGAAATGTTGGAGTGTGATGATGGCATCAGCGAAGATGAGGACAGGGGGATAATGATGATGAAATGCATGGTAGTACTGGAGCAGCGGATGTACCCATCCCTGACGAATGGAACATGCAAAACAAAGCTGGTATAGAAGTTTTACGGGTGCACTTACAGGGATGGAGCAACCCGACTCACTTCTGGACTTTGTCTTGGACCTGCGGCACCGTGCGTTCATCCACACGACAGAAGGCAATGAGAAGGTGCCTCTGCTACGGATCTGTGTGCCTAAGAAGGCATGGTGCGTTGACCCATGCTTCCACACCAGGTGAGTTGAACTACATTTACATGTTTCATTGTTCGCATAATTTGAGTTTATATAACATATATTTAAATAATGCAACTATTTTTTGTATCGATAGGTTGGCATGTGCTAGGTTGCTTCCTCTCGTTTGCATGGTTGAGGGGTTAGCTGAGGACGTAGGTGTGCCCGACGATCTGGCCGAGGGTGAGGATGGTCTAGAGCGGTCGCGGCGTTTTCCATTCGACCGGTCCCTGCTATCGTGTTTGGTCGACTGTTGGAGGCCGGAGACGCACACTTTTCACCTTCCCTTTGGCGAGGTGACGGTGACCCTGCAGGACGTCTCCATGCTTACAGGGTTGCCGATCGCTGGGACACCGATCAGACCCTTGGTGACTCCTGCCAGGTGGGTGGCAAACATGGAGGCTAGGTTCACCGGAGTGGTAGACCTTGATCCAGAAATACGGATCGGCAAGAGGCACGGGCCATCGAGGAGATGGTTGACCCAGTTTAAGGTTAGTGGCTATATATAAACATGTTATTCTAGTTTTGCGTAACCTTAACATGATATTGCCCTATTTTAATTGTCACAGGTGCAACGAATGGCGGCGATGCCCACCGACTACTAGGTTGCACGGCACCTTGAGGCCTATTTTCTTTGATTGTTCGGATGGGTGTTGTTCACGACTACTCACGGTGACAGCTTTGATGCACGTTGGATAGCCTATGCACGGGCTATTGCCAATGCTGAGTTGGACGACGTCCCACAGGTATCCTGGGGTTCGGCAGTTTTTGCTGCCACGTATCGCGCCCTTTGCGACGCGTGCGTGAAGAAAAGTAAGACTACCAATCTAGCTGGGATGCCTCTTCTTCTTTAGCTCTGGTCGTTCGAGCACTTCCCTGTGGGTTGACCCTTCGTCGAGCCTCGACACTACACCGTCGAGATGTACGGAGGTGATATGATTTACCGTCCGACGATGGGCTCCCTTTGGAATAGGCGATGGGTACGTCCTTCTAAGTATTTATCCAATTTTAATTGCAATCGCATATGCTTACAGACATTTTTTTTCTATTGCAGCCACGGTGGGCAGGACTGCAAGTACGTTCGGCGTACCACTCCTTCATGGAGGCATTTGACCACCTGCAGGTGGAGCAGGTGACTTGGGACCCTTACAGCGAATGCCGTGTAGCGGAGAGAGCCACGGCAGGGGGATCTCGGCACTACGCTACAGGGATCAGGTTTAATGGCTTACTAGGAAGAAGCTCATCTTCAACGTCTTCGTCGAGGACTACGCGTCGCAACGAGTCATGAGGCAGTTTAGACTTCGCCAGCTGGTCCATGTTTCTTTGGGGAATCGTGTGCTAGAGAAAGTGCACTCGTGAGTTACTCGCTCACTACAAGTATGTTAAATGCTTTTGTTATATTTGAAATAATGTGGATTTCTCTTAAGATTCTCCACCTACGGACCTCAGAAGAGCATGGCGACCGTGGCTCAGAGGATGGAGTCATGGCTCGCTCAGTGGGATGGGGCGCTAGAGGACGTCGTGGATAATGACACGACTTACGACTACTCTTCATACCAACAATACCTAGCCTGGTACGTGCCCCGGACGCGTACTCTTCTCCTACTTGTGGAGGAGCCACTGACCCACAGGTACGCTCTGAGCGTGCCAGACTTGTACCCAGGCTAGGCAAGAGCATCCATGCACACGATGGTAAGTCTTATTTCGTAAATTACATCATCTATTCGTTACACTATGTCGTTGTCCTTATCATTTGTTCGTACGTGGCAGGTGGACCACGCAAGGGACTTGCACCAGTATAGCAGCAGAATTTTGACTAGGCTACGTGATAGAGTCACTGTCACGCTAGATGAGATGATGGAGGCATGGAGACGCGTGGTGGCCATAACTCAACGAATCGTGGAGCTTGGTTCTTGTCAGCAGGTGGACGCGACTGATCGTGGCACCTCATCCAGGCCGCCATGCAGGCCTTCTTACCACACATCGACCCCATCTCCTTGCCTCATAGTGGAGGCGAAGTCCAGCTTCCACACCCCTGTGCCTCCAACCCCAGATATGGCTGTAGGGTCCAGTTGGCAGGCACCACGCGGTCCCACTATGGTCTCCACACCAGGTAAGTCGAGCAATATTCAATTGTTCATATTTGGTATAAATATCATCTAATTATGATTAAATGTTACAATCTAAACTACAGGTTGCCCTTAGGGTGGAGGACAGTTCTATCCATCGCCGCACTCGTTAGGGTATGCCGATCCTGAGTATTGGTGATGAATACTCATACCAGGGGTACCCCAACGGCCCAGGGTGACGAGCAGGCTGCCTCAAGCATAACTCGAGCCTAGCAGGCCGCTCCAGGCCCACTACCGATCAAAGAACCTGCGGGGCCACACAGGACGCCCATTCCCGACCGATCGGGATAGGCATCCCCGACCAAGCAGGGCTCCCGACCTCCACAGTAGGTCGGATCCCCCAACTCCGATCAAACCAAGGCAACCTCCGCCGAGGGCCGCGTGTCGAAGCCCCCACCGGCCCATAGCCACGTGCCCCACGGACGGGGTCAATCGAAGTGACTATACGAGAGCAGGTGGCCCCTTCCCAAGATGGTTTAATGACTGCTGAAGTCAAGCTTCCAGTCCCATCGACCAGTCACGTACGACACGCAAGCACGCTCCCTCCCGAGGCAGCACCAACGTTATACACAGCAACGTCAACACTCGTCAGGCTCACAGAAGGCAGGTGCGCCATTTCCCAACGAAGCAGCTAACCGCTCCGCCCAACAAGACTACCGACCCAGCGTGGGCAAGACGAGCGGTGACCAGTCGACAGAACGAAGGACCGAAGCTCTTAGCATAGGTCACCTCACCCTTCCCCAACTCTCGATGTAACCTGCCCCTTCCTACTGTATAAAAGAAGGCAGGAACCCCCGCGGAAGAGGGAGAAAAAAGTGAGGGAGGAGGCACACACACAAGCAACGAGCATTCTTGCGCTAAGGGTCTTAGCTCGCTCTTGTAAACACTGTGTAACCATCCGCCCTAAAGACAATACAATACCACCACACGAATCGAGTAGGGACATTCACCAGAACCAAGATACATCTTGGGCTTCCGAGTCTAACCATTCAGGGAGGGAGCGCGGCCTTAGACTTACAAATTTACTTGGTGCTCAAACGCCCGGCGGTTGGCGCTCGGTAGGGGCGCTGCGGCGTCTTCATCGACATCTCCGGATTCCGTTGGCCTTCTTGATGGCATCTTTCACCCACGACGCGACGATTGCGTGGAAGCGGATCGCCGGCTCCTCGACTTTGCCGCCACTTCGGCAGGAGGGCTCGTGCTTATCCCGGCCGTCTCCGGAGACCAGGCGCCCGTCGGGAGCCTGAGCGCCGTCTCCCACGACCTCGCCAAACTCCGGCTTGGGGCAACCCAACAGGCCCCGAAGCCGTAACCCAAGGAGCACCACATCACTTCTGGCGATAGCTCCCGTGGGCTCGGGCACGTGACCATGTCACCCCCCGTAGGCTCACACCTTGTGGCAATGGCCGGCTACATGCCGGCCTCTATCCATGAGTTGCTGGAAGATTCTTCCAGCCACGATTCCAGCTCCGACACGGAGCACCCCACCCGCGGACGGCACTCTCGCGAGTGCGACATGGCGGGCGTGGTCAACTTGACCGTAACCCCCGCGGCTACGGGGGCCCCCATCCGGCGCACTAAGGCGCAGGAGGAGGAATACCAACGCGAGCACGCTGAACGCGCTCAAGCTCGCCGCGCCGAGCTTCAACGACAGCACGAAGAGCTGGAGGAGCGAAGGGCCGAGCTCGACCAGCTCCAGGCCAACCTGGAGCGGGAGGAGCCCGAGCCCCCGCAGATGCTTGGTGGCGCGCGTGGGCGCACATGCCAGGCACGCCACAAGCTGGCGGAAGAGTCTGACGGCCCTCAGTTCTTCCCCCACGCAAGTCAGAACGTGGCTGCGGCTGCGAGGCTGCTCCGAGGCCTTCCCGAGCCGGACGACCCGGAGGCCAAAGCCACGTACCAGAACCTCCGGGGGCTGGTGGAGCGTGCTGCCGTGCAGCACATGCAGACCTCCGGCTCCTACCATTCGGAAGCCACCTCTGGCCGCCGGGCCCGTACCGCTGCCCTGAGCCGGCTGGGCCCGTCAAAGATGGCGCCGCACCACGAACAACCCCAGGCCTCGCGCACCCCGATGCGCCAGCACCTCGGCGACGCCTACGACGTCCGCGCCACCCTCGAGGCGCGAAGAAAGGCGATGGATGAAGCCGCCCACTCGCGTGTTGTGGACAGCGGACACCATCACCACCGAAGCCCAAGCCCCGATGGTCCGGGACCACGGGCCTTCTGCCAGGGGATTCGTCGTGCGGATTTCCTTGCCAGATTTAGGGCACCGACCAACATTGCCAAATACACCGGGGCCACAAACCCCGGCGTATGGCTCGAAGACTACCGGCTCGCGTGCCGGGCAGGGGGAGCAACGGATGATCTCTTTATCATCCAATACCTCCCCATCTACCTTGCGGACTCGGCTCGAGCCTGGCTCGAGTACTTGCCCGCGAAAACCATCAGGAACTGGGCTGACTTGAAGACCCTCTTCGTCGGCAACTTCCAGGGCACTTACAAGCGCCCCGGGAACTCCTGGGACCTGAAGGGCTGCAAGCAGCAGCCAGGGGAAACTCTCCGGGACTACATGCGACGATTCTCCCGCAAATGCAACGAGCTCCCCGACATCTTCGATGCCGATGTCGTGGGGGCATTCATCTACGCACCTCTGTAAGGCCTTGGTGCACAAGGTGGGTTCGCGTTAAGCCCGTAACCACCAAGGAACTCTCGGACATCGCCACCAACCACGCCTCCGGCGAGGAGGCTGTGGGAGCCATCTTTGAGGATGGCAAAACCAAGCAAGAGCCCGGCGCCCGAGCTAGGTCCCCTTCCGACCGCTCCGACAACCGGAAGCGGCATGGAAAGCAGGTCCGCGAGGTCCAAGTGGTCGCAGCTGTCGACCACCCCGCCAAGCAGCAGGTGCGACCGACCGTCGCGCCCGACCACTTCGAAAAGTTGATGGATAGCCCGTGCCCAAACCACGGGTTCCCCGTCAAACACAAGTACCGGATCGTGAGGTCTGAGGCGTTTCTCTCGGCGCCCCATGACGCCGCGGGGCAAAGGAAAGAAGCCAGCCCCGGCCCCAAGGGTCGCGGAAAGATGGCGGACGACGAGTTCCCCGAACCCGACGGCTGCCTCATGATCTTTGGTGGACCGGCCTGCTACGCCGACAAGCGTCGGCTCAAGCTCGCCTACCGCGAGGTCCACACCGCCTCACCGGCCGCCCCTCAATACCTTCGGTGGTCAGAATCTCCGATCACTTTCGATCGGACCGACCACCCCGACCACGTCCCGCAGCCAGGAAGGTATCCGCTCGTGGTCGACCCCATCGTGGGGAAGAAGCGCCTCACCAAGGTGCTCATGGACGGCGGCAGCGGCCTCAACATCCTCTATGTTGAGACGCTCGACGCCATGGGGGTCCCTCGCTCGAGTCTCCGACCGAGCAAGGCACCTTTCCACGGCGTCATCCCTGGCCAGCAGGCCCACCCGCTCGGGCAGGTCGACCTGCCCGTCACCTTTGGAGGACCGGGAAATTTCCGCACCGAGACCCTCACTTTTGAGGTCGTGGACTTCCCCGGCTCCTACCACGCTATCCTGGGGAGGCCATGCTACGCCAAATTCATGGCGGTCCCCAGCTACGCCTATCTGAAGCTAAAGATGCCCGGGCCGCAGGGAGTCATCACCGTGGCTTCATCCTTCCAGCTCGCTTACAACTGCAAGCGAAGCAGTTGCGAGCTTGCATCGGCGGTCATCGCGTCCGCCGAGCTCGTCAACCTCCGGAGGGAAGCTTCCGAGTCCGCCCCTGAGTCTAGCAAGTCGGGGGCGGGATCCTTCAAGTCCGCCGAGGACACGAAGAAGGTTACGGTCGATCCCCGGGATCAGACCAAGACCGTGCGGGTCGGAGCCACGCTCCCCGCTAAATAGGAAAGCACGCTCGTCGACTTCCTCTGCGCCAACAACGATGTCTTTGCATGGAAGTCCTCTGACATGCCGGGAATTCCCAGGGAAGTCGTCGAGCACTCCTTGAGCATCCGACCAGGCTCAAAGCCGGTCGCCCAACGCCTGCGCCGCTTCGACTAGGAAAAGCGCAGGATCATAGGGGAGGAGATCGCCAAACTTTTGGCTGCAGGGTTCGTAAAAGAGGTACGCCACCCCGAGTGGCTGGCCAACCCTGTACTTGTAAAAAAGAAGAATGGGCAATGGAGAATGTGCATTGACTACACGAGTCTCAACAAAGCTTGTCCCAAGGACCCGTTCCCCTTGCCCCGCATTGACCAAGTCATAGACTTCACCGCGGGGTGCGAGTCCCTTTCTTTTCTGGATGCCTACTCAGGCTACCACCAGATAGCGTTGAAGGAGTCCGACCAGCTCGCGACCTCCTTCATCACTCCGTTTGGCTCATTCTGCTACGTAACAATGCCGTTCGGTCTGAAAAATGCGGGCGCTACATACCAGCGATGTATGCAAACGTGTTTCAACGACCAGATCGGCCGCAACATTGAGGCGTACGTCGACGACATCATCGTAAAGACCAGGAAGGCCGGCGACCTCATCACCGACCTAGGGGAGACCTTCGCGAACCTTCGGCGGTTCCGCATAAAGCTCAACCCCGACAAGTGCGTCTTCGGGGTCCCCAAGGGGAAGCTCCTCGGTTTCATTGTCTCCGAGCGTGGCATCGAGGCCAACCAGGAGAAGATCTCGGCGATTGCAAGGATGGGCCCGGTTGGCAACCTCAAAGGAATCCAGAGGCTAACTGGATGCCTTGCAGCCTTAAGCCGTTTCGTGTCTCGCCTTGGCGAGCGCGGAATGCCGCTCTACAGGCTGCTTAAGAAATTCGACCGCTTCAGCTGGACCCAGGAGGCTCAGGAGGCCCTCACCCGCTTGAAGGCCTTCCTGTCCTCACCTCGATCTGTTGCCCGGCATTGGGTGAACCATTGCCTCCTCTACATCGCCGCCATCGCCCAAGTCGTCGGTCGGCCCTTGTGGTGGAACGAGCGGAAGAGGCTGTGAACTCAAGGTACAACGGCCAGTCTACTTCATCAGCGAAGTGCTTTCCGAGTCCAAGGCTCGGTACCCGCAGGTGCAGAAGCTGCTCTACGCAATGCTCATCGCCAAAAGAAAGCTCGTCCATTACTTCGACCAGAACGCCATCATCGTGGTGACCACGTCGCCGCTCGGCGAGATCGTCCACAACCGCGATGCCTCAGGAAGGATAGCCAAGTGGGCGCTCGAGCTCAGTGGTCACGGCATAACATACGTCCCTCGAACGGCGATCAAGTCACAGGCCCTGGCCGACTTTGTCGCCGAGTGGACCGAAGCCCAGGCGCCACCGACGCTCGAAGACCCCGAGTACTGGACGATGTACTTCGATGGGTCCTACACCAAGAACGGCGTGGGCGCGGGGGTTGTCATCATTTCTCCGCTCGGGAACAGACTTCAATACGCCATCAGGTTGCTCTTCGACGCGACCAACAACATCGCCGAGTACGAGGCTCTCGTCAACGGTCTCTGGATCGCTGCCGACCTCGGCGTTCGCCGACTCTACGTCCACGGGGACTCCAAGCTTGTCGTCGATCAAGTCATGAAGGCTGCAGAGCCCTGAGACGCCCGCATGGCCGCGTACTGTCGAGAAGTGCGCAGGCTCGAAGAGCGGTTCAAGGGTTTTGAGCTCCACCATAGCTACAGACGCTACAATGGTGAGGCCGATTACCTAGCCAATCTTGCCTCCGGCGAGGCCGATCCCCACAGGATCTTAAATCGCAACCTTCGCTGCTTCCGCCGTCGATTGGACTCGGTGGCGAGCGGTCTCGACCGCCGAGCACGCAGTCACCCCAACCACCGGGCGGTCGTGCATGCACTGGCCGGGTCGGGCCGCGCGGCGTGCTAACAACTGAATCCGACTGGAGGAAGCCTTTTACCGCCCGTCTGACGGACGGGTCGCTTCCCGTCGACCCGACCGAGGCCCAGCGTCTCGCTCGTCGGGCGAAATCCTTCGTCCTGGTTGGGCCGGACCTCTACAAAAGGAGTCCCTCCGGGGTCCTCCAGAGGTGCGTTCTGGCCGACCAAGGGAAACAGCTACTGCTCGATATCCATGGCAGAGTCTGCGGTCACCATGCCGCTCCCCGGTCCCTGGTAGGAAAAGCTTTCGACAAGGTTTCTACTGGCCGACCGCCGTGTCGACGCCAGCGGCGGTTATGCGCACTGCGAAGGATGCCAATTCTTCGCCCGACAGACGCATCTGCCAGCTCAGGCCTTGCAGACGATCCCCATCACATGGCCGTTTGCAGTGTGGGGACTCGATCTGGTCAGACCCTTCAAGAAAGCGCCCGGGGGCTTTACTCATCTCTTCGTCGCAGTGGACAAGTTCACCAAGTGGATAGAGGCCAAGCCGGTCGTGAGCGTCACGTCGGTACAAGCAGCCACCTTCTTCCACGACATCATCTTTCGGTTTGGAGTTCCGAACTCTATCATCACCGACAACGGGACACAGTTCACGGGGAAGGAGTTCCTCGAGTTCTGCGACGACTTCAACATCCGCGTCGATTGGGCAGCCGTGGCCCATCTGCGGACTAACGGTCAGGTCGAACGCGCAAACGGCATGATCCTTTAAGGACTTAAGCCACGGATCTTCAGTCGACTGAAGCATTTCGCGGGGCGATGGGTGGCGGAGCTACCCTCTGTCCTCTGGAGCTTACGGACCACACCGACTCGAGGCGATCGAGTTTCGCCGTTCTTCATGGTGTTCGGTCTTTGGTATCACGCCAACCGACACGGAATCGACGCTCAAAGACTACAAGCCTTGATGAGGCTCGGGGCTCGCCTGCAACAAGGCGCCATCGACCCGCTTGGCGAGGCGCGATGTAGCCATTCTAGATCGGCCAAGTATCAGCGGCTTCTGCGGCGTTACCACGGCCCGCCGAGTTGAGCGATCCTTCGGCCGCTGGCGACACGGTCTGCGTCGGGTCGGACCGGCAAAGACAAGCACAAGCTCGCCGCTACAGGAAGGCCCCTTCACCGTCGCGAGAGGTTCTTGGCTGGCACCTTCGACTCGGGGACACGGATGGCGCGTCCTCCCCAGCGCTTGGGCGTAGAAAAGTTAAGGCGTTTTATCCTAAGTCCTTTTCTTATTCCTTGCGTCGTCTTTACTTCTCCTCCCGAGCACTGGTCGCCGCATGGCGCTTCGGGGCTGCCCATGGCGCCCCATCCAGTACGCTCGGTGGCGCCTATGCGGTCGGTGACCGACCGATCCACGAGGTCCTTCCGAGTGGTAACCCTCTCGACCCGAGTGCTACGGCCAACGCCCCAGCGGCTACGGTTGCTAAGTAGCACTTCGCGAAAGAAGGAAGTACCCGGGTGGAGTGACCTTTGGCCGGTCAGAGCACTCCTCTCCGCGCAAACTCGGCTAACTCACGCGCTCATGCGGGTCGGTGACTCGACCGGTCCGCGAGGTCCATCCGGCGGTAACCCTCTCGACCGAGTGCTACGGCCTCGCCCAGTGGACTACGGTTGCAAGTAGCACTTAGCGGAAGAAGGAAGTGCCCGAGTGGAGCGATCTTTGGCGATCGGGAACACTCCTATCCCTCACAAGTGTGTGTAACTGCTGCGTGGCCAAAAGTTCCTATCCTCTCGCCCCTCGAGGCGACGACCTACGCATAAGTGACCACTGGTGGTCCTTATGGCTATGGCGGTCGAGCACCCACCATGACATAAAAGAGGCGGGGAGGCATGCGGGAACTTGCTAAGTTTAAGATTATTCTGAACAATAGTCTTTACAATAAAAAGTATGAATCTAACCCTTATTCTTCTTGGAGGGCACTCTGCGGCGGGATGTGGTGGCGATCTCGGCGTGCGGCTCAACTTGGAGCTCGAACACTGTCGATCTCATCATCGGTCCGGTTCCGATGGCGCCATTGCTCACCACCGCAAGGTCGATACCGTCGTAGTGAGAGCGGTATTGACCAGCGCCGAGGAAGCTCCAAGTACGGCACTAACGGTCAGCGCTCTCTCAACGCGCCCCGGCACTCGGGCCAGCATGAGGGCGAGAGCGCTCGGGCCCGCCACGGTTCCAAGGACCGATCGCGAGACATCTTTGGCGGCCTTGCGAAGGGCCTCCAGTTCCGTGGCTAGCTCGGCCCGACCACCTTCGGCTACCTCCAGCGCCGCCTGCGCCACGTCCCGCGCTGTGACCGCCTCGTCACAAGCCTTCATGGCGTCCTTCCGCGCCTTTATAGCGACGTTCAAATTCTTCTGCAGCTCTGCGGATCACAACATCTCCAGATGAGCACGCCTTATGAGTCGCACTGGCAGAATTAACCAAGGAGTTGAGACACTTACCGGCTAAAAAAACTCGCCAAGTTGCTGGTTTCTTCCCTGACCCCCTCGTATGAGGTCCTCAAGGAAGCCAGCTCATTCCGAGCGGCCTCCCACTCAGAACGCACTTGGTCGGCGTCTTTCTGCGCCTGGTCTCGCTCTTTCCGCAGATGGGACGCCTGCGCTAGCGCGGCCCCCTCTGCGGTGACGGCGACATCCTTGGCGCCGACAGCCTCCGCCAGAAGGAACTCAAGTTCCGCCACCCTCGTCCTCAGAGACTTGGCCCCCAGGCGCTCTTGAAGAGGCCGCCGTGGCTGATCCAGCTCTTGGCGGGCCTCCGCCGTTTCCTCTCGCCGGATGGTCAGAGCCTCCTGAGCCAGGCGTAGCTCAGGGTGCAGCCGATTGCATTCCTCCACGGCAGCCATCCGCTGGCTGTCCAAGCGCTGTAGGAGCTCGACCTTGCCCTCAGAGCGGGCCCGCAGATGCTGTAAAATGCAGGCACTCCGTCAGTCTCGCCGCAAAAATCATCAGAAGGTACGAGAGGCCGGGCTTTCGATCAACTTACCTTGCTAACCGGTCGGACTCCCCCGGCGATCACATCCAATGCCCTGCGGAGGATTCGAGGCAAGAGCGGACCCGCCGGATCGGTCCATCTCGGCCAGCGTCTGGCGCCTTCTTTGGAGGCGGCCCACTCGCTCTCCTCCGCCTCGCCCAAGGTCCCCGACCTACGGGCCATACCCGGCGACAGGCCCTCGGCCACCCGTTCGGATGGGACGCCACCCGACCGGGCCCCCACGGGCAAGGGCGGTGAAATGGGCCCCTCGGGAATCCCCTCGGCGGCCTGCGCCTGTGGGGCTTCGACCGATGCCTCCCCTTGAGGCACGGGATCGGACGTCTCCAGCACCGGCATCGTCTCTGCCAGCGAGCTCGCGGGTAGCGTCGTCGTCGATTCCCCCTCCGTAACGACGATCGCGCCACCTGGCGGCGTCCTCGGCGGAGGCGGCGGGAGCTCCTCACCGACCTCGGCCTCTGGGTGAGGCCCCGTCCCTCCGATGGCGAGCGTGCCCTCGGTGAGCCCCAGCTCGGCCGCCTGCGCCACAACCACCGCCAACTCAGTTGACGCCTCTGTCACCGACTGCAACTCCCCGCTGCCGTGCGACTCCTCCGGCGGTGGGAACGGCGCCGCCCCTTGCGGAGCCACCACGAAGCGCGCCGCGGTGCGTCACGGTCACACCCGTGTGGCGCTGCACATCGCAAGTGCCAGAAGCTGTTCGGGCAACTGCGGCAACAATGTTCAAGCGAGGAAAAGGAGTACTTACTGAGCCGAGCGGGTGCGTGGCAAGCGCGCCCTCTTTGCCGGTCCCCCTCTAAGGGGCAGATCCGACGGCCGCTTCCCCGAAACCGCCTCCACGAGGGGCGCCTCCCCTGGAGGCACGACGACGACGTCGACCACACGGTCGCCCTCCGGCTGGGGCCCCCCGACTGCGGTGCCTACGCAGTCGCCCTCCGTCGGGACTCCACTCGGGCCACCTCCGATCGGCCAGTCGAGAAAGAACCCACGGTATGGGTAGCAGGGGCTCCCATTGTTGTCGGTGGAGGACGCCCCCGCAGCGGTGGTCTCGGACACGTCCTCACCACGCGCGGCCCTCGCCACACGCTCCTTCTTCTTCTTCTTCCTCTCCTCCTCCTTCCGCTTCTTGCGGAGGAGTCAAGCTTTGCGGCATCCGCTTGCGGGACGCGACCCTCGCGCCTTCTCCCCGGGAGCAACGCCCGGAGACCATTCGAGAGCCCCTAGAGATGCGAAAACATTGGTCGGACCGGGCGCCAAAGGCAAAGGAAGAGAGAGGCGAGGAGAAGACCGCCCGACCTACCAGATTTGGGGTGGGCGTTGAGAATGGCTCGGGTGGCCACCGCGATCTCGATGGCGCTTCCGCGTTCTGGCGGCCACGAGCCGACCTCGGTCGCGGCGAGCTCGGGCTCCGCCATCCTCATCTTATCGGACGCCCCTCATCGGAGCAGCGCGGCTGTGCATGAGGGTTGCACGCGCATCCCCATGAAGGCACGCACGACGGCGTCCCCGGTGAGCCTCTGCTCCCTTAGAGCCCTGACCTACTCCACGATCAGGGCCACCTTCTTCTTCTCCTTCTTATTAGCACCCAGGTCCATTCTTCCCCGCCACGGGAAGTGGCGGTGAGCAATGCGCTGTCTCCGACATTCCGCACGTAAAGTCACTCGAACGCCATCCCTTGTTGGGCGACGGTAGCTTGGCGTCGAGTACTCGAGCTCGGCCGGCCGGGTGGAGGCGAGACCCGAGGCGCCGTAGCATCTGCGGCTTGACCTTCGAGCCTTGCTTGGAAAAAGTACCTCCACGGCGCCAGTCTTTCGATCCCCAAGAAGGCCTCACAAAGCGTGATGAAAATGGCGATGTGGAGGACCCGTTGGGGTTGAGATGGTGTACCTACGCCTTGTAATGGAAGAGCGACCCTCGAGCGAGCGGGTGCGATGGTAGGCGGCAGCGCTCAAAGAACGGCGAGCACTACGACCTCGTCGTCCCCGGTGAAGGCGGCGGCCCGTCGGCACCCTCCGGTGGGAAAGATCTGCGCAAGGAGGAAGCCTTTCTTCACCAAGCGCGGTGGCTTTGGCGAGCACTCCGGCCACGACATCCTCGCGAAAAGACGGCGGAAAGGTGAGGAAGGGAGAAAGCTCTTTTTTGCTTTTTCTTGTCTTAGGCAAAGGGCTGGAAGATGAGGAAGGCAAGAGCGTGTAACTACCCGAGAACGTCCCAGCGACGTATTTATAGAAGATGAGCGGGCGCCGACCGAATAAGCACCCCCTCGAGCGAAGCATCGCGTACACCCTCGTCTGCCGCGCCGGGCGCCTGATAACTCCCGGTTTCCAATTCCACTCTGCATTTAATCCTGACAAGACAGTAGAGCCGTAAAGACACCGCCTCGGGCCACGAGTCCTGAGACCTCTCGGTCTCCGCCTTTAGGCCAGGACGGTTGCCCCGGGGCGCGTGCGAGAGGCCCGCTGGGTCGCTGCGGCCCCAAAACGGCAAGAGCTCAATGGCTCGCGCCGAGGGCCCAGCCGAAAGCTGTGGGTTCTAAAGGCCTATCCCACCAGATGGACGTAAGGCCGCCCCAGCAAAAAACCGAGCAAAGGACGGGTACGAGGCGAGTCCCCAGTGATCCCCCCGTTGGGTCGGCTGACGACCCAATCGCCTCTACTCGTGTCCGACACCATACTTCACACTCTCCTAGGAGCTCATCGATGGGCAACGACCGGTGTGCCTGGGTCGTGGATGACCCGGTCCGATACAAGATAAAGGAGCTTTTGACTGAAAAAGGATTTTGGCCATGTATGCAACAGACTTAAGAAATGGGTAGCTGAATTTTAGTCCGTCGCATATTTAGACTATTGAAATGAAGGAGAATTTTGATTCAAAGTGCAATGACTAAGAGTTTTTTACTCCGAGCAATCTAATTTTGTCTTTGCCTTATGATCCAATCCTCTAGCTTGTGCAAAGTCCCCCTTTAGTACAACCAAACTGAAAATAATCCTAGCTATTTGACTTGAATCAACTCCCAAGTCATAAACTAGTAACAGAACACCTTAATCTTGTTAGTCCAACTTGCTTCATCATTGATTTCAGCACATGCTCTTCAAAACTTAAGCATTATTAACTTAGTCATCAATACCAAAACTATAATAAAACATGATAATGAAAATTGAGGGGGCCTAGATGCTATCAGACAGAGAGCTCAACGGTTGCGACAGGCTCTCTGTCGCAATTTGGAATTGCAACAGAGATCTGTAGCGTCCTCTATCGCAATTCCTAATTGCGACAGGTGGGCAGAAGTGTTATATTTTTTTGTCATATTATTTCTGTAAATGTTTATTAAAATATATTATTTTAAAAAAAATCTGAGGCTGAGTGGTATTCACCATTTGGATTTATGACCTCATGCATCAAGAAGGCACAAAGTTGTCATCAAATTCGTAGCGGGTTAGCCTATTCTAACGCAGATTCAGCGTATTTTCAAGCCTATCAATGGGAATAGTAAAGTCTTGCATGTATATAAATTGATAAGTGGAAACAATTATTACAAGATTCACAAACCTCTATGATATTGGTTTTCTTTGCACCATGAGGATTTGCATGTTGTGGCAAATGTAGAATCCATATAGGTTAGTGGCCTTTGGCTATTGGTGGCACTGCCAAAATATAATAGGTTAGTTCCAGAGGTATTATTATGGAGTGTGAAGGATTATTGCGTACTAGCGGATACCGAAAACTTATGAACGTGCTTCAGCTGCGATGAGTCCTCGTGTGGCCCTCCACAAGCTCTGTAGATATTGAACAATGTCTCGAGTAATTTTGCGATAGACGTCAAGTCGTGGGTGCCGCCCTTTTTAGAATCAAGGTAAATTATCCGGTTCTGTCTTGGTATAATTACAAGTAGAACCAAGTAAAACCTACACAGGTATGTCGCCATGGTCATTCAACCTAACTTCGAGATGCATATAAAGTACAACTCAACAAGTATAGCAACTGGATGAAACACTTACTCCGGGTTGTGGGGTAAAAGTATGAAATTTTTTCTCGTTGACCCAGCAATGCTTTTTCTACATACTCCTGGACGACTTGTAAATTTTCGTTCATGGTTTGCTTGGACACCATGTGTGGGTCGAGGAAACCCACCGATTCTTTCTTTGCTGTTGCTTCAATGATCATGTATCTATATATACAAAAGCAAGGATCATATATATATGACATTTATCGGTATGACACGAATGTAGATTGTGATTGCACACACTTACAGTATCCAGCATCTGATGAGTGAGGCGTCAAGGTTGTAGAGATCGAACAAGTCGTTGAAGCCGACCATGAAGAAGCCCCCCAAAAACTGGTGAAAGAAATGCTCCTCTTTGAAGCTGACCGAGATACTCGATACCCGTTGTGCCACCGGCTTGTTAGCTTGTTCCATGCACCAATTTTGCAATCTAACCACATGCTATTGTAAGCGTCTGCTGGCACTCTTTCGGTACGAACAGTTGTCCTAACTTGAATTACCACGCCAACGGGGCCAACAGAAAGTCGTGGGCCTCCATGGTCCACTTCGATTTGACCTTGTCGCCACCTCACCGTCTATCATAGGCTATCTTCACAGGAGACGACTGGACCCGAACTGAAGTACAGGCCTGTGCCTTAAGGGACACGGTAGCTGATTTGGTGAGCTGCTTCGGTGCAGCATGTGGCTCTGGTAGTGCTAGTAGCACCGGCGCAACATGTGGCTCCAGTAGTGCTAGTAGCTCTCGCGCAGCACATGGCTCTCTTGTAGTGCTGGTAGCTTCGGTGCTGCAGGATGGTCATCGAAGGAGATGTCCCTCTTGGTCCACTGGATGAATGTGCCAATGGCATCCCCTAGTGTCACGATCTCGTCGTTTGGGGCCATCTCCAGTGTGACGGCCTTACAAATTCTATCTATATTATCAACATGGACTTTTGCGTAGCCCGGAGCTACCGTGCACAATCGCCCCTAGATCGAGTAGATACCGTGCCCCAAGCGACCAGCAGAGGAGCAGTCGTTGGCAAGCTTCACTTGGAGATTACACGGCGTGACCATCTATATAAGGGTACACAATTAGCTAACACGTCCAATAGGTCTATCTAAGGAGCATTGCAGACATGTATATTACCCCAGATGTTGTTAGGAGGAATTTTGGCATTATCCATGTCTGTCTTGAGGCGAGACGCTTTGCTCGGCAGATTAGTTGGGCTAAATTGCGTCTAGGGCTTGCACGTTTCGTGCGTGCCTCCCCGCACCATCCTTTGCTCTATCTTTTCCTCAAGGTTTTTTAGCTGATTATCGAATTGCGCTCTCAGCCTTTCCTTAACCCTTTCCTCAATGAGTGCTACTAGCTATTCCTTGCGCTCGGCTTTGCTTCTCTTCCTACTTCGGTACGTGTCAGAGTCTTGTGGGAATCCCATTTTCCAAGATACGAAAACACCTTTGCCTTACGTGCAACCCGGGTGCTTCTTGTTTCACAAGGCCATGGAGAGTATATATTTCTCTCTGTCTGCAGTGAAAGAGACCTGGGAAGATTCTGTACTCAACGCTATCTGCATCAAAGATCCCAACATGTTATTTCACTCATGAAGGTATATATAGTCTTCCTACAAACTATGTAGTTCAATATCTAGCGGTCGGCTCCAGTACTGGAACAAAAGGCTCCAAGTATGTCACGACTTTATATGGGATCTGATTTCTAGGTGGAATTAGCTCGGCACATTGTGGATACCTATTATTTTCCATCGGTTGTGGAATCGATTGTGGAAACGTATAAAACAGAGCTGATGGTGGCAAATTAGCCGATGCATCTAACTTGGCGGCATTGGTATACACTTGATAATCGCACCCCACTCGAGCAAGGATCTCTAGGCGTATGATAGTGAGTTGGGTTGGGTTGGCATCATAGTTAAGGGCAAACTTACGATCGATGGTTTAGGATCGACTACTATTCCTTGGGTGTTCTATGGCTTGAATAAGCAGGATAATTTGGTAAAACTTGTATTGGGTCGAGTAAGCTCCTAGTTAATACCAACTCTTGAGCTATGCTCTTTCTGCTATTAGTTATCATCGGCTTAAGTGTTGTGACTAGTGTCGACAACCGATTAACTAAAGCGTGATGTATAGATTGATTAATCATATCCGATAATTCGGCTTGTGGGCATGTATCAACTTACAGAGGTGTCGGTCACTCCCGAGTAGCGAGGGCATTAAGCTGTCATAATGCGACCTTTTGAGTGACACCACATCAGGTCTTCGATAGCATTCGGCATCATCTACTCGAGCGACTTTTCGATCTTCAATTTCTTTGTCTTTGTTTCGGCGTTAAATCATCCAATGTAGGGACGATTATGGTTCGGCGTTGATGTCAGACGGTGGAATCGACTTGCCGGATGAAGAAATCTTCTTGTCCCACCGGGCGTGCCAAGAGTGTGTTGGCGCCAAAAACTTAAAGTAGGGTTTATCGGCCACAACACACGATGAGCGTTGGGTTACGAGATTCGTGGCGAGCCAATCGATTTGATCCTGCAATCGATAAGATAACTAAAATTTTCCTCAAAGCCGATCTAATAAAAAATAATCGACTTAGATCTAAACAGCTGAAAAGCCGATTAAATCGAGGGTAACAATAAATCTAATTAGCGATTAAGGCTAACGGATGATAGAGGTATATCTTTTTGAAGAAGGCGATGCGCAACAAAATCGGAGGAAAATCAAACTGATGGCGTAATTGATGAAGATCAACAATCGGCGATGCACAACTTTATTGATCAAGATCAAATTACAAAGATTCTAAATTACAGAGGCTACTCCTAGTCGACAGAAAAGTAGATGAAAGTAATGCAAGTTGGTTGATTGGATTGTGTGCCTTGTCTCGTTTGCCCTTAACCATCTTTTATAGCTATCGGGCGATCGTGTCCATCTCCAACACGTTGCAAATTATGATCTGTACCGGCCTCTACTTGGATATTATCCTTCTTGTTTTTAGATAAATATCTATCCCAATCCATATACAAACTTTTCTTTCTATATCCGATATCGACTAAAATATCTCTTAATCCTTAGCCTCACAAATTTGACCACACCTGCCAAATCTTGGTGCAGAGATATCATCTCGGAGGTGGTCGAAATCCAAAATTTTGGCAAAATCTCGGTATTTTGGACGAAATCCGATCAAAATAAAAAAAAACAAATTTAAAATTTAGAAATTTTGAACCAAATTTCGGTCGAAATTATCGAAATTTCGGCCGAAATTGCCGAAATCTCGATGAAATTTAACCGAGTGAATAATGATCGAAACGATGTTGAAAAATTTTGAAACTTTTTGTGCAGGGTTTTGACACATCACTAATATTCCCATAAAAATTTTAGATCATGATTAATCATGAGTAATTTGTAAAAATTAAGCGATTACTCTTGTCCTAATAAAAGGCCAATGACAAATTTCAACTGAATAGAAAATAGTGCAAACCATGTTAGAAAATTTTGACATTTTTGTAGATGGTACTGAAATATCAATAATGTTACTATAAAGTTTTAAGATAATGATAAAGTTGAGGAATTTTGTAAAATTCAGAGAGTGCTACTGAAGGTTCACCGGCAAATTCAACAATATGAATGAAAAATTGTTCAACCAAGTTATAAATTTTGAAATTTTTTGGATGGTGCTAACGCATCACTAATATTCTCATAAAATTTTCAGATGGTAATCACATTTGACGAATTTTTAAAAAGTGTGTGATCTTCTTTGTAGTGATAAAAGCCTTACGATTGCTACATATATTTTTCCATAGATTTGATTGAGCAACTAAAACACACTAGTATAGTGCACTGTGCTAACGCTTCTGACGACAAGTACACCCGCTTATCAATTAAATGAGAAGATAAGTATGAATACAACACTTAATAATAAAAGAGAAATTTAGAATTTTAAATGAATTTAGAAAGAAAAACAAAACTAAATAGAGGTCGAATAGGTAAAGCGGGCTCCCAAAGATTTTAAATCAAGAAAGAGAAAGAAAAAGAATTTTCGATCTTAGATTATTTTTTTAGCTTCCACAGAGAGCACAGCGTGCTCTCTGGCTTAACGAGCAAGGGAAGGAAGGCGGGGTGGCCGGCGGTCGCGATGGGTCGGCTTGGTGCGTGAGATCGGCTTGCACCGAGCGCTGAGGAGGAGTCACGGTTGCGGTGAATTTCGTCGGGAAAGATGACGGTGATGGCTTGGTTACCTCCAAAATCCGCGATCCTTACAGAGAGGAGCACTTGGGATTTACGCAATGCGATGGGGGTGGAGAAGAGCTCGCTGGCTTTTATAGCACCGAAACAAGCATATTTATGGAAACCATAATTTAGGATCAAATCAAATTGGGAGAAAATTTTGGCAATAGAGCACGAAATTTGGGGAATTAACACCATAGATGGAAAGAGGAGATTTGGTGCGGGATTGATGGAGCTTTGGAGCTTCTTTCTTGCTTTAATGGAGGAGGGAGAGAAGAAGCTTCTGCAGTGCAGGCTGCTGACTAAAAGAAGCTACGGTGAGTTGCCTTCATTTTTTTAAATATAGAAGGATTTTTGAAAAGGAAGCACATTAGGTTAAAAAATTCTAGAAAAATTATCAAAAAAACTTTCGATTATTTTGTACTTAATAAAATTATTTTCAAAAATAAATAAATTATAAATTATTTTGTACTTAATAAAACTATCTTTGTTTCCTTTTCCTTGATTCCAGGACGTTTGTTTCCTTTTCCTTGTTGATCTTTGGAGATGAGGGAAGGTTTGTTGTGGATCACAGGGATGATTTTGGAAAAATATGGAAAAATAAAGCTGCGCTTCACGCATTTATTGGTTCCATGAGAAAAATTGAAAAAAATTAAGCGACACTCACAGACAGTTGGTTCCTTAGATAAAAATGAAAACAAAAATTGGTAGCTCTCAGTGCCTTGAAATTAGGCTCTATGGGGCTAGATCCGTAAAAAGTCTCGAGAAGGGTCATATTCGGAAACAAATACGATCACAATGCGGGACAATAAAAATTCAAGTCTTATTTCCTTGCATGCGAATCCTCTATGTTTATTTCCTTTTTGATTCACCCTCTTACAAATATGTAGTACATACAATTTTGGCGATAAAAATTCAAATCTGGTTTCCTTGCATGCGGATCCTCCTTATTTATTTCCTTGTTTGATTCGCTCTCCTTCCAAATATGTAGGTGGGGAGTGCATTTGTGGACCACGGGGATGATTAGACACACTAAATATTGACCATCGGATGTGGGTGAGTAAAGCGAGGAAAGATCAGAGGCGTTCATTTTGATGAATGCAAGTTTCGGGGCGTTTCTTTGGGTGCACGAACATTGGGCCATCTCTAATGAGGTGCATTATTTAGGGTGGGCGTAGGAAAATTTGCTTAGGTGCATTATAAAGGGGTATAGATTTAAAATTTTAAAACTTTTACGAGAAGGGTTAGAGAAATTATTAAGCTCTCCTAAAAATTTTGGATCATGATAAAACTCGAGTGAATTTATAAAATTCTAACACTGATACTGTCTCAATTATGTTCATTCTGTTTATGAATTGTTAAATATAACAAATGAAGTTCAATTCTTTTCAAAAGTTTTATGTATGATCCTAGGATGCTAAATATGGTGCCATAAATTTTTCAGATTATGATCAAGCTTGTAAAATATTATAAAAATTTGACATTGTTTCTACTATTTTTATAAAACATCTCAAAATTCGGGTTTGTAACAATTTTTCATGGAAGATGACATTCTTAAGGGTTGTTGACCCAAATCCAGTCCTCAAATGTTAAAATCCGGTCAAAAATTCTAAGATTTCGATGAAATTTTTGAAAATACTATAGCATTTTGAATTTTTTCAAATTTTTTATCCACCAAGGATTTTGCATCTTGTCCCTGGCCGAAATCCAAGATCTCGGCGAGAAATTCTAAAATTTCACCGCTTTTTGAAACCTTGGATGTATTCTCTCAGGTAAAAAATAGTTATCGTTTGGACATTGATATGGTATCCAAAACACGACTTTGATCACTAATTTCTATTATAATATATTTATAAAATCTAATAAATTTATAATATAATGAAAATATTTTTCAAGACAAATATAATTTAAATATATATTATCCGTCAAAATTTTAAAAGTTTAACTACACCTATATCTAAAACAATAACTATTTGTGACTAGAGGAGTAAAGTGGATGATGGGACATTATACATGTGAGTTTTTTCATTTTGTCATGCACAAATCTCCATGCAAAAATGGCCAGTCCACCATAAGGGTTGTACAAAATCCTCTTTGCACACAATCCTAGAGGTGGCCAAACGGGCCGGGCTAAATGGGCGACCAGCGACACGACTGTGGGCGGCGAAACGCGACGCGGCTTGGGTGTAAGCGGCCGTCGTCTTGCGTGCGCGCATGAGCCGTCTTGCGTGCTTGGTCGGCACTACTGACGCAGACGCACCGTTTATGGGTGGTAGACGCGTGACGGCCACGACCCGTTGCGACGCAGACGCGATTACGATCGAAACGGCAGTTTGCCGTTAGTTTTAAAAATATTCGTTTATAGCCTTAGAGTATTAAAAATTCAAAATAATCTAAATACTTGAGTTTTTCTAATTATTCTAAATTTTTCCTATTTTTCTGATTTTTTCTTATTTTTTGCATTTTTTCATACTTTTTCTATTTTTCTAATTTTTTGTTTTTTTTGAATTTTTGTGATAGCAGCTCTGGGCGACCCGGCCAGTTAGACCGCGAAGGGGCGGTAAGACGCGGCCGGCGAGGCTAACGGGCCGTGCCTGGACCGCCACCTCGACACGTGGGCCGACACGGCACGGCCCGTTTAGTAGCCGAGCCTAAATGGGCCGTGCCGCTCATTAAACGGGCTGGGCCATGCCGTGCGCCCGTTTGGCCACCTCTCCTATGCCTGCGGCAACTCGTTTTACGTTTTCGCTAGTTCGATAGTGCTCTGCTTGTATCTTTCGCTTTCGGCGATCCCTCCATTCCACGAAGACGCGAGGACCCGCCGCCGCCGCCGCCGCCGCCGCAGCAGCAGCAGGCGATGAAGCGCTTCTTCCAGCCCGTGCCCAAGGACTGCTCCCCGGCCAAGAAGAGACCCGCGGCCTCCTACTCCGGCGATGCCCCCGCCGCTGTGGCCGGCGGCGGCGGGGAGGGGAGCCCTGGCGAGGAGCCGCGCAAGTTCGTGACGTGGAACGCCAACAGCCTGCTCCTCCGTATGAAGAGCGACTGGCCCGCCTTCACCCAGTTCGTCTCCGCCTCGACCCCGACGTCATCTGCATCCAGGTGAGCGAGAGGGTTGATTGGCTTTCTTTGCTCCCTTGGGGCTTAATCTGCAATGCTATGCGCTGTGAGGAGCGATTTTTGGCGAGTATGCTGCAACGTGGCATGCAAGAACTGCGGTTGCTCACAGGCATTTCATCGAGCAGGTTGGGGCGTTCGTTTTGGTTTTCCTTTTTAGGCGTAGATTAATTTAAGGAGGTTTAGGTTCAAAAAGTTTGATGTTTATGGCCCGCCATGGTACTAGCCTTCTTGATGATATCTTGGAGTACAGTGTGGGCATCAGTTCCCTGCGTTGTATTTCGAAGCGATTTGAAGCCAGCGTGCCACATTTCTTGCAAGAGTGGTGGTAGGCAGGTGCCAACTGCAGTAGCTGGTAATCGACGATACCCATTGAGGAGTCCTGGTGCTCATTTTGCAGGTTTTGGTGTGCTGTGTTATATTTGAACATCATGACACAGCCTGCAGGGCTCAAGCCTTGGTATTATGGTTCGCTGGATTGCTGGAATTGTGGGAACACACAATCATGAAGGTTCTAGAATCTAGATGTTAGGGTGGGGTTTTCAGAGGTTGTGGTGAGCATTTTCTCACACAGACCAAATGCAATAAAAATAATTTTAGATATGTGGACTGACAATCTTTTGCCCATCCTCTTTAACTTGGATTAATGTTGGCAACATTGCTGCTGAGAACAACTTGATGTCAGTCTGTTACTTGTTTATCAGTCCTAATGTTCAGATGCCAGCTATTTGTTTGCTCAGTTAGCCACTTATGATGCTACCTCAAGCACTGGCATCCATACCATGGGCTGCAATAGTATAATCACAACAAATTGATAGACCATATCCTGAAGTATTTTTCTCAATCTAAATCATTATGTATTTATATGAGAAAATGTACGGTATATTGACACATGAGTATCTTTTATATCATTCTGCTGACTTGATATGGTGTTGGATAGGGTGGATTAGCTGATTAATCCCAGTTCCTTCAGAAACCTAATAATTAAAGTCCAAATCCACCTTAGGTTTTTGTTTCGATAGATTAGGATCAGGGGCTCCTAAACCCCATTTTTGGAGCATCTGGGAAAAAAGGACATGCAGATGTATTTTTTTTCCAGTCCCCTTAGATTGGTTATGACATCTGGACCAGCCATAACCCTAATGTTATCATTGGTTCTTCTGTTTACTGCTTAGTTGGCCTAGTGACAAATTATGATTTCATTCTATTTTTTAGAACAGCACAACTATTTTTGCTGTTCTCTAGGCAGGCTCTCTGCTATAATTTTTCTTTACTAGTATTACTTCAGAAATACAATTTAAGCATATTTAAATGTCTGAGAAGGATGTTAACTGAACTTTTTTGCCAGGAAGTGCGGATGCCGGCAGCTGGTTCCAAAGGGGCACCAAAAAATCCTAGTGAATTAAAAGATGACACAAACTCATCACGCGAGGAGAAGCAGGTAACATAAGCATTTGCTAAAATTCCAAGGTTATTGTGTTTTTCTGTGATTACACAAAACTATAATCATTGTTCTTTTCTCAACATTAGTGGATCGCTGTATAAGCTAGAATATTTAGATCGTTCGAAGTTTGCAAAGTGGATTTTTCACCTTGATTTGCTTGATCTTGAGAGAATACTAGATTATTTGAAATCGACCCCTTCTGTTTTTTATCAAATGCACCCCAAAACTTTGCAGTATGTGTGATGATTGCATATTTGGAATGTGTTTCTTTTCCAACTAAAGATTCAAAACTGTCCCAATGTGCAAGCACCAAGCAGTAAAGTATTCTGTAGTCTGAACTAATATCATCTTATGTGTTTGCAATACTAGCTAGTTTCCAGAGTCCACTCTGATATTTTCTTCCGCAATCCTTGCTACAATTGCATTTGTTGTGCTCAATGAGGTTATTCTTCAATCATTTTTTGCTGTCATGCAGATAGTGCTGCGTGCTTTGTCGAGTTCACCTTTCAAAGACTACCGTGTCTGGTGGTCTCTTTCAGATTCAAATATGCAGGCACAGCTGTGTTTATAAAGAAGAAATTTGAACCAAAGAAGGTGTCATTTAATTTGGATAGAACATGTAAGTTTGCTTTGGAGATGCTTGACTTTAGACTTTCCTTGCATGGGCAATCTTTTCCCCTGTTACCACTACCAGTGTTTTTTATAATGTCCCATGCTCCACACTAATGGGACAGCCCTTCTGATTTTCATAGTCTAGTGTTGTGATTGTCTTATAGGATCTGATTTAATAACCATGGTAAGCTAGTAATTTTATGATGGCATTTGCTCCTTTTAATTCTTTGATGGATTCTTTTTGGCATTTATTAAATCTTTAGTGGTGCGAGGACAAAATATATATATTCCAAACAGCCACAGCAAATTCTGGTAGGGAGTATATGGGTGTATTCTTAGTGTCAAATAAAGTCCAAAAAAATTATGGTTGTTTTGAAATGAAGGGGCAATTGTATATAAGAATATCATTTAACTGTGTGTATAACATGTTGAAAATAATACTTACATATTTGGAGTTAAGATAGTGCATTGGCATGCCACTTTGTACCTCTTCATTTTCTCTAGATATGTTTTTTTAAGGTGATCAGTAAGAGAGGTTCCTACTGTATTAATATATTAATAATAGCAATATAGTACAAGTTACAGTATGCACAGGAAGAAAAAAAAAACTGAGTTCAAGAGGTTACAACGCCTCTAGCCATGTTTGAATTAAAGCATGATGCTCACTCTTCACTCTGTGCAAATGCAAGGTGACCTCATCCTTGAATGCATGCTTCCTACTAGCCCAAGAAGCATTTCTGCATGAACACATTGCCATTTTGCTGTTTCCAGATGAGCCAAGATGCCATGACAAATATTTCCATTAAGAAAGGATTCCCAGATGCTTGCCTCCCTTGATAAATGAGGGAAACTACATTGTCATGAACACTCCAATTAAAACCCAGTGTATGCCAACTCTGCTTACTGAAAGAGCAGCCAAAAAACAAATTATGAACTGTTTCCTCTTCCCTGGATGCACATAGGACACAATTGCAGTCATTGCCAATGTTGTAATGTCTTCTCTTTAGCATGTTTTCGGTGTTCAACTTATCCGAGACCAAAAGCCCAGCAAATACTTATAATTTCATGACACATTTACTTTGCCCCAAATGCACTGAAAATCCATTGGCACTTGTATGTTCAACAGACAAATATGCATCTTTATTTCTGTAGCAAAACTTAATCGAAGAATGACAAGGTACAGGGCAAAAAGCTTGTTAACAAACTGGCAATTTTGAACTATGGTCTGCTTTCCATGATTAAATTTCGCATGAACTATTATTCTTTCTTACAGTCCAGGTTCCCATCCTTTCCAGCCTCTAGGCATGAAACAGACGGTCGTGTCATCATTGCGGAATTTGAATCATTCCTGTTACTAAACACATATGCTCCAAACAATGGGTGGAAGGAGGAGGAAAATTCATTTCAAAGAAGAAGAAAGTGGGATAAAAGAATGTCGGAGTTTGTTCAACAGGTAGACAAACCATTAATCTGGTGTGGAGACTTGAATGTTAGGTAATTAAGAACCTATTGCTAATTCTTTTGTATTGCTTTTGTACACGCCTCCTTCTGGCATGCAGCTTCATCTTCATGAGCCATGTTTACTAATATTTAAATTCAATCTTGGTGTATAGCATAAAACCAATACCCAGCAAAACCTTCTGAACAATTTTCTGTCATGGTTACTGATAGTGCATGGTATTATGGTAACTAATTGCATACACATAATCAGATGTGATATGTATTGCATTCTGAAAAAAAGATAATATATATTATATAATGTAATATGCATGAGGCATTGCAAGATAACTTGTGCAGGACATCCTATAATATTTCCAGTAGTGTTTTGACACTGCACACTTGTATTCATCTACTACCATGATTTGTTTTCCATGTCTGGCTTCCACTAAACAACAAAACTGATCAACACTCATGGTTTCACCCCTTACTATTGATTTATTTGCCGTTTGTGATTATTATCTTTTCTGATCATTGTCATGGCTTGATCTTTATTTTCATCTCAGCGCAATTACTATAGATATGAACCTCAGAAGTTAAATATCAATTATTAATGTAAGAATTGCGTAAGAATAAATTTACATACTAATCCTGTAGAAATCAAATTAACATTAACTAGTTGTTGGATGTCATGTTGTTGCAATGTTGCCTTCTCTCAAACAAAACTATTGTCCATCTCTAGCTTTCCATGTTTCAATGCAAATCACAGGATGCTCCTTGACAAGGGGACATGCCTTTTGCTCTTTTTTGACTTCAGTGCAGTATGTTGGAAAACTTATTCTTTCTAATAGCATCTTCCACTGATTTAAACATTTTCGGATGATCATTTTGGTATATTTAGTTCATTATCGATAAATTAGGGTTTGTTTGGTAGAGCTCCGGATCGACTTCACCTAAGATCTGAAACTTGTAGGCTAAAATAAAGTGAATTAAGTTTATATTTTTGGTCTAAAATGTAAACAAGATGATCCATCTAAACACTCTTAATATACTCACAACTCCAGCTCCACGGATCTGGTAGAGTTAGGAATACCCAGCTCCACTAGATCTATACCAAACACACCCTTAGTTTATGTTTTCTGAACATCACATGAATTAACAAAACATTAGTGTAACACCCTGGCCCAAAATCTATACAAAGCCCAGCCCACCCATGGGGCGGACCCGCACACACATAGCACCCCACTTACACTTTTATCCTCGCTTCGTGTAAAAGGTCAACCCGATGGTGCTACATTTGGACTAACGACAAGCAATGTGGGACTAATCTCATTAGCACTTCAACATGGACCACATGGGGCCTTCACACTAACGGGCGCAATATTACACTCACCTCCAGGCCGGGGTATTACAATTGGCAGTGTTTATCATTTACTTTTCATTTGGTTAACCAATACTTCATACTTAGGAAATGCACTTCAAGTAATTGCAAATCACAGTCAGTTGTTTCAGAATTGAAGTTTATAATTGATTTCCAAACATATACTAGAATTTCCAATGGTTTCAAAAGGAGCAAAATTTCAAAATTATAATCACCTTTTGAAATTTGCACCAGCCAACCTTAGCTCTTTAACTTCACTTGTTTTTTTGAATATCTTCAGTCATGAAGAAATCGGCGTCAGCCATCCTGACTTTTTAGCAGTGCTAAGCTCAATGGATATATCCCTCCAAATAAAGAGGTACTATTTACTGTACAAATGCAAGTTTTGGATACTGTTGTACAACATCCAGTTTAGCTAGGTGATTGTTGTTATCATGCCATCAGTTTGGGCAAAAATTTATCTTGCTGTAATTCCTTGTGCATCCTTTGATACTCCATTATATGATGCATGTCATGGAAATCAATATGGGTCATCTAGCTATTATATTACCACTTTTTGCTAAATAAACATATCCTGAATATATGTTCATTCAATACTTATTTTATCATATTTTTACTGATTGTGTTTTCCATTCGAATTTCAATGTAGTGCTTTGTAATTGGCCTATTTAAGTTATTTTATCAAATAAAATAGTGCATGTCTACAAAAACAAAAGCAAACTCAGGACAAAAAAATCTTCATTAATGAATGTACAGGACAAACCCCATTGGAGATGGTGCTAGCTAGTGCAGCAAACATGCTGGCCTTGGGAATTAGCTCCTTCAGATTGGATCTGTAGCACTAGCCTGCAAGCGTGTGAATCCTGTGAAAAGTTAAGCAAATAGGCTAACAGTTCATTCGGTGCTGACCCATAGTTCACTAAATTATGTTGTTCATGTTTTTTTGTTTCAGATTTCGAATTCTATTATTTATCCTTCCAACTTCATATACAATATATGACTACAAAGATGTCTTATCAACAATACGCAATAAGAGTTGTGCCTTTACCAAGACTTTGTATTGAAAATTATTCTGATCTATTTTTTACCAAGACATAATTTGACAGCATAATGCAGCACAAAACAACAATCGCAAACAGAGCCTTAACAGCCAATGGCATATTCAATAACTGGACTCTCATATGACAACCTATTCTCCGTCATATGTGACTTTACATCTTTCAGTGCATCTTTCAGTTTTACTAGACCACTTGTATCATTTTAGGGATGTATTTTTTTCCTATTGCATTAATGCAATGAAATCTCTTTTCTTACTCTGTAGGACTGTGGACAACCAGGATTCACGCTAGCAGAGAGACAGCGCTTTGGCAATATATTGTCCCAGTACGTGAAAACTAATACAAGTCAATATTTCAATATTTTCCCATGAAAGCACAGTTCAGATTCAATCTTGGTACTTTTGTTTTTTCATTTGATAAATGGCACTCCCTCCATTCTCAAATAGATATCATCCTACAACTACTTGAACACGGACACTGGAGTTGGAATATGACTCGGATTCAAGGTGTCCAATTCAGCAAAAAATTTTGGACACATGAAATGCTATTTGGAATCGGACACGGGTGTTGGAATCCGATTCGGAATCGAGGTGTTCGATTCGGCAAAATTTTTTGGACACAGATGTCCAAGTAAACACTGCCTAGAACAAGTGCAACCATCGTTTTAAAGCTTTGACAACTTATATACACTAGTTCAATGCCTATGCATTGCTATGGATAAAAAAAATCATATTACGTCAGCATGTCAAGATGCTGTTGCTGGGCTCGGCTTGCGGCGCCCCCTCAAGCTTAGCATTGTTTTTTCTTCTTTTTTTATTAGATTAAAATTAAAAGTCGATAGAAGTTAATTTGTTTGTTTGGGAGTGGTTTCTTTCTTCTTTTTTTCTCGTTAGAGGTTTTTTGTAGAGAGCTGTAAGGGGAGGAGACATTCACCAGCCACTCACCACCAACTGAATCTTTTATATTTCTTCAATGATTGTTTAGTGCACATCTTCAGAGTACCTCAGCAATCCCATTTTCGCCTCAACTTAGGCCCTACATTCATATAAGCTTGAGCGTACTACCATATCTATTTAGATCCAGCAACAACATAGTATACCAAAATGAGCATCTCATATGTGAATGATGAATCATGCAAACATAAACAGATTATTGTTGAGTATTTCAGTGCGATAAATGTTCAACATAATAGTGAAAAGGATGGTTCCATACCAAATCTAACATGTTCATTATACACTATATCATTTACAATATACATCTTGACCAAAAAAAAAAGAAAAGAAGAAGAAGAAGAAGAAGCCCTTAACAACAAATAATATATTGCACCCTGACAATCTATGAATTATTCTTGATAAGGAAGAATAAAATAGGATATGCCAGTGACAGTCTATGATATATCTTCAGTCACAGATAAGTGATGTATGGAAATTGATATGGTAACCAAAAAACAACTTTGACCACAAATTTCTCTTAACTCTTCTTGTTAATTAGTTAGTTTGCTTTTAGTTGACATTCTAAGGCCTGTGAGGCCCTTTCCTTTAGAAGCTCAACATCAACAAGCTGGAGCTTCCTCCTCCTGAATTTGTTTGGGCAACTTTGTTAAAAATACATCTGTTTCATTGAATCCAAATATGCCAGAAGCCCAAGGTTATCAGTTCCTTGAAAAATGATTTGTAACCATTGGCCTGGCTTCTAGCAACTTGCAACATGTCAAAAATATCCAGTGAAAAATCTCATGTGAGACCAAGCAAGATTTAGCAACTCTGACTAAAAGAGCATCCAAAGACAAGTGTTCCCAATTTTCTGGCTCACCCAAAGAACCAAAGCACAAAGCTCAGATTCCACAAAGAAATGCTTCTTCCTCATCATGTATCTTGTGCGGGGCTTGCCATGCAATATAATCCAGAGGGATACACTATGCTTAAGCATGCACTTGTTCTTCCATTCTCATGTGAAAGTGGGGAATTCTTCTTAGAACCTGATAAAAATTTCTACACTTGTGCCAATGAGAAATTAGATGAATCCCAAATATACATCCAGCTGTGTTTTTCTTCAGACACATGAATCAGAGACTTGTGTAGTATTGCAGTATTGATTATTTATTTTCTTGACTACCTGATGGACTTACAATTTGGATATACAGGGGAAAGCTGGTAGATGCTTACAGATACCTGCACAAAGAAAAAGACATGGACCGTGGTTTCTCTTGGTCTGGGCATCCAATTGGCAAGTAAGAAAGATTTCCATGATGATATTACTGTCAATTGTAGTGTTCATTTGTTTATCAGATTTTATCTCTACATAATTGAAGGATGTGCTCATGTGAAATGTTATTCTGAGTTATCTTTTATGTCCGTGATGGGCAAATTGATCTTCTATTGTATAGATATGGTGCTTCATAGGCATGTGGTCTTCCAGTGTTTACCGTTAATATATATTACCCCATCTCAACAATCTGATTTTATTTTAGCCATTTATAAAAGAAATTGACAGCATGAATGCAATTGTTTATGTTCTGCTGTTATACAATGTTCTTTCGGGAGTTTTAACAGATTTTTGAAAGTTTGTACACAGTGTCTTGTTTCAGTTGGAATATTGTTTAGGTGCACCCAAATACTATTTTTTTCATATAATCTGTTTTCTTTTTCTTAGTCCTAAATTTGATCCTCAAAGCAAGATGAACATAGGGACTAATATGCTAACTGCTATGTTTTTACTAATCATAGTTGTCACGGTGTCGCCTAGGCGATGCCTAGTCGTCATGATGGCGGAGGTGGATGCTAGGGTAGCTTGCCTCGACTAGAGTGGAGGCGGCGGCCAGTGGGGGGCCGTTGGCAATAGAGGAAGCGAGGGGTGGGCGGCGCTCAGCGATGGAGCAGGCTCCTCGGCCTCAGGCGGTGACGGAGCAGGCCCCTCGAGGCTTGGGCGGTGATGGAGCAGGCCCCTCGAGGCTTGGGCGGCGACAGAGGAGGCGGACGATGGAGGGCCCCTCGGGCAGCGAGTCAGCAACGAAGGAGTGAGGTGCATGTGGCCATATTCCGCCCCTTTCCGATCTTCTGCCTCCGCCGCCGACCCTTTCCGGCCATCTTCCGCCGTCGTTCTTCTGCTAAGTCAGTGCTGCTCTGCCACTGTCACTGATGCTCTGTCGCTGCTGCTGCTGCCGCCACTGCCGCTGATGCTCTGTCGCTGCTGCCACTGCCACTGCCACTGCCGCTGCCGCTGTTGCTGCTGCTTGCTGAGGCTGGTGCTGCTGATGCTGCCGTTGCTGCTGCTGCTGATGCTTGATGCTGCTTCTTCTTCATCGTCTAATCATTGCCTAGGCGGCCACCTAGGCATCTGGGCGCTCTGGGCTCGCCGCGCCTAGCCGGACCGCCGTGACAACTATGTTACTAACTATGAATGCTAATGCTGGAGCTTATGTGTTTCATCTTTTTTCCATAGAGACTGATTTGTTGCTTAAATATTTCTCCAGGTACCGAGGAAAGAGAATGCGGATCGACTATTTTGTTGTGTCAGAACGTTTGAAGGACAGAATTGTTTCATGTGAAATGCATGGTCATGGAATTGAACTAGAAGGTATGAAATTAAAATATTTCACAACTCTTTGCATGGTGATATATTATACAACTGTCTGGATGTTTCTGTCTTTGAGGTTTATTTGCACATCATCAGCTGCGAATGAGCTGGGCCCATGCAAGCAAAGTGATAGCAAATTGCCTCGTGTTGTAAAACCTGGCTAACCAGATGTTTCATTGTTCTGTGTGAAGTGGAGATTTTGACACTAGAAATTAGGAACCAACCCCGATATGTTTGCAGCATGGGTTGAGCACCTGGCTTTGTAGTTTTTGTTTCAGCCATGCCAATCAAAGTTCTCATGAAAGCCAATTTGTTTTCCTGAATGAAAATGTTGTCAGTTACAAGTACTGTGTGTCTTGATATATAATGAATCCTCTCATCAATTACAATTTTGTAAAGCAACTATATCTTCAGTCTGTAGCATCATACCTACAAGTAATAATTTATTGCCTGATTCAATTATTTTTTAACAATTTATGCAGAATAATTTTGAACATAAATAGATTGTAGTTTACTCATCTGGAAAAACCCATCTACATTCTTATACTGAAGATATGAAGGAATGACACGTCAATAGTCTGTATATTTTGTTTAATGGAGCAAAATAATGGTAAATTTATACTTGGGCACCTAACTTCTGTTATATTTTGTTACCATTGAAACATATTATTGTACTTATAAAATATAGCGGCGTGATACAAAATATGTTTTTGACCACAACTGTAACCTAGTTTGGTAAGGGCAAGAGGAAATATTGTTAAAACTGACCTATATTAACTTTGAAACATGTCACCAATATCTCAATCCAGACTAAATAGCTATATGGTACTATTCATGTTGATTTATAGTTTGCGAATCCAGCGAGCATCCAATGACACTTCATTTTGGAGTTCTCACTATATATACTTATGGGTATATTTTATCTCTTGACATAATCACATCAATTAACCGATTGTGTTTAAGTAGCCCACTAGCCCTAGTCCTAAGTGTTATTTGCTAATGTTTGCTTGGCACCTAAGACCATGTAGTTTATGTGGCATTGGTATGTTTAGTTAGTTGTCATGTGAATCTAACTACTACCAAGTAATTTTTTTATTTTTTTTGTCAAGGGTAATATGAATCCAGCTGCTACCGATTTTTTTTTCCAATTGTCATAAAGTGGACATGGCTAGTTTTTGGCCTTGGTTTAATTCATCGGCGTTCATCATTGCAGGATTTTATGGAAGTGATCACTGCCCTGTTTCACTTGAGCTCTCCGAAGAAGCATCAAAGCAACTCAAGAGCTCCACCTAACTCCTATGTTTCTCTCTTAACCTGTCATCATGGATATTATTAGGCTAGGTGAAGCGTGTTTGGACTAGCAATTTGCCTCTCATGGCCCATTATTATTAAGACATCTTTTAAGACCTGCAGTAGTTTTGAATATGACAGGTATCCTCTAGCCAGGATCCTGATTGCAATAATAATTTAGCAGTTTACTATGATCAGTTATGCTATCTAATGAGTTAAACCTTCCACGATCTGTTCCACTTTTGACTTGCCTCGAAATTGAAGATAATAACAGATGTGAGCTTCAGAACAATGTTCTGCTCCCTCTGTTTCTAAATAGTAAATAGATGATGTTTTGCAGGTAGTCAATTTTCTTGAACTTCAACTACTAGTATCCACAAAATTTACATTGATCACATAAAAATAAATTGGTATATTTTCATCAATACTTCAAACTTTTACTAGCATATAAAATAGAAAATTTGATAGTCATATGCATTTTTAAGACCATGTTGATGTCTGAAATGTATTTAATAAAAGAGGGAGTAAATATCCGTAAACTTGTCAATGTAATCAAGCCTCTTATCTATGTTTGTAATTTCGTATTGAGAGGTGATTCCATTCTCTTTCGTCTTTTTAGTTATTGATAAAAAAATCGGCAAGTTGCCCTACTTACTGCTCAGCTATGAAACGGTAAGAAGGCAAGCTAATCTACCTGTGAAGAAGATTGATATAGCTTTTCATTGTTGCTATTTTAGGGAAATGTACTAATGTAGTGTTTCATTGTACAATTTAGCGAGAATATTGTACAATGTACTACCTATAGTATATGAACTAAACATGCCCTTAATCCCACAGCTACAAAAGCAAGAACTGCATGAAACTATGCTCCGATGTGTTTTTGCATAGACCCACTACCTAAAAAGACTGGAAAATTTATACTTCTTGTAGAATGAAAATTGAAACTAGCAGTTGTTAATTCGATTGAAACTATACGTCGCTTGCATAACTCGGCATAGCCAGGGTATACTCACAGCCAATGTATCAAATTTCGGTTTCTCGGAGGTGACCCAAATATGAAATTTCGGCTTGATCTCGGAATTTTGGCCAAATCCGGATGAAATCTAAAAAGAAAAATTTAAATCCGGACTTTTTAAAACCAGGATTTCTGAGATTCCGGCAGAAATTGCCGAAATTTCGGTTGAAAATTGCTAAAATCTCAGTAAATTTCAACCAAACAAAAAAATAGTTTAAATCAGGTTAGAAAATTTTGAAAATTTTTGTGGATGGTCTGACGCATTACTAATGTTCCTGTAAAATTTTGAGATGATGATAAAGCCTGGGAAATGTTTAAAAATTACAGCGATTACTCTTGTCTTTGAACTCGTTATAAAAGCCTTACAGGTGAGAATTTTTGATTGAGCAACCAAAACAAGTTTAGAATTTTTGAAACCTTTATAGAAGGGTGCCGAGGAAAATGTTTTTCAAAACATTTTCATTGAAGATTACATGCTTAAGAGGTATTGTCCCAAATTCAGTCAAAAATTATGAAATTTCGGAGAAATTTATCGAAATCCTCGAAATTATTGTAGTAATTTGATTTTTTTTCCAAATTTGTTTATTCAAACTGGATTTTTAATTCATCCTAAAATTATGAAATTTCGGAGAAAGTTATCGAAATACTCAAAATTATTGTAGTAATTTGATTTTTTTTTTCAAATTTGTTTATTCAAACAGGATTTTTAATTCATCCTCAACCAAATCCGAAATCTCGGATAAAATATCTGAAATTTCACTGGAATTTTGAACCTTTCACCGCTAGTGAAGTTGCCCGTCCATCAATGCCTAGCTTGCTCGTTAGCGGCTAGCTAGCTGCATCTAGGGTAAAATAGTCATTTTGTTGGCCAACAAACCATTGCTCAGGGCCATTAAAATATTGTGTTAGTTCAATTAAAAATTTTAGTGGGTTTAAATTAAACACTTAATTTTTCTCAGGTTTTCAACGGCAGCTAGTCAAGAACTCACGCTTACCCCATGTACGCACGCATGCGCATTCAACGAAATGGGTTTCTTAGTGTGTAGAGAACATACATGTGTGTGTTGCGTAAGTTTGGTGTGGGTAGGTTATATGTGTTGCTTGTACTCTTAAAGAATAATTTTTGTGGTAGTGCTTGAAACACTAGGTTTTTATAGTAATATGTCGATAATAGTCACAACATATCAAATGGCCATACAGTTATAGCCCTAGAGGATAAAAAAACAATATGTTACGAGATCACAGTCAGAAGACTCCTAAATAAGCCACCTAACATATGCGTGAAGTAATTGATGGACTTAGTGAGACAAAGAGTAATTTATAGGTGCAAGTAAACCGTTTGAAACCTAAGATTGGCTAGGCCAAGTTTGCATTGAACCTCAAATGGCTGAGCTTAAACTCGGCTTTGTAATAATTAACCTGTTCCAAATTCGCTCCATGCCTAGCTTACCCATGGGACGGATCGACACATATAGCATCTTGTTTATACTTTCGTCATCGTTTTGTGTAAGGTTAATCCGGAGATGCTATGTTTAGATTCAACAAACATTATATACTATTATAACTCACTTTAGACAAGTAATGTGGGACTAATTACAGCTCCATATGTGCCACATGTGCCATCATATTGACGGGCGAGATATTACATTCACCCTCATTAAGGCGGCGTCCTCGGCACTTGTATCTGAGTAAATATCCATAACCACCCCTCGTTACGCAGATGCCGGCACATATGTGTCATGCTATGTGTCCATTCCAGGACCACGCGCCATGCGTATAGCTCTTTCCCTTGTCCTATGCAGCGAAGGTGGACGCTTTGATACCATCTATAACACTCTAGTTCAAAATTCGCTCAATGCCCAGTCCACCGTGGGGTAGGCCCACGCATGCATAGCACACTGTTTATATTTGTTCTTTCTTCGTGTAAAATGGTTAATCTAGAGGTGCTACATTTGGACCTAATATGCATTATATACTACTATAACTCTCTTTAGATAAGCACTTTGGACTAATCTTACCACCACTCCACATGGGCCTTTATGTTAACAGGCTGTAGTATTACATTGGCCTTAGGGGGAGCGAATGTAATACACCGAATGGTTAATGTGATGGCCTATGTGGCACATTTGGAGTGGTGATGGGTAGGGGTGGAAAAAAACTCGAAACTTGCAAGTTAAACGAGTACTTGAAAACTCGGCTCGAACTCATTCCTTAACGAGTCGAGTTGAGCAGAGATTTGAACATGTTAAGATAACAAGTTAAATGAGCGAGCTAGTGAGTTTTAGAAGCCAATGGATTGTATTTCCCCAAAATTTCCCAATCCCCATTCCCCGAGTCCCCAAACTCCACGTTCCCCTTGGCTTAGGCGGTCGGGTCTCCACCTCCAGGCTTCCCTCAGCCCTCTCTCTTGCTCCCGCCGCCGCCTTCCCTCCCCTTGCTCTGTCGTCGCCGTACTCCCCTTCACCCACCGCCGCCTCCCCTCCCCCTTGCTCGTGCTGCCGCCATCGTCCCCTTCTCCCGCCGTCGCCTCCCCTACCACTTGGTCGTGCTGCCGCACCTCCACTTCCCCTTCTCCAACCGTCGTCTCCCCTTCTCCAGCCGCCGCCTCCCCTTGCTCCCGTCTCCCCTTTCTGTCTCCCTGTCTCGAATTCGTCTTCTCCCTGTCTCCCTGTCTCGAATCAGGCTTCTCTCAGGTGCCCCGCCAGCCCTTCTCCACTCAGATCTCCTCCCCTCTGGCTTCTCCCACCTCCGCTCTGAGCTCCTCCACTCCGGTCCTCCTCCGCCAGATCAATCCTCCACCATCGGCCCTCCAGATCTAGCCCTCCCCTCTAGCCCTCCACCTGCCTAGCCACCGCCTCGACGGCTCCCCTTTGAGCTCCGCTCCAGCTCCGCTCTCCCCCGATCGACCGTGCATGGAAAATCAACTGAGGAGCATAGAGTCCAAGAACAAGGCAGTGAGCCTGAGTCAGTCTTGTGGCTCCAGTTCTTCTTTACGCTCAACATCGACAGTGGCGACGAACCGTGGAAAGCCTCCACGATCTAGTCCTCCACCGCTTCCCCCTGCTCCCTCATCTGCGCCCACATCAGTGAGTATAGAGTATGAACTGACAGTGGTATGGAGTATGAACTGATAGTGGTATGGAGTATGATTGTATGAACTGATAGTATGGATATTATAGCCACAAATGTGTTGGCTGGTTGTATGAACTGGAAGATGGTAGGTACATCCATGGATTGAGTCTCTACTCTCTATTTTGTCTGATTTTGGAGATTACTAATACTACTACTATATATCAAAGTTTGGAATAATTGATGAAATACCTCACTTACTTATGCCATTGATTATTTATTCCGTGATATCTTACCGACATGCGGGTCTTGGGGCCACATGTCAGTGAGACAAATGGGGCAAATAATCAATTGCAACAAGAAAAATAGGGAAAATTATCAATTCTCCTGCCTTTACCAAAGATGGAGATATGTAAAAACCGTAAGCTTAATTGTATACATAAGTGTTTTTATGAGGAGTTGGAACATTTTCAGGAACCTAGACCACGCTATATATATACACACACACTAAACAAATAGATGCTGAAAGAAACAGTTGTAGAGTTGGCTGATATTGAGAAGAAAAAACAGAACACTGGGTATATAAAATACCCTTGAATGCATGGTTGGTCTGATGCATCTAGTTTAGTTGAAGTGTTGCATTAATCGAGATCAACTAAACTCTCATGCATCTAGGAAATTCTTGATTATACCGGCTACTAGAGTCTCGTCGAGTCAACTTCGATCTTGGAGGTAGAGTTCTTGATGATTACTGCAGTGCTCTACACCCATCAATGGTTGAGGCATTAGTTTGTGCTTCTAGCTTCACACGAGGATCAAAAATAACAATAAACCTCCAATGATAGTGGTATGGGTGTCCTCTTTCAGTCTTTCATATAGTTTTGGTAATATTATGTCTAACTTAAATACCATTTTCACTTGTAGGAAGACGGCGCGAAGATGACTTTGAATTGGTACCATTTCTGACAGAATGGTGGAAAGCAGCTAGTCGCCAAGAGAATGCAAGGCACATGTATGTCTCAATCCAGTGACTTCAACTTTGTTAAATGAAATCACAAAATTTCATTTTCTTCATGTACTACCACATATTTCAAAATAAATGTTAGACTGAAAATAGTATTTTTGGGAAAGAGTAACATCTCTACCCAGGATCCTCCCAAAACCTGGTACCTTCCCTCATTTCCAACCACCATGGAACAGCAGAAGAATATGTTTTTAACTTTCGTTAGCCCACTCCAAAATTGAGAGTCTCAGGCTTATGATTAGCTTGAGACAAGGTTTTTGAATGAAGATATTTATTTTTCAAAAGTTGTTGCTAGGGGCCTTCCTCATTACACAATCTCATGAGCCATTTGCATAGTAAGCTCTAGTTCATCTTTTCAAGGTCTAAAATACAAGGCCTTTCCATTTCTTGGGTCAGCATACCACTTTCCATTTCACAAGATGATATCTTTTTTACTTCATCTTCTTGCCATAAGAACAAGATCTATAAAAAAACAATTCCATGCAAGATGATATTTTTGTTTGAAATAAAGCAGACCCTTTTGCTTATAGCATCTCTTATATGTTCATTCATCTAAATGAAATTTCTGCTGAACAATGGAGACTACCTTCATCTATGCAGTCCTACTAGCTGTTAACATGTTGACATTATTGAGATGGTCATGAGACCAAGATCTGAGATGAGAATTGACATTTAGGTATACATTGTTGCATTTTTGGTGATATGGTTATATTCCCATAACTTTCTTTGAGAAAGGCATCTGCTTGACTTTATATATTCCATCAAATATTTAGAAGGCATCCAAGGATCCTGAGCCATCTTTTCTTCAGTTGCCTTGGAATGCAAAGAAATACAAGACATGTGTAGTGGCAATCATACTTCATATATGCATATCTTGTATGAACCAGATCTGTACTGAATCATAGTTGTTTCTTCCTTTGTGATGCATTTTCCTGCAGATTGAGATCAGCACTGTTTAGTTTTCATGGTAAATATTTTTTGTAAGTGCAATGATTCTATTGAACTAGAAGGATTGCTTGAAAAAAGGATTGTGACAGGTCCTTTTCGTTATGTTTTTGTGTCATGGCCTCATGGCTCAATTTCTACCAGAAGAAAGTTTTCATTATTCTTTTTGTTATGCACTGATGTTTTTCTTTAAGTTTCAGTCTTATGGAATCAAAGTTGGCTACATGATCCACGCCAATCTGGACGTCTTTGGATTCTTGGTGTTGTGCCTCATCTTCTCAAGGTAGTGGCTGTTGCAGCTAATGGAATGGAATGGATGATGTACAAAGGTGTCTGCCATGTGTCACATACTCTTGCATTATCTTCATGTTCTTTGAGTACAAAATAGTTGCTTGAGTGCTTTGTTATTTTGCAAATTGGTGCTGCTACTAATAGTTCTGAAAAGATGTTGCTATGGATTATGTGTTTCAATGAACCTCTTATTTCAATCTAGTTCATGTTGTATTTGTTTCCAATGCATGCTCTAGTGCTCACATTTGTAACGAGCTTAACGAACCAACTCGAGCTTTTAACGAGTCGAGCCGAGTGAGGATTGAGCTTGTTAAGATAACGAGTTGAGTCGAGTTGTCTCATTATCTTAACGAGTTTGATCGAGTCGAGCCGAGTTGGCTCGTTATCCACCCTAGTGGTGGGATTAGTCCCACATTACTTGTCGAAAGTGAGTTGTAGTAGTATGTAATGCTTGTTGGGTCTCAACAAGCACCTTCGGTTAACCTTTTTACGAAATGAGGACAAGAGTGCAAGTGGCGTGCTATGCATGCGTGGGCTCGTCTCACAGTGGGTTGGGCTTTGAGTGGATTTTGGGCCAGCATGTTACATATGGTATAGGAGCATCATCCTTTGTTGCACGGGCGCGTGTGGGATAGGAGCACGGGCATGTAGCGCATGGCGTGTGTGGGCCCGAAGTGGACACACGTCATGGCACATATGCTAGCACTAGACGCACGTACGTATATCGAAGGGTGGTTCTGGGCATTTCTTGTGTATACTGTGTCTTTGAGAGGTGTAGCACTTAAGGGGGATTGAATGTAATACCCTAGCCCATTAGTGTGAAGGCCCATATGGTCTATGTGGAGTAGTGGTGAGATTAATCCCCATAATGATTGTCTAAAGTGAGTTGTAGTAGTATATAATATATATTGGGTTCAAGCGTAGCACCTCTAAGTTAACCCTTTTACATGAAGTGATGATGAAAGTGTAAGCGGGAATGCGTGGACACCTTACGGTGGGCTGGACATTGAGCCAATTTTGGACCCATGTGTTATAGGTTTGCTAACCAAAAACTAAAGTTCAAAGCCCAAGAGCCTAGAATATCCAACATCCTTGGGCTCCATGCAGAAAAAGAATGTAATTTTTTATAATTTAAACAAATATGATCTCATTTTTTGTACCTTTGGCCAGGAAAAGGGACTTTTTGAAATGCAACAAATGAAAAATACAGAAACAAGGAAAACATAGCAATGCAATCCTATGGGAACACAAAACAGACGAATGGTTCAAAAACGGTGCTTGGATACTTCTCAAAAATATAATGAGAGAGGGTACATGCAAGACAAAGGATTTATTTTCTATGAGGTTTAACCTCATGTTAGAATTTCTTCAAAATTTCTATGAAATGATCCATTTCATAGGAATTTCATAGAAATCCTATAAGCTTAATTTGTTTATTCCAAAGAGCTATATAGGAAAGTATCCTATAGGACTGGATTAATTCAAAATTCCTCTAAAAATCCTACAATTCAAAAGGTCATAAAGTTTTCTAAACTATCTTTGTCTCAAGTAGGGAAGGAAGTGAGTGGTGAAGGCAACCGGCATCTAGCTTCTATATAAGGAAGAAATATATATAACTATATATAGGAATGTCATACATTAATGCCCATTTGAAACACATGACTTTTCTCAATTCTTGCAAGATCTAAGCTGTTTCACGTGAAATCCTTCTAACATCCTGTGTTCCAAACAGGTCCTAAATACATTAAAATAAACTGGATGGACTAATATGTAATGTCCTGGGATGTCCTTTTTTGATCGTGATAGGAAAATTTTGCTTTAACACCATCACTACTACAAAAGAACTCATATTAGACCGTCATCAGCGGTTTTAATCCATGTCGACGATCGGCATCAATAGCCATGTAACCTTATTCTCCTATTGTCTCAATTAAATAAAGTTAGGAACCCAAGTAACAAAGTAGCACCGCTGTAAAGTTTAACAACCTATATTGTATTTTTCTCATTATGCCATTTTTGCGAGTTTTTTTCCTCATTTTCTTGTTTGCTTGCTAGGTTGAAACTCTTTCTTTTACATCACCTTACATTTTTCTAGGTATCTTATCTGCTTGCTAAGTTGAAACTCTTTTTTTACATCACCTTACATTTTTCTAGGTTACTTAGATTACCAAATCTGAAATTCTCTATGTATACCGCGTTAGTCTAGGATCACGCTAGTGCACACAGTGGCAATATAGATAAAATATAAACCATACACATGAATGACTATGAAAATGGCAATTAACATTAATAAATCAGAGTAGCGACCATATGGCCGAAGCTTAAAATTAATAGCCTCAAAGGCTAAACAATTCAATTGAACTATAGCAAAAGAAATCAAGATAACTTTAATCATAGCCATCCATATGCCACAAGCAATCGATTGGGGGTAGCATGACCTAGTTCTCAACGATCCTCAAAGAAATAGTTTGTATTAACCATCTCTTAGGTTGATGACTTCTTCAGCACCTGAGCAATAATGTGTATAGCTGTGAGTACATAGAATACTTAGCAAGTCGTGGAAACGATGGCTCAAATATATTCATGCAAGGCTTGACAAGGAGTGGTCATATGATCCTTTTGCATAAATCAATAATTTGAATTTAAATACAACAAATAGATTCAAAGCGTATTTGAGAAAAGATAATAAAAGCTATTAAACCAATAATAGACAAAATTAATAGATTGGCGAGGTATCACCCTTCACACCACCTCATCGAACCATTGAACTCACGGTGCTAGCTTTAGACATTGATCGAAATCACTAGTGATCTCCTCGTTCACTTTCCAACCACTCCACCATCTAACATTTTCATAAAAATTCTATGAAAGCGGCATCCTGGCACATCCATGATCGTGAACACGGCTATTTGAATAGTTTTATACTCTACAGAGGTTGTACCGTTTGCCTTCAAGATATGATTATCTTTTAATATTGTCCATAACAAGCTTTCTTTAGTATGTGACTAAGCGATCATGGTAAGGCTTTTATGCTGCTGCAAACTAGTACCACCCTACTTAGTGAGTTTATCTTGTCAACCCTGGGACATGACCTAGCTGGTCTATCCCCAGAACGTATCCCATGCCTATGTTTTTAATGTGGGGCTCACCATTGTAAGAGAGATTGTGTAAACTCGTGAATCAGCACCGTAAACCTGATGTCTCATTGAGTCAAAGTAAACCCTCCACCTTCACACCCAATGGAATAAACCCTCCAAGTCAACCATATAGAGGAGCACGAGTATACGATAGTTTATTATGCTAGGTCCATCCTATACTAGACATGTGGTTGCAAGTTTAGGCTCAGTTCAATGGTGCAAAAGATTAAGTCCTTAATCATTCTGGCAAGACATCCACATCACAAATGTGCTCACTTTGCTTTACTTCATGCATGGTCACTCGTCCAGAGTGAAAACCATTTTGTATAACCAAAACCAATGGCATACTTTACCATGGCACAACAAATTTTACAATAGTGGCTACTCGCCATGATTCCATATCTCATTATGTCGGTTTATCATAATTCATCATGTGATATGAACCCATCGTAAACTAAGCATTACTAAGCATTGCTACGATGGCCCAATGTTGGTACTAAAATTATGTCCAACTAATAACAACCCAACCTATGATGACAATGAACACATGGCATACAACAATCAAGATGGCGTAATGACAAGTAGGTATTTAGCTACTCCCAGTAAATAACGTTGATATAAAAGTAGCATTCAATTTGATATGAAATAACATACCTTTGCAAACATAGGTTTAACATGATCAAGGTTACAGTTTGCTTTAGCTATACTTTATGTTGCTATTCTCTTGGTCTTTGGTTCTTTTGGTCTTCATTTCCATTGATCTACTCCCGGAATTATCAACGTCTAATGAGAGAGAAAATTCAAATATAAACAAAATTAAAAACATAATTTAAATTAACCAAAAATTAAGAATGGATGGTACTAGATGGTAGGGCTTGATTTTAGATCAATTTAGGAACTTATATGGGTTGAGAGTTTGTATGAAGGAAAACAAGCTTACGAAAGTTTGGTCGGGAAGGAAAATTGGGAAAAGAGAGAGAAAGGAGAATATTGGAGGAATATTCCTTTTGATTTAAATTAAATAAAAATAAATAGAGGCTAACATGTGAGACTGAGGTCTATGGACCATGTCCACGGAGATGCTCTGTCCGCGAGCTCAGGTGGATAACGTGTGGGACCCACAAGTTGGTGACAGAGGTTTGGGTTTTGAGTGTGCCACGTAGGCACTAATGAGACAACATGACGGCGGGATACACATTGAGGTGGCGTAGGGATGGCACGCCACGCAAGCCCACGAGGTGTGGCTGCGGCTCTGCGAACCGGCGATGGAGGGGACACAATAGGGATGGCTCGGATCTGGGTAAAGAGGACCTGGCAATCACACTATGACATGAATGGTTGATATGTACTTAAAACTGCAAATGCTTCAAGTGATATTAATTCTTTTCTAGTCGGAGAAATACTTGGTAGTGCCGAAAGGGAGGCGAGGGAGGATGGCATGGAAAGTGAAGATGCAGCAGATACTTGTAAGCCGTGCCCGTGCATCAAACAAAGTATCTGTCCGCATGGAAAGAGCAAAAGTTGCACAAAGGAGTTCTATGCATGCATGGGGCAACAAAAAGAGCTGTGCATAGAGGAATACATGGTTCTGTGCAACGATTCAAATTTCGTTTTCGGATAAAATATCGCCCGGAACCGGAATCCAAAATTTCAGCGAAATTCGGGTATTTCGGACAAACCACATTCGAAATTCAAAAACAAAAATTCAAATCCGGTTTGTTTTCTACCGAAAAAAATGAAATTTCGCCGAAATATCCCGAAATTTCGGCGAATTGCAATTGAACGAAAAATAGTTCAAACAATGCTGACAAATTTTGAAATTTTTTTGGAGGTTCCTAACACATCAATGATATTCTCATAAAAATTTCAGAAGATTTTCACATCTGAGGAATTTTTAAAAATTCAAACATTGCTACTGTCCTGATAAAATACTAACCGATAAGTTTGATCCAAATGAAAAATGGTACAAACCACGTTAGAAACTTTTGAATTTTTTTTGAATGGTTATGATATATAATTAATGTTCTCATAAAATTTTCACATGGTGATCAAGCTTCATGAATTTTTACAAATTCGGACAGTGCAACTGAAAGCTGATCGACAAATTTCAACCGAATGAAAAATAGTTCAAACCATTCTAAAATTTTTTGAAAATTTTTATAGATAGTCTTGATGCATCACTAATATTGCCATAAAATTTTCAAATGATGATCAAACATGACAAAAGTTATAAATTCTAACATTGTTACTACCTCGTTTATGCTAATTCTGTTTTTTATTTTTAAAAGATAACAAATGAAGTTAAAATATTTTATAAAATTTTCTGTTTGGTCCTAGACTTCTTAAGATAGTACCATACATTGTTCGTAGCATTAGAAAGCATATTTAATTTTATAAAATTCTAACGATGTTTACTGCCAAAATTTTAAAATGTCTCAAAAAATAAGTTTTTTGACAAATTATCATCAAAGATCACTTTCTTATGGGCCATTGATGTAATTGAAGTCAAATCCGACCATAAAAAACCAAAATTCGGAATTTTTTCATGAAATTTCGTCCGGTTTGACCGAAATCTTGTCGAAAAAATCAGATTACTGTAGCATTTATTTTTTCCCAGCCAGTAGTTTAGGTGGGGAGGCGGGGCGAAATCTAAAATTTCGATGAAATTCGAAATTTGGATCCCTGGTTCTGTGCACAGACAACGGCTAACGCATGGAGGGCGTGCAAGTGCAAGCCGTGCATGGGGAAGAAAGCTGGTTTGGGCCATGATACATTGAACCAGGGATCGAGCCTGGAGGATTCATGCACGTGGAAATCAAGCCAGAGGAGCTAGGAAGCAATACATCAAGCCATGGAATATAGTATTAACGTTGGTACGTACGTTCCATGTTGACCCAAATTGGTTGGCTTTTGAGCTGGATTTTTCTATATGGATTTTGGAGTTATTTCCTTTGTATTAATTGAGTTCTAGTGTGTTCCCCTTTTTTTTTTATAAGAAGCTTAGTACATGTTTTTAAGTCAGTTTATGAAGTCCAAGTCATGTAAACACTTGCGTGTGCATTGTTTTATGTCGAGTCCGAGTAGGATGCGTCGAGTTGGGAGTAGAGGTGGGCATCGTGCTGTGCCGGGCCGGCCCGGTACAGATCTATCGTGCTTCGTGTCTGAACTATGCCGGGCCGCTACGGCCCGTCGTGCTCGCCGTGCCGTGCCGTGTCGGCCCGGCTCGCCTTCGGCGAGCCTAGGCATAGTCCATTTGCGTTTCGTGCTTGCTTCGTGACATACCGGCCCAAGTCCGGTCCATTTGCACTATTGCAACGAGAGGAAATGATCGAGAGATGCACGGGGGTTAAGGCAGTGGTCTCCCAGGTAAGCCGCGTAATTAATAGTTTTTAGTGTTTTCGGTTGTAATTCAAGCGTGGTGGCTTAACCACACATAATCATCGGTGGCCATTCGAAGCTATACAACCTGGCTTAACGAGGGTGAGGTGAGTGGCTTAGCCATCCGAAAGCTAGATGGTCTTGGCTTCAATGTGGGCGAGTTGAGAGCAACTCGGCCATCCGGAAGCTAGACCATCTTGGCTTGCTCTTGATTTTCCTTCTTCTCCTTGCCGTTTCCCATCTCCTACTAGGTTGTGACTTGTGAAATGAATGAGCTAATCGGCAATGAATGTCTCATTGAAACATTTCAGGCACCGCAAGTCTGCAACCATATGAATACTCAAGTGATGACGTGATGCTTGTATGTATAGTACTAACTAAACGTCGGACAAGGAGAGAATGATAGAGAGAGAGGTAGAGAGAGAGACCAGTGAGTGAGTAGCTAGAGGAGCTAGGCACGGTGCCGATCGAGGAGAGGGAGAGAGAAGGACTGAGAGAGTGAGAATGAGCTAGATCAGAGAGAGTGACATAGAGAATCGGAGGCTCAGAGGGCGATAAGCAACGGTGAGGACAGATTTCCATATGAGTGAGGCAACTTTTTCAGAATCAGAATATTTAAGCGTCTATAATTTTATTTATTTACTTGATTTTTACAAATTTATTTTTCCCTATTTTTCTTTCTCATTTTCCCATTTCCTCTTTTTCACCTATTTTCCCTTTCCCCTTTTTTCTCCTCTTTTTTATCCTTTTCCCTCCACCGGTGCCCTTTTTCCCCTTTTTCCCCACCGACACCCTTTTTCCCGTCCCCTGCCCCCTTTTTCCCAAGCGAGGCTAACGCCACAGCCGAGTGGCGCCGGAGGCACGCAGTGCTACCAGGCTAAGCGGCGTGGTGGGCAAGGCGGCGTGTGGCGCGCAAAGCGGGTGCTTGCAGGCGCGCAAGGCGGCGGATAGCCCGGCGTGATCCGCGGCACCGGAGGCACGAGCGCTACTAGGCTAGGCGCGGTGCGCAGGCGCAAAGCGGCCCGACGGCCATGGCACGGCGGAGCGAAGAGGCGAGGTGTCATGGAGTGGGACTGAGGCGATGGGGGCCGAGATGACGTGGAGAGGCACAGAGCCGAGGCAAGCATGGCGAGGCATGGGAGCCAAGATAGCGCGGTGGGTAGCGACCTCGCGTGCGGTGACCTTGGCGGCGATGGCCTCAACAGCGGCTGCCTCGGCGGAGGTTGGCCTCGGCGAGGCGGCGGCGGAGGCCCTCGGCGGTCAGCGATGGCCTCGGCAGGCGATCGGCCTCTGGCGGCGGCGGGTGGCCTCGGCAGTGAGCGGCGTCGACGGTCTCAACGGCGGCGGCGTCGGCGACCATGGCGAGGACGGTAGGTAACCTCCGCCCGCTCCTTTCCTTGCCACGGCCGGCGTGCCCTAGCCGAGCGCGCATAGCGAGCCGCCGTGCCACGTCGTGCCCGTGCCACCTCCGTGCTATGCCGCGGCGCGGCCCGCCCTAACGGTGTGCCATCTTGGCCGCCCATCGTGCCGGTTCTCGAGCCCACTACTACACAAATATACATCACAATCAGTTCTTTTTATCATCACAATCGGTTCGGTGGCGACACAAAGTCATGAGGCGAGATGAGGTGGCGCTATTACATTCGGTTCTTGCCCGATAGAGATGAGTGTGTCATCTCTATCGGTTCTTTACAAGAAGCGATAGAGATGACCCAATCATCTCTAGCGGTTCTTATAAGGAACCGATATCGCTTCTTCGAAACAACCAATAGAGATAACACTCTCATCTCTATCGCTTCTTACAAAGAATCGATAGAGATGACGCACTCATCTCTATCGATTCTTATAAGGAACCGATAGAGATGATGTGGTCATCTCTATCGCTTCTTACAAAGAACTGATAGAGATGACCCCCTTATCTCTATCATTTTCTTCTTAGAACCGATAGAGATGAGGGGGTGTGCTGTTTTCCAATTCACTCTCCAATCAGCACATATTTGACATAGTATGCACATATCATATTCACACAGCAATAGCACATATTATGCACATATCACATTCACAGAACACAAATATTTTATTACAACATATATCACATTCGTTCACAAAACAGAACTCAAACATGCTTCACAGTCAGTACACATGCAATCGCATTCACATATGTAATATTGTTCACATATGGACTAGTAAGAGCTTTCAGAATCTGTAAACCTACCCATCTACGAGATAACATCCAT